>VXBP01002188.1:482676-537591 GCA_013400115.1 Rhinopomastus cyanomelas | reverse complement strand
CTTCCCATCCGTAATGATTCTATGATTCTATGACAATCCCTCCTCCCTCACAGGGACATTATAAAGGGATAGATCCCATTAGGATTACAGGAATAGGTGAAATTCAGCCACAGAAATGGGTTAAAACACTGGAAACTTGAGTAGGATTTTCTGCATTCGGTGGCCTTCTTCCCCCATCTTGCAGGGCACTTTCTTATCCCAATGGATGATCATGATCTACGCCCAGCTGTCTTGTCGTTTCTTGGAAACTGGAAAAACCCAGCAGTAATAATCAGTCTGTGTAAGATATCTTCAGCTAAGTTCTCAGGTGTCATGTGGCATTTAGTTCATGTTCCCTTTGTCTTTGTTTGCTCCCTTAAGCACACGCAAAAATCAAGCTCTTTGTACGGGCAGTAACGGCAAATAACACTATACACACAATAAAGTATTTTTGCCAATTTACCATCTTTTTCCAGGAGCTGGGTTGCTGAAAATCAGTACTGGGGGAGGAAAAGACACAGCCTGTGCTGTCCTACCTTCTTTTTCTGCTCTTTTAATCTGTCTTGTTTTTCTTTAAAGGATGTTTAGGTCAGTCTAACCAAATAACTATAAAGGGTAATTAATAAAAGGAAAAAACAATAGTTAAAGAGAAAACACCAGAAGGAGATGGTAGAAGGAGCAATTGGAAAGGATATGAAGGCCATTAGGTTTGAACTTGGATTTAACAGACTAGATCTGTGCACTTCTTTCTCTCCTGACAGGGAAGTCTGTTCTGTAATGCAGATCCCTAGCAAAGCCTGAAATCGTGACCCATACCTTCTGTGGAAGTGCCACAACTATGCTAACCGCCTTGATCACGCTGTCGTTGACAGAACAGGAAATTGGCGCATCTATTCCCGATAGAATAGCATTAATAATGCAGCATTTATAACTTAATAATTTTGCTTGCAAGGAGGAATACAGTAATATTTTCAAACTTTGCTTTAACTTTCAGATCCACATCCTGTCTGGGCTCATACAGGATGGCAATGCTCATGTGCACAGGGTGTGCAGACCCAGACAGTTGTCTCAGATGGCAGTTAGAGATCACCTTCTAGGAAGTACCGAAGAGCAGATACAGTAATGTCTTACAAGTTACCCTGAAAGCAAGTGGCATTTCTCTGTTGTGTCTATGCCAACTTCAGGCTTTGGTTAGGATCTAAATTCCTATGCATATCTCTGTTTAAAAAGGTAGATGTTTATTAGCTAGATCACCAATTATTAGAAATGTCAGTTGCAGTATTTTTTGAATTTATTCATGGGGAGCTCACATCTGCAGACAGCTCCAAAGGGTCATGCTTCCCATAAAAAGAAAACCTGCAAGGCCAACTTCTTATTGTATTTGATTTAGTACTTGTTTTTTTTTCTTTACATAAGTTGACACATACTGGCCTGGTTACATTTTTGCTCTAACTTGACAAAAATTAGCTCTGACTTGGTGTGATTAAACCAAAAAGAAATTCTGATGTGACTTCAAAGTTACAAGTGTCTGGGTCTTCCTCAGCAAAGTGGAGAGCTGGGGAAGCTCTTTCTTGTAGCTGCTGGAGGCATCCATAAGGGATGAATTATCTTCTGTGATGTTGTGGCTGTGGCTTTTAGAGATGATCAGGTTTGGAGGCATTCATAGTGAAGAGACCTGAGTTGGTATGATGACATATACCTGAGTGTAGTGGAAGTTAGGGAACATGAGAGAGCAAACAGTGACTTGCTGTGCACATGTATCCCTCTAGGACTGCATTCATCAGCCAAACTTGGAACAGTCAGGGAGATTGGGGAAGGCTGTTTTTTTAACTTCTTTGAAGTACAAAAGTTGTCTTCAAAGCAGTGGAGCCACATGGTTGGTAGGTTGAGGAAAAATGGTGGACTTCCCTGACCATTCAGGTCTCAGCCTTCATGCAGGGGAACAGAATGGATCTTACTTCTCACAGTCTCTTACGAATCACAGAATCACAGAACATTAGGGATTGGAAGAGACCTTGAAAGATCATCTAGTCCAATCCCCATGTTAGAGGAGGATCACCTAGACCAAGTTGCAGAGGAATATATCCCGGTGGGTTTTAAATGTCTCTAGAGAAGGAGACTCCACAACCCCCCTGGGCAGCCTGTCTTTCCTCCTACTCATGTATGTGGGGAAAACAGTAGTGGAATAGTAAGAAAATTGTTCAGTTCCCTCCTTCATATGAAAAAACAAGGGTAAGAAGGGCTTTTTTTATCCTTAAAAGGGATATTAAGATAAATTTAAAATAAGAGGTTCTGATAGCTAGTGTTGACCTTCACCAATTCCAAACTCTTCATGGAAGGAAATGGGCATCTTTCCTTCTTTTCCTCCCTGTATTTTCTTCTCTTTCGTCTTTTCCACACCTACACATCTGTACAGATAGAGAAAGTTTAGAGTTTGAAAGTATCTTCCATCCTTTTCAATTTATGTGCAAATATATTTGGCCAGATAAATGACAGTTGGTCTTTGTAGGCAATTTAAAAATAAAAGAAGAAACTAAACTGTAGGTTCTGGTATCACACTTCAACTCCTCAGTATGCAGTCTGTGTCTGTGGAGCCCTCCTGCACGTACAACCCAAAGAAAGAAAAATACAATGAAACCTCTTGAGTGAGAACAAATGCTTTATTAATAATCACAGGCCATTATCCATCCAAAAGGCAGGGGAAAAAGCCAATTAGTTTCCTTTGCTATAGACGTAATCTGGTTTATTGAGCTCACTGAAAAATGCTGATCTTTGGGCGTGACAATATGTTTCCAGAAGATAAAGTAGGGTCCAAATCTATAGCAAATTAACTATTTTAAGGTGTCTTGAACTCAATGGAAAAGAAGAATAAAAACACTCATTAAAGTTAACAATGAAGTAGTATCCCTTCTTTTTCTGATAGACACAAGCCAAGTCTGGAATAAAACCTTATGTTTATGTCCAAAAAGCAGCCATTGAAATAAATAACCACTTTTGTAAGCTTTGCATTAAAACTGCATATTATTAGCAGGTATTCAATGTACAGTACAAGCAAATGAAGGACTTGGTGCGGAGGTTGATGTTGTGGTGTTTTGCAGCCTTTGTCTGTTCTGAATGGATCAGAAGCTGCCTTAAAGTAATATCCCAATATATTTGACTTCTCATCAGATTTGGGTTCAAAACCATTCAGTGTTTATCACAATAAATTTTTATCTAGGAGTCCTTAAAACAGCTTAAGTTTGATTCTTTCGTCCTACGTTCTCTTAATTTCTCAAGAGCACATCTAATTTAACAACTTTTGCTGGTAGTCTATGTTGATATAAGAGAAGTGAGTTTATCTGGATATGCTTAAATCAGTCTTGTGATTGTCCCAGTGCTTTCCTAACTCAGTAACCTTAAGAAATTTAAGAGTTCTAAATTACCAGAGTGGGTGCAGATTGATATAGAAAAGTCAAATCAACATTTTTTTTTATGAATCAGGTGATATTTAGTCCTGGAATTGTCAGCTTGTGTGCAGTCAAGCTGGAAAAAAACAACTAAAATGTAAATTTGTCTGGAGGATTTGTGTCAGTGTGTGGGGTGTGAAATATTCTTGCTGCTGAACACTCTAGGAACAATATTTTCTTAGATTAATAACTAAGCAAAAGAAATTCAGGTTTGTCGATTTACCTTTGAAAATATTTGGTCTTAGCAGTTACAAAAATTAAATATTTAAAATGTAAGCAAGCCTTGGGGAGTTATAATCTGCTAATGATGCAGCCAGAAAAGAGCTGAAACAGCAGAATTCCATTGCTAAAGTTCAGATTGATTGTCACTGTGTTGCACTGGTTTATAGCCTCCTTGGAATAAAGAAAATGTCTCCTTTTACAATACAATTATAATTTAATATTCTAAGTTAGGAAGTAAAGAAAAAAAAAATTAAACAGTCTTTCTGATTTCCAAACGAGACTTTATGAAACAGAGGGAATATATATTTTTTTTAAATCTACGTAATTTTAGCAGCTTTTGCATGCAGAACCTAGCTTGTAGGTTTAGATTAAGTTTGGTCCAATAAATTAAGGCTTGACTTTTGCTTGTAATAATTTAAACAGAAAGGCAAGATGAGGGATGTGGGGTTTTTTTTTTCGTTGTTATATTTTTGTGTTATCTTTCTGATGGAAAAAAAGACAGAAAACTGGAAGGGAGTTAAAAAGATTCACCTTTCTTATTTAGAGGTAGGGATATTCCAGTGATAAAATAAGGCCGTAGCTGTTTTTCCAATTTGTTGGATTTGTGTAGGTGTAGTATAAGTAGCAGTCCCCATTCAAATGAGAGATTAATCCATGGCAGAGCTATAGGAGATATTAACTATGGTGGTGCTCAGACTGCATGGAGCAGTGACAGAGCTAGACTTCTCTAGATTCCACGGGGCAAAATAAAATGGTGTCAACCTGGCAGCTGATGAAGACCAGGCTATGGCCACCACTGCACATGGATGTGGGAACCCAAACAGATGTCCTTCAGCAAGATGAGGCTGTGGAAGTCTCTCACTTTTCCCAGGCTGTGTACAGTACAAGCAGGTAGATTATCTGCTTAACCAGGCGACACACCTGCAAGATGAGGTTGAAAGGCTAGAGAAGTGTGACCAGCAGGTCGAGGGAGGTGATTCTCACCCTCTGCTCTACTCTGGTGAGACCACACCTGGAGTACTGGGTCCAGTTCTGGAGCCTTTATTACAAGAAGGATGTGGAGATGCTGGAGCAAGTGCAGAGGAGGGCCACGAGGATGGTCAGAGGGCTGGAGCACCTCTCTTATGAGGCCAGACTGAGAGAGTTGGGGCTATTCAGTCTGGAGAAGAAGAGGCTCCGAGGTGACCTTATTGTGGCCTTCCGGTATCTGAAGGGGGCCTACAAAAAGGCTGGGGAGGGGCTTTTTATGATGTCAGGTAGTGACAGGACTAGGGGGAATGGAGCAAAGCTGGAGACGGGTAGATTTAGAGTGGATGTGAGGAGAAAGTTCTTCACCATGAGAGTGGTGAGAGCCTGGAGTGGGTTTCCGAGGAAGGTGATGGAAGCTTCGTCCTCGGTGATGTTTAAGGCCAGGCTGATCTAGGGTGGGGTGTCCCTCCCCATGGTGGGGGAGTGGGAACTGGATGATCCTGTGGGTCCCTTCTAACCCAGACTGACTGTATGAGTTGGTCTGGGGGATCCTGCTGTGGCAGGGGGATTTGACTGGATGATCTTTCGAGGTCCCTTCCAATTCCTAATGATTCTATGGTTCTAAGTCTGCAGTCTACCTGGAGCCTGAATCGGGAATATCACTAAGACACTCCCTAACCTGGTGAGATCAGCTGACTGTTACCCACTGCTGGTCTTCCAGACAGGTGGGGAAGAAGCTGTATTGTTAGCCTGATGGGAATGAAGATAGACCCCAAGGCCTTAGGACATTTGGTAAAAGAGTATGGAGCACAAATTATATTCTCTTCATTACTTCCTTTTTTGGGTGAGGACATGGGCTGGAATAGAAGGATTCAATCCATAAATGCCTGGCTACGAGACAGGTGCTACAGGCAGGGCTTTGGGTCCTTTGTAGTCCTTTCTGTAATCCTCCAGGCATGGCTAGCATTTGTCTCCAGCATGCATGACCAGCTGGAACTGATGGATTAAGGCTGCTGCCACACAGGTTGTCCACAGCAGCCTAAAGGCACCTCTCAGTTTCTCTGCTGAACAATTACCTGGAAAGGAACTCGGTGGGAAGCTGAGCATTGTGTTCCAATCTTCTCTTTCAGATCAGTCTAAAGAGTACCACAGTGCCTTCAGTCTATTCTTAATATATGTGATTCTACTCCTACTAAGATTCTTGTAGCCAGCTACTCCAGCCAAATGCTGGAATTAAACATTAATTCCATCCAGAATGGCTTTTGCTTTAAAATGGAGTAATTTTAACTTCTGCTTACAAAACAAGTTATTTTATGTCAAAGCTTGTGCACTTGAGTACCTTTAAAGTGAAAGCCTTTTCACACTTACGACTTGAAAAGTCACAATTTCCAATCTTAATTTATGTTTCACCGTCAAGAAACATTCATTTGCCGCTGCGCAGTGAGCTGAAATGTGCAAGAAATACCCACTGCAGAGCATGTTTTCTGTCTTGCTTACTTTCAGTGAGATAAATAAGGAATCGCTCTGTTCACCTCAGTCACCAGTGCCCAGCACTTCAACGAGAGTGAAGCTGATTAACAGAAAATCCAAAGTCCTCTTGTGGTTTAGGGGTTTCAGAATAGGACCCATCACAAAGCTGGAAAAACTAACAAACCAATAAGACTACTCTTGATTTTTAAAGAAGTTTAAAATCAGTTATACATGAAATTTGGACTGGAAGTGGTTAGATGTTTTCATTTTATCTGCGTGCTCGTTCCTAGAAGATCTGGTGGAGTTACAGGTTCTGATAGTGAATCCATGACAGACAGAAACTCAAGAACCTTTTGGTTTTGATCACATGGTAACTGACATCTGACCTTCCATACAAATCAACTCGGTATTAAGAGAGGAGACACAACCATCAAGAAAACCCAAATACTGATCTCTGACTGATTCAGATATGGAGAAAACTATTTCGAAAGATAGCTGATGGAGCTGCTGACTTGTATTGCTGCATTGAGTGGCAGAGTACAGAAGAGCTACAATTATGAGTTAAAGACCATTTTCATTTGCTTTTTCTTTAGCAGATTTGTTTGAAAACCATTTGTTTCTTGAAAATAAAAGTCTGGAGATTATAGAGAAGTAATTTTTATGTATTCCATAATGCTTCTGATTCCTGCCACTCTCTCATCTTCAATAGGGTCAGTTATCACCCTCTCTTAGTAGTAACAGTGAAAGGTCAAAAGCAAAATAAGAAAATACCATCCTTCCTAAGGGAACAGATTCATAATGTGGAAGGGAGACTGTAATTTGGCAGCTGCAGCTTTGGGAGGCTAAAGTTTAGTACAGAAAGAAATTGGAATGTCTCTTGGATGGGGAAATAGTGGTCACCAGAGAATGCAGCTGACATGATTTCTCTGCGTAGAGCTGACATTGGGGTGCTTGGTGCTGTCACTGAGGGAAGGCAAGGAAAGGCTCCCTTTCACGCTGTTGTCAGTCCTGCTTTTATATATCTCACATATCATGCTCAGAACTAATTGTGTTTACTGTGCTCCTGAAAAGTCGGTAGGGAATGTTGTCTAATTAAATGGGAACTTCTAGCTCCTCCTTTTTCTTCCACACAGCACATATTACATTTGTCTGTCTTATTGCACTCTTGCCAGGTCTTGTGTTTGCATGCATGAGGTTCTTTTTAATTCTGATTTGTCGTTTTGAATCTTTGACACACCTTCAGTGAAAGCCTGGTACTAACGATTGGCTTGTTATGCTTCGGAGTTTGGGGAGGAGGAAATGTTGGGCAAGCGTGTGTGCAACCACATCCACATTTGAATTAAGAGATTTTTTTCCTCAGGGTTTGGCTAAAATACTAGTTCTGTTTGTATGTGTCTGTGTGTGTGTGTGTGTGTGCACATGCTGCCTTTTCCCCTGTACCTATATTGAAAATAATTTAGTATAATTTTATTTGAATTTTTGAGTTATCCTCTATTAGAGAATAGAGGGGGTTTCTAATGCATGAATAATTAGCTTTTTATTTTAATGTATAGTATAATTTGACATTTGCCTGTCCTTTGACATTTGAAAGTGACTTTCTAGAGCAGAAGTGCAATTCTATGCACTTCAGTTACGGGGAGCTTTTAAAATTTTTTTTAATTTGGAATTTTGTTAATTGTTTGGGTGTTTTTTTCTCTTTTCGATCACACTCAGATCACTGAAGCAGTTGTGACCAACAGTTTTGATTGTAGTGACCAACAATTTTGATTTGCATAATTTTGAGACAAAGGTTTAATTTGAGTGGGGTCTGTGTGCCTGTCCTTTCTGCCAGTTTCAACAACGAGAAAACACAAGTATGACAGAAAATAGTGGACTTGAAGTTCTCTTTGTAATTCATACCTTGTCTGTATTTGCTTAGTAACTACACAGAAAAGCAATGATAGACTTAAGGACACAGGCAAAACTCTGAAACATAGCAGGCTGAGAAGAAAGTATCCACCTTTCATTTCTTCAGAATTTCTCTTGCCACACTCGATAATTATGGGAGAGATTAAAAGCTTCCTTGTTCTCAGCCAATCTCCATTTCATACTTGATCCCTACAGTGCATTTGCACTGCTGAATTTGTGGTATCAAATTCATTTCCATAGCAGCACAGATTTTTGCTGTGGCATCACATAAGCAGCAACATTTTGACTTCTCTGTGGGGTTAAGCTGCTCTAAAGGAAGAAGGAAGGGAAAATAAAACCACCTTATGGAGCAAATACTGCAGCAGCAATGTGTGTGATGGCTTGATCCAACAACTGTAAATCCTGAGTGTATTCTCCTGATTTTAAGTCAGTAGGGCTGCTCAGTAGGGATTTCTTTCATGTTAGAACTAAAGAGTAAGTCCCTCAGTGGGGGACCAAGTTTATGGGCTTTTTCCTTCTGAATCACTCTATTCCAAAATTTAATTTAGCACGAAAATTCTTTCTTTAAGCCTATAGATACGGATTATTTTGCATACAAGTACAGCCCTTATGTGCTTTCATTGATCACATCCCAAAACGCCAGAGCATACAGCATTTGACAACGTACCCGTAGAAGAGTGCTGGGCATGTGCATGCAGAAAATGACAGCAGTGGAACGTTTTCCTTTCTGGCCGGTATCACCTGGAGATGGTGATGACAGAGGGTGTGTTTTGAGAAGTCTAAGCCACCAAGAAGAGAGGCAGGAAATCAAGCCACTGTAAAAAGGACAGTTGCCCACTGTTCTGCTAAGGAATGAAAGAGACTTTGACAACGGGTGCAGTGGGCTACTGTTGATCAGTCTTCTGGAAAACAGAATTATGCATAGCTGGCAAACTCTGATAAAATAAAGACTAAAGTCAGGCAGTAACAGGCAAACACCAATTGTAGCTGAAAGATTAGCAGGCTCAATTTTAAACTTACAGAGCTAAGAATGGTTCTACTGCCTTTTCTGAATGTGCTAGTTTAGCAGTGCATGAATTTGTTTTATTTTTTAAGGGTGGGAGGAATTTCTTTCTAATCCTTCTGTTTAGCATCCCATTAAATGCTAAATCATTGTTACTATAACATCTAAAGCAAGTCTAAAACTGTGCTAAACAAGAAGCACGTTTTCTTAAAGTTATTTTTGAACATGGTTCTGATTTTCATATTAAAAATGGGTTCTCAGGACAGCCAGAAAGAAGAATGAGTTCTGAGCACAGACAAAAGGTGTAGAAGTAAAATGGCCCTTTCCTGCCCACTGCTTCCCCTCTTAAACTCCTACATCTAAATGAGCTGAGAACCTATTTGATGGTGAAAATGAATGGTCCAGGAATGGAGGAGTTAAGACGCTTAGAACTGTTTTTTTTTTTTAACCATTTGAAACACTCATACATTTATAAGGTAGTATTTTTTGAAGAAAAAATTCTGTTTCAGAATTAAAATGTAGTGTGTCTGGGCAAAACATGGATCTTCCTCAGAACAGCCTTCAGAAAGGTTTGCTTTGCCTTTAAGCAAATAAAGTGTGGATGTTTTAATTTAGATAAATGGGAACGTAACAGTAAACAATAGTATTCTTTTTGTGAAACATAAAATAAAGCCAGATGATAAAATGAGAAGCCATTGCACCTTGTGAAATGTCATGAATGGGAACCACACCAAGAAACCTTTAAAGGCAGATGATACAGATCTCCTTTATGAAGTGTTTTGCATTCTGTAGGTGGGAATCAGTAAGCAAGGGAGAGGTGATCTCTCTTCCTCTAGCTGACTCACTCTGAGTTCCCCCACTGCATTATCTGGGATCTGACAGATGGTGAAGAGAAGATCAAGGCCATGACCCCAATGTCACATAGCAGACTTAATTAACATTTCTTTTTCCTTATCCATTCTTTTGCCAGACTCCCAATGGGCATTTAACGTGCATGAAAGGGTAAAATCGAAGCTGTGTATATGGAGGCAAGTCCAATATTTTCAGTAATCTATCTTTGTTATGGAACCACAAATGGAAATAAATGGACTGTAATTCACGAAACTAAGGAAAGTTGTTTCAACAACAATACCATGATGGATCATTTACTAAGGAAGACAAATTCATCACTCTTACTCTCAGATTGCCAATTTTAGAAACACTTTATTATATTTCTCTATTGCTGTTTAGTTTACTCATACAGAGACTGCATATCCCATGATGATTTAGATTTTTTACACTTGGTGAGTATGAATGTTTTCACTAACTCTGCAAGATACAGAAAACAGAAGTTCCTAGCACACTTGATTTTTGTATGCTGTGACCTAACCATAGACATTTTGTCTATGGCAAAGGCAAAGATAGGTAGCCACTTGCTGAATTTCATTTCACTACAGTTTATATACCACAAAACATCAGCAAGGCTGAAAACAGTGAATTAGCCCTGATTTCCAAAGGAACAGATTTCTTAATTAAATGGGAAGTTGAGGTTTAGAGATTGTACAATTATCATTGAATGCATAAAGATGTAATTCTAGAACAATGTTTATTTATGGGTTATGGTGCTCAAGAGTCACAGGCCCATGGTCGATCTGGACTTCTCACAATGAGGTGCCCAGGAATAAGTGGTGTTCTGCTTAATGAATCATCAGGTTTACTTAATCTGTTCATTTCGTAGTTTGTTCTTTTAGTGTTTCATGATAAAATTATGCCTGTATCTGTAAGAAAAAGTTGCTAGCATGGAAGGAAGCCTTGGTGATACAAAATAGATGTGTTGGGCTAGACATTATGCACAAAAAGACATATTACATAAATGATGGTCTTAATCTCTGTGCCACACCCCACTTCTACCCTATTAGAAGACTGCAAAGTGCTGTGATTTACTAATTAACAGTGATCTCTGTTTTGCTTACCTTATCCTTTGACCTATTTTCTTCCTCTCCAATGGTTAACTCTACGAGACCGTATTTAACTGATGTAGTGTAGGATTTGCACAAAGAAATTTAAAAAGTAAGCTGGTCGTGAGTGTAGTCTTGTTGCAGAAACAAATCATCTCAATGGATGTCCTAGTAGAAAGTAAAGTTATTGAGCAAGGCATTAAAAAAAAGTTCAAATCAAACTGTAGGCTTCAACAGTTCAATCTACCAAGAACTGAGTATTGCGTTCATGAATTGGGAAGATCCCCTTAGAGGGATCAGTTAGTGTTAGTGTCATATTTTAGAGTACCCTGAGCTCCAGTGTGGCTAATATTTCACAAACTTTTGAAAATAAAAACACCAGCTGGAGCATGGATTGTCTTTTATTTTTGCAATTCTTTGCTATAGGTCCACCTCAGAGCATTAAGCTTTCTGCAAAAACTTGTTGTGTCCATTCACATTTACATGCAAAGTTGGCTCGTATTCATTTACAAGATTATATTCAGTAAGAATATAGGATGGGGCTAGAAAAGGGATTTAGAATCCAAGTGTGTGTTGGAACGGATTGTGGTGATGCTTCTGTAAGGTCTTTCTAGCTCTGGTTTTTAAAAAACGGGGGGGATATTAAAGAATTAGGAGTCCTGGATAGATAAGAAGATGCAGTGTACAAATAAGCACTGCAGTGTGTTCACCTGCCTGTTAGAAAGCAAAAAAAATAAATAAATAAAATAAAAAATAATTGGTAAAATGAGATCAAAAGCTGATTCCCATTATGCTTCCTAATGATGCTCATTACAATCCTAACTACATTTTAATGCTGAAATCTAATGCCTCCATTCATCATTGGAATGAAATACAAATGCTGACAATTGACAAGCTTAATAATAACAACAAAAAAGTTCACTGGACTTCAAGCTGTTTGTGTGCATTTATCAGAAAAGGCAAAGCTGGGGTGGTTGCTCTTGAGGAACACCCTTCTGGGCAAAAAAAGTGAAAACAAAAATCACAAAGTGGAAAACAAGGCAAGAGTCAGCCATTGAACAAAACAGTCAGTATTTACTGCTCACAGTTTTAGCTCATAAAGCCCTTGTTTGCAAGAAAATAGTAAACGGAAGAGAGGAGGAAAGAAAATCATTCCTAAACAATTTTGGTAAATTAATTTGAGACAATAAATGTTACTGGTAGTTATGGAAATTACAAACTGTCACATTTACACCTGTCCCATTCAAAAGCATCTGAAAATTATTAATATGCCTACCCGGTTAGTTTCACCAAATGATCAGTTGTCAGCACACACCTACACTTTATGACACATAGAACATCTGTAAAATTAATACTGTAAACTAATCTTGAAGGGAGCAGATAATTAATTTATTTTCTCTCACTCCTTGCTTCCAAGGGTTGGATTCCAAACATCCCAAGTGTTTTATCGTAATTACTATCCCTTTTCCTATTCTTTCACATAATAAAATCTCAGTAAAAGTGGAGATTTGTGGTAATATTGAATGACAGATCTGAATAAATTATTTAGTGCATGGGGAATTTTAACTTGATGGTGACAGCTCAATTCTGTTATACTTGAAGTCTAAATCTCAGCTGTCCTTTATAACCCCATTTTGATTTAGACACTACAGGGATAACCCCTCTATTCTGTTCTAGTGAGAACCTACCTTGATGCTCCATCATTGGAAACATTCAAAATGAGTTTGAATGGGGCTCTGAGCAACCTGATCTCTAGTTGAAGTAGTCTCTACTCACTGCAGGGAGGTTGGACTACATGACCTCTAAAGGTCCATTCCAACCTAAAGAATTCTGTGAAGTTTTGTAAAGCTGCTGTTACTTGTGCTGGATATAAATATGTTGATTCTGTGCATCTGAAGGTGCATGCTAATATAAATCTTCTGTTAGTTGCTTCAGTTCACAGATTTCATGCAATGAGAATGCCTTTGAGTACCGCTGAGACTTGAAGTTTTTCTGACTCTCAACATCTGGCTGTGCTGATCTAAGCCTGTTTTATGGTGGGGAGTTTCTTCCTAGAAAATTGCATTGACTCTTTCTTCTGCTATGCACAACTCTGTTGATTCTTCTTTCTGGTGTCTGTGTTCCATATTGTATTTATCGCATAGAAGTATCTTTTGTCTTTTTGCTATTTTCTATTTCAGAATATTGCCATTTTTTCTTCTTCTTGCTTTTCACTTTCCTTCATATTATTTTAATCAACTTTCTTTCTAGTTCTTTGCAATTTCCACCTGCTGACATGCACTTCAGGTCTTAATACAACTCTTGTGTCCAAGTTGACATCACCTCTGTGTGAAAATATCCTCGATCAAAACTTTCACATTTCATTCAGTAGGATAATACTGTGTGTGAGAGATTGATGGGGAGGAACATAGGGTTGTGTATCACTGTGCAGAGAGGGAAGGCTTTTAGAAATGGGTAAACAGTGTGCATACGCAGATATGATTGTCCTGTAAGAATTTCTGAAGACAGACAAATTATAAAACACATAGGTTTAGTAATCTGTTAAAACAAGTTCATCATGAAATGAAATTTAAAGCTCACTTACTTTTAATATTTGTCTCTTTCTCTTATTTCCCAATGCTGTTTGGTCCAAAATTAATCTTTTTCTTATTTCTTGTGACTCTGGTAATTGTTTCACCATCTGTTAGAAGTGTAGTCAGTTCTACCCAGCTTTCTACAAACATGGCACATGCAGAGGACTGTGTCTTTTTTCTTATTTGAAATCGGTGTCACACTTACCTTTTCAAAAGTGACTGCTGAAAAATATTACCTATTACTATGGGCATAGGCTCAAGTCTGCCTAATTTATCTACCTTCTCCTCTTCAATTGCAAAATCTGGATTGAAAGCGCTGTCATAATCCATTTATCTAGACACCATTAGTCAAGTGATATATTTGGACTTCAAATATATGTACTGAGTGTGATAGCACGATCTTACTATAAAAGTAATGTTCTGTAGATTAGTGAAACCAACATGAACTTTTGGGGTTTGCTAATAGCAGCAACCGTGGCCAACAGGTATAGTTTCAGCCCTGTACTTACATTAGAGTGGCCATCTGCAAACACCCTACTAATCATTATTCTTCTTCTAAACCAGTTTCACGTAAGAAACACCAAGAATCTTCTTGTTCACTTACAGACATGGGACACATCTAATTAGAAGCTTGTGGTCTTTGAAAAAAAAGGAAGTGGGCAAGTTTAGAGGTTTTTTGGCTGGTTGTGTGAATATTCAGAAACTGGTGGATCTGCCTGATTGCATGTACACACTAACTTCAGCAGAGTTTTCAAATGGCATACTGTGGCTGATCTTGGCTTTCTTGGGAGTCCCCCTTCTAATCAAAGGAACACTAACATTTAAAGGTAATAATAAATTATTAATGGAAAAACAGGAAAAGCAAAACTGACGGCTCAGAGAAGCTGGCTACTCCCTTTTAGAGATAGTCTCTGGCAAGTTATGAGTAGTGCCTGTAAGGGAGATGTTGATGAAAGACACTTTTTTTTCCTTGTGGTGATAGCAGCATTTCAGCTTCCAGTTGAAAAACGAAGACAATTGAAATCTAAATGCTAATGCAATTAAAATAGACACATGTATGCATGGAAGTGTGCACATACAGTCACACATACCTCTATGAAAGACTTCATTCAGATTAGCTAGTACTGAGGAAATTCACGGGAACATGGTTGTAACAGAATTATTTCTAGGTCTCGTAATAAAAAATAAAACTTCAGACAGCAAACCAGTCTCTTATACTGCCACTGGTTTCAAGTCAATAAACGTCAAGGTCTTTAAAAATGAACTCCTAATAATAAAACAACTTTTAGATTCATCTTGATCCTTTTTCCTCTGTGCTCTTACTTGGGTGCCAGAGTGATTGATACTCAAGTTATTTCCTAAAATGTAAATGATTCAGGTAATCCCATTAGGAAAGATATGAAACTGTAAATTTCTTATGAAGTAAAAATTACATGCAGTCTGATGTCTGGAGAGCCCTTTCACAACCTCGCTGAAAAAGAAAGATAAGCACGAATATACAGTGAAGAAGTGATACCAAGCACAGTTGATTCAAATCCAGTGTTTCACTTTTACTATAGGTTCTCTTTTACCTACTTCTCCAAATGGCTTCCAACTCTTTAGGAATTTAGAGAGTGTTCTGCTGTACCTTACATAGGATTCATTGAGAATGTATTCAGTCAAAGTCTCACCCCGAAGACTTTTGATCAGCATGGCTGCCCATTGTCCATTTGGTTTCTGTGTTGTTAGAATGTTGTGGACCACAATGCCTGATCCTCTTGTGTTTGTTGTCTACCAGTGGGTATTGTCCACTGCTTGAAGATACCATGTTTTTTATGATTTCACATGTCTTTCTTTAATGGGAGCAAAGATTGTCGTCTTTGTGAAGGTTATCTTCTTAAGACATGATTGCAGAAGTCCATTGCAGAGTTAGGTGATCCAGAGCCAGATTTTGTGCTGATATAACTGCTCTAATAAGAACTTACATTTGTACATTAAAAGGCATTTTTTTCAGTGGCAGAGGTGTAAAAGAATTGGACTCCATAATACTCGTCACACAATGCAAAGTGAATAGAAGAGCCCCGAGTATCGGAGGTGAGAAAAAGGCTCAAGAGGAGCTAGGTTTCATTTATCAGTAACTTATTACAATGAGCTGCTTTCCCATCTGCTTCATGAATAGAGACACCCAGAATGAACCTCTGTTTGGTACGTGGTGGTCAGGCTTGTTGACACTTTGAACTGCTCCACACAATTACCCTCTATAGCTTTCCTTTGCCTTCACCAGAGCAAAATCTGTGTGGTCAGAGGAGACATGAGGTCTACTTGAAACAGACTATAATGTTCACCAGAAGAAATGAAGGCGACCCTTTGCAATGGAGTGCCAAAGACATGCTAGTCCACGAGCAGAACAACTTTAATTTTTGCTGATTTCCTGAGGAAGCTTTCAGCTTTTTGCTCTAAGAGCAGGATACTCCACACAAAGAGGGAAATGCTAATGTCATGGAGAATGTTGGTTGAGTCTTGTGCAAACGATCAGCCAGTTTGTTATTAAGAGCCTTTTCTTTTCCTCCTTGAACAGATTTTGATTGTGATTTCACTTGTTAGCAAGTTCATATTGTGGTGTGACAGATTGTTTAGCTGTAGGTTTCTTTTTATCCTTTGCCTAATTACTTCTCTGTTCTTGGGGAAGTCTGTAATGTGAGTCCTGATAAGGCTCAGGAGGTGCCTTATGACAGAACTGTCTCTGATTTTAGTGCAGATTTGCAGTTCATTCTCACTGCATTCACTTGGTTTTGTTGCTATGATATTCCTCTGTCTTAAAATATAAAGCTTGCTGAGATAAACTCTTCATAAACACTAGGCAGCTGAACTTTGGGGATGCAGTGCTTAAAGGAGAACATGATTTAGCCATATAGCTCTGTTTATCTTATTTATTTACTAAGACCTGGTGCAGGCTTTTCTATTCACTGGATATCTACCAATGCAATAAAGATAGATCAGTGTTCCTTCATGTTTTGTTCTTGAACCTGCTTTTAAGCACTTAACTATGACTCTTGAATCCAGTCTTCAATTACCCTACGCAAACACATTTTTCATTCTCACAAAACAGTCTGTTAAGCCCAGCTTTTGAACATGTGTTTCTTGTTTTTGCAAGTCCTTCCAGATGCAATTTTCAGAATGTCAGTTATCAGATGGTTACTAAACACCTCACCATCTCTATTTTAAAAGCCATGATCTAGCCATTATTAAATTTGTTCTTTACTAACACCGTTTGTTCCTTATCTAGGTCTTCTTTCTCGTTGTGGTATTCATACATCTAATACAAGTACAGAAAGCAGTCATATTTCTTCTTTCTTCTCAGAAGGCTGAACAAATAAAGTTCATGGGTCATTGTCTTTGTGCCTTTTATCAGCAGTTCTGCCTAAGAGACTGCACAGAAGCAAATTACAGTAGGAGCTGGTTGCATCCATACAGCACAGAGGGGAGCTTCATTGTATTCTAAAGCCTGCTGTAGCAGAGCACCTTCATCAAATTGCAAGTTATTTTAAGATGCAACCAAAGAACAATTTACACTGCAGTTCCTCTCTGCCTGATACATTTAATGAAGAAAGAAAACCCACAACAAAATGTTAAGTCAAATTTAAAAGGTGTTAAGACTTGAGAGTTGATATTTTTTATAAAATACTTACATGACAATAAAACATTTTTCCCTTCTAGGGAGAAAATGAAGCATGCAGAAAAGCTTAACAGTTGGCAAGTTCTTCATGGTTGGAGCTGGTTCACCAAGGTTTTGTTCATAAAACCTAATGATACTCTGTCTGTGGTTAAGAGCAATTCGAGTAGGGATCATAACCTGGAGACCATCTGTCTTCCTATTAGTTTGATACTTTCAAAGTTCAGCTCAGCAAAGCCATGGAAGTGGACGTGGAATTACATGGAAGTAATCTCTCAGTTGCACTTCCACTTTTTTTAGTAGCAAACAAGGTTTGCTACTAAAGTATATGATGCTTTGTTGGATTAATCTGCTTACTAATGCTGGCAGCATTTCTTAAAAAATCTAAAAAATTGATTTTTGATAATGATGACCTGTTAGTTTGGATGGTTGTGGTGATGCTTTCTGATCTGATCAATAAGTTATTGATACGGTTAATAAGACACATCTTGCTAACCTAAACAGAACCTAATCATAACCTAATGCCTGATCAGAACATTTTGATTCCTGTATTAGATACTGACGATTGAAAATTGGTCAAAATTGTTGTGCCAGATGTTAAAAATGTATCTTTACTGAACATAAGAGTATAGTGAACTTGTTCTGCTGGGTTATTCATGAATCTTTTGTTCTTAGAAAATATTAGGTGCACAGAGATATCTGATTCAGCAGCAAAACAACAGCTCAGCCTCCACATATAAAGGTATCATAGAGTCATTTAGTTTGGAGAAGACTTTCAAGATCACTCATGTACCATTTATTCCTAAAGAATACTCTTGCAAACATGGGCAGTACATATACCTTTAACCTCTGTGCCTTTAACTACAGGGATCAAAACACCAAACATTCATGATTCCTCTTGCTTTTTTTACATAAAGAAAATCAGGCTCTTTGCTGATTTTCCTTCTTCTGGGGATATTAAACTTCAGGCCAGAGCTGCTGTAAGTGGGTTCACTAAATTGCTTGCATTAATAAGAGTGACACACTAATAAAAGTATGTCACATCTTATGAACAGATCTGAAAACAATGCAAAGCTCTATCATTTTACCTCTAGTTGAGCATCAAAATTATCTTTGTTGAATAGGAAAGGTAATGTTCCCTTCATTGAGGAACAGCTTCGAAGGTAGGAACGCTACGATACCTGACCACGGGTTTTGGATAGTTACAATTGATCACTAGAAAAGCAAGGAAATGTCCAAGAGAAAAATCTGATGTCTAATACAGAGTCATAGCTTATATTTTGTTTTTCATTGCTTTTCCTAACTGTGAAACAGAACACTTTGCAGAGTGTTTATATTGTTTGACTCTTGCTCTATCAACTGGATAGATGATGTTCAGAATAATGCTGAAGGAACTTTGCCAGAATTGATCAAGTGTGGTTGAAAGGCATTTTTGCCAGCTCTGAAAGCAGATATCTGCTTCCAATATAGAGTCTACCCTACTCTAGACCTAACTACTTGGGCTTTGAGAACTATCTAAATTGTGAATGCTTTTGATCTCTTCTGCACCAGGTGGGAGGTGGACGAAAGTGTTGACACCATAATTACCAGTGATTGAGTTGCATTTATTTCATAGTGCTGAACAACTGAGTGAAGGGCCAGGCTCATGTATTGTGTTAGCTCAGCTGCACTGGGACTCCTGACTTCCTTAATTTTAAACATTTTTGGTTTTTTCTGCATTGATGAGTTCCTAAAGAGGAAATGCTCCTTCAGTTAGAGGTTGTGAGCACTTGCTTTCAGCTGCAGTGCTCTTCTGTGTTTCTCTGTGAGAGATACTGGGATACATTTTCCTGCTGTAATGATACTGATGTGCAGGAGAGAATGCAGCTCTTACTTAAGGAACTAAGATTTAGAAATATAGGAGTTAAAGTTTAAAGAAAGATGACAGAGCACTGGAACAGGTTGTCCAGGGTGGTTGTGGAGTCTCCTTCACTGGAGATGTTCAAGGCACGCTTGGATGTGTTCCTGTGTGACCTGGTCTAGGTGATCCTGCTGTGGCAGGGGGATTGGACTAGATGATCTTTCGAGGTCCCTTCCAATCCCTAATGATTCTATGAAATAGAGCTTTGTAAATGCTGAAATGGAGTCTTTTTAAAAGGGCTGGCTTTTTTCGTGTTCTACATCTGACCGCGTCTCTTACAGCAGTTCATAATCACTTTCTCTGTTGACACACCATAAAAGACCACTCGGTGTAGCTATGTTTCACAAACTATCAGTCTGTTTAAAGTCATTGCAGATGCTTTACTGGGCTTTGTGTTTCCTTTTCAGAAAAATATCTCCACATGCAAAAGTTGTACCAGTGCAGTTCTTGCCCAGAATCTCTTAGGCTGTGGACTATGTTGCACAGTGACTTTAAAAGTCTGTTCTGTGAGTCGGGCTCTGAAACAAGTCACTGTGGTCTGTGAGATAAGAACAATTCAACTCCTGTTTCATTGATATGTAATGAACTACTTGATAATGACTTATATTGAAAATTTCCTTGTGAGTAAATCCTTTCATTTCTATGTAGTCCTTTTGATTTCTGTGTGGAAATCCTCATGAATATACTGATTTTTCTGTGTGGCAGCTTTTGCAGTAGCAATAATCAGGTAAGAAATTAAAATGGAAAAATACTTCTGAGTCAGCTTGTTTTTCTTTTTTTGAGAGTCTTCCATTGATTTTTATTCCAGATTTAATTCTTTTCACCATTGCTGTTTGTTTCCTTCTTGTGAAGATTGTGAGTCAGAGTAGTAAATAAGCATTTGCATTCTTTCCTGAATCTGATCTCAAATCAACACTACGTGCTTTTGTTTCTTTGATTATCTTCAATATTGTTCTAATCTTGATGAGGAAACTCCTCTCTACAAATTAACAAAACACAATCATACAGTACAAAGTGTGACGGTGCTGAGGCAGTGGATGCCCCCTCCCTGAAAGTGTTGAAGACCAGGTTGCATGGGGCACTGGGCAACCTGGTGTGGTGAGAAGTGTCACTGCCCATGGCAGGGGAGTTGGAACTAGATGATTTTTAAAGCCATTCTCTGATTTTAAGATTCTCTCTGCATACATGCTGCTGTTCACAAGCAGAGTGTATGCATAGTTTGCATAGTGTCCTTTTTTTCTTTCTTTACTTCTCTTCATCTCCACTTCAAAAAGTCCACAGCATCCTTTGATTCATGTATATTATACATTCCTCAATATAGGAACAAAACATGGGAGGAAAAACATGCTTAAATATTTACTGACTTCATAGAATTCCAGGTTGGGAGAGACCTCAAATATCACATGGATTGTTTTTAGCAAAATCATGTTTGCTCCAGTGCTGATGATATGTATGTTTGTGATTCTTCTGGATGACAGATGGGTTTAGACATAATATTTCTAAGGAGAATCTCCATGTTTTGAACTTTTAAAAATCCGTTTAATATTTGAAAGTTCAATTTCTAAGTCAAGTCATTATTTGTAAAGCGGTTCAGTTTTGAAATAGGTTCAACATTCAAACCTCTGCACATTGGTTCTACTTCAGTGTGCTACAGAGATCTAATCCTCACAAAAATGCTATTTGATCCCAGGAAGAAAGGAAGATAATGGATTGACCCTCTACATGAAACCATAAAACAGAGTTCTGGCTTGCTGCCCTTCAAATGAATAGAAAACGGCAGCATTTCTAACACCTTTCCAGTTACAATTTTATTGCATCTGCAAGCATCATCATGGAATGGTAAACATTTTAGTGGCCAGGTTCTGTCCACCTATTCCTACTATCTCCCATTTCTTGTGTGAAACAGAAATGAAAAGGTGACTGATTGCTGCAAATGAAATGGAGATACCATTTGCCTTCATTTCAGTTGGAACAGATCCACTTCTTTCCCATGTCTTTGTTGTCCTTGTCTCTCGACTTCTGAAAATCCATGAGCCGGGTGCAGCATTTGGGTAATGCAGCTGAAACCCCATGCACCAGTCTGTCATCAGTGTGATGATGTTAAACCTCCTTATACAGAGTCAGTAATTTCTTTTTACATCTACTTTATTGAAATTAGTATAAAAGTTTGAGCCATCTGTGCCATGGCAAGCTTTTTGGATTTGGGTTTGTTTTGTTTTTTTTAAATGTATGGATGTCGCTCTAAAGAACTTGTAGCGCAGAGAAACCATATATGAGGTGTTCAGCTTCTAGGCTTGTAACTTGTCCTTTAAAGTAAACTCAATGAGATGCTGTCTTGGGCTGTCCTTATTCAAAGATGAACTTGCAGACTACCATCTCTTTGGCTAAGGCATGGATTCTGGGTGTTGAATCACCTTTAAGCATGCAGTGTGCATTTTTAACCTACTCTCTGTCCATGCTGAGCTGAGTCTTCAGAAGCATTCTCCCTACTTGGCTTGCCATCTCCCATACTATTCTTTCTCTCTTTTTGCTCCCCCTTGCCCACAGAACATTAGGGATCGGAAGACACCTTGAAAGATCATCTAGTCCAATCCCCCAGCACAGCAGGATCACCTAGATCAAGTTGCACAGGAACATGTCCTGGTGGGTTTTAGGTGTCTCAAGTGATGGAGACTTCACAATGCCCCTGGACAGTCCCTTCCAGCACTGGGTGAAGGCAAAAGGCTTTCAAGTAAATTGTCATGCCTGAGAACTTATTGTCTGGAAATGTAATCCCAGCTGTAGGCCTTTTTATGTCTCAAAGTGTGGCTGAGGGAGAATTCTGCTCTGCTCATTTCCTTCTTATGGTCTTGTCAAACTCGTTAGAGTTAAGAGCAATTTCTTCTGGACCATGCACACATAAGTACCCAGAAAAGACATTAATCAGAAAAAGTTCTGTGGAGGCATAAAATTAATTTGTAATTTTTAAAAAAAGCAATCCCAGAGGAAGATATCTGAATTGCAACAGACCAGTAGTTCACACATTTTTCACATTAACATGTTTTGACAAGTAAACATTTTCTGATAAAATAAGTTTTCAAAAGTTTCCAGGCAGCTTTATGCAATGGCAGTGTGTGCCCCTCTCTGATTACGCCTTTGTTCCTACATTTCTGGAAGAGCTGCCACCACCACAACATCCTGAAGGGCTCAGAGAGCCTTCTCTGATCTCAGAGAAACCAGCACTCTACTAAAGCAAGGATTTACTCCAGGGGTAGGTTACTAAAAGGCTTCTGTGTGGTTTTTCAAATATATTCTGTGCGACTGTCTTACGTCATTTAGTTTTAGGTAGCCCTGGAAGGAGCAGGGAGCTGGGCTCACTTATCCTTGTGGGTCTCTTTCAATGGTTGTAAGAGCTGCAGAAGAGTACGGGTACACATACTCCGGAATGAATTTTGAAAGGGTATCTTACATAGTGGCTCAGGATTAAGGCAGAATCCTCTTATGATGTGCCTTGATAATATAAGGGGTAGCCTCGTTAATGTGTATAAATATGTAAAGAGTGGATGTCAGAATGGTGGAGCCAGGCTCTTCTCAGTGTCGTCTAAGGATAGAACAAGGGGCAGTGGGTGTAAGTAGGAACAGAGGAGGTTCCACATAAATATAAGAAGGAACTTCTTCCCACTGAGTGTGACCGAGCACTGGAACAGGCTGTCCAGAGGGGCTGTGAAGTCTCCTTCTCTGAAGATGTCTTAAACCCTCCTGGATGTGTTCCTGTGCAACTTGATCTAGATGATCCTGCTGTGGCAGGGGGATTGGACTAGATGATCTTTCAAGGTCTCTTCCAATCCTAATGTTCTGTGACTCTGTGATATAAACAGAGATGTGTCCATATTTACATCTACAGCTTATCTTTTGCACATGACTAGCAGAGTATAATGTTTTGCAGTATCTTAGAGACAAGTATCACCTCTCTTGTTGTAGCTTCTGTATTTGTCGCAAAAATGAAGATACAGATCCAAATGAATGTTCCTTATTAAAGAAAATTCCAACCCAATGATTAGCACTTCATGTTCCCTTGCAGTATGTACATAGGAAGCTCTGTGGGAGAAAGAAACCAAAAAATCACATAGTATCTCAAGAAGCATTTCTTGTCTCAGAGGCATGGAAAAGTCCCAGCTGGCAAGAATTTTCATACCATTTGAAAATTAAATGTAGTTTAAAGCCAAACCGTTCCGTATGAATAATCCTCCAAGGTTGTCATAATTGTGATACGAATTTGTATACAAGTGTTGTGGCTGGCTCATACAAAATCAAGTACAAACACTGATCTCGGTAGTCCTAGCGTTGCCAAAGTACCCAGGTTTGGTTTGAGTTGAGTGGTTTGATCTTCATTCTTAAGATGACCTTTTTTTTTTTAACCAAAAATTTCTCTTTCACTTAGGAGAATAACATTAAAGCAGTGCGCTTGTTCCACAAATGTGCTCTGAGCCTGTGTTGGCTGCTTTCAGATTACACGAACAGTTTCTTACAATTTCATGCTCTTAGAGCTGTGCTTCTAATCAATCAGCCTGCAGATGGAGAACCATGTTTATGTCACTGCGTGCACTTGAGGATTTAATTTGGTACTACGGGTGGTTTTATAGTAGTTTCAGATTGCATATAAATGGCAAGTAGTATCACAAACTAAAATATATAGGGTTTCTTCTCTTCGTCTTTACAAAAGGAACATCCAAAAGAACATGCTGGGGGAGAGGGATGCGTGTGCAGGAGGATGCCTGTATGTATGTGCATATGTGTATGTATGTGTGGAGGGTGGAAACTAGTTTTCTCCCGTTCCTTAGTGATGGATTTGCTGTCTTTGCAGATTGCATATTTGGGTTCATATGAAATAGCAAAACATAGTAAATCTCCACCTGGTTTTTCTGATGTTTATTGGGATTTTTATCTATTACTTCCTAAGCTTGTTGTGCCCTTTCTGCAGTGAGAAATTGTCACTCTCCATATTAGGTAAGCTGTGGAGGAAGCCTCGAGCTTGCTCATAACTGAACATCGTTAGGTGGAAGGTTTATAAACCTAGACGGGTTTCATCCTGTCTGGTTTTTCCTTCAGATTTTTGATTTGATGAACCAAGGTTCAGGTGTTCTGCTGATTACAAGGTAGGAAACAAAGAACATAGTTACAGTGGAAATTACTACTGCGGGATATGGCTTGGGTATTGATGCCAGAAGGAAGCAGAAAAATTCAGAGTTCGAAGTCCGTGGTAGGTTGTAAAATACTGCAGTTTGGATGCAGCATCAGACTCTGGAAATCATTAGTGTCTTTGCAGTTTTCTGGTATTGCCCGTAGATAACCTACTTGCCTATGTCTTGCAGCTGCCAAGGGCAAGGTAGTGTGCTAGTCTGACTTTTACTCTGGAATGTAAAAGTGTGGTCTGTCCCTTCTGGACTCTGTCCTCTCACACTTTATTCCCCTGAGCCCCTGTGAAACTAATGTTCTTAGCAAAAGCTCTGACCTTGACCTAGTGCCAGCCTGGACCAGACATTCTATTGCAACACAATCAGCAGTATTTTTCTTCAAGTATGAATCCTTATTTTACTGTTTGTGTTTTCTACACCACTGTGGTATTTCTGAAGTGTTCCTTCAACATGTCCTTTGAAATAATCTCCTGATACTGACTCAGAATTTCTAAGCACAGAATCACAGGCTAATCATGGCTGGAAAGGACCTCCTAGATCACTGAATCCAACCATATCCTACAATAACAAAAAACCTAAATATCTGATTGATCAATTAAGACAAAATAACCCCCTACATGCCTGCCACTATAGCAGGTCTTGAAGCACCATGTCTACACTCAACCACCTCCCTGGGAAGGCCATTCCAGTGCCTCATCACTCTTTCTGTAAAGAATTTCTTCCTAATATCCTATCCAAACCTCTTCTGTCTCAACTTCAGAACACTTCTCCTGGTTTTGTCATTAATTAGTAAGGAGAAGAGGCCAACACCCACCTTTCTACAACCTCCTTTCAGGTAGTTGTAGAGCTCAATGAGGTCTCCCCTCAGCCTCCTCTTCTCCAAATTAAACATGCCCAGCATCCTCAGCCTCTCCTCATACGATATGCTGTGTAAACTCCTCACAATCTTGGTAGCTCTCTTCTGAAAACATTCCAGCATCTCAGTGTCTTTCCTATAATGAAGGGCTCAGAACTGAACACAGTATTTGAGATGAGCCCTCACTAGGGCTGAGTGCAAGGGCACAATAACTTCCTTTCTCATGCTGACCACGCTATTCCTGATACAAGCCAGGATCCTGCTGGCCTTCTTGGACACGTGGGCACATTGCTGGCTCATATTAAGCTGGTTGTCTACCAGGATTCACAGGTCCTTTTCTGCTGAGCAGCTTTCAATCCACTCATCCCCAAACCTGTAGCACTGCCTGCCTTCATGCAGTTGGCATTGGCACGTCGATCCAATTTGTCCAAGTCACTCTGTGGAGCCCTCCTACAGTTCACAACAGACAGCTTTTCAGATACTCTTCTTTTCTCCTTTGACCTTGTGTGAATCTGCAAGCACAATCTTGGCTTCTAGATGATCCTTCTAACTTTCATAACAAAGGAGCTCCTTGTAAACAGCTGTAAGATAATTATCTCCATTATCTTTTTCCACATCCTTCTTACAAGAGGTAGGAGCTGACAGCCTGTTTTTGCAGCCCAGTGTTTTTTGTAATTCCTTGCACTTCATCTGTATCTACCTATTTTCTTTAGTTTTGCTTTAACTGGAAAACCTCTACAGTTTTTTTTTTTACATTTTCTGTTTTTGCAGAGCATAAGTGATGTCTCAGGCCTCCAGTATGTTGTCATGATAACAGTAATTAAAGGACAGCAGCAGCATAAAAATGCCAAATGTAGGAAGTGTTGTATGCCATATATAGAATGGGAAGGTCAGAACTTAGTGTTGAGAATCTCAGCATCCAGTGGGATGTTTGGTTAGCTTTGGTTTCACAAGATGTGAGGTGCAGCCTTTTCCTCATTTCTGTGTGTGTTCTTTTGGAAGCTGTGCTGGAATGAAGGTGAAGGAGGCTGCAGAAGGAGTGAAGACAGTGGTGTCCACGTGTTTAGGCTTCAGAAGTAGCCCAGGGACATTATTCCTAAGGATCTATAGACAGTTTTCTGGTTGAGGACACTGCTGCAATCCATGACATTAAAGCTCCAACCCATTAAAAGTTGCTTCAGTAAGAACAATTACAAGAAAGGAATCAGCAGGGATTGTTTTTAAACCCTGTAATTTCTTATTCAGGACATCTGAACTACTTCATTTAGGAAGTTTCTTGTCCTACTGTATTAATTTGTGATTTAAACTATCAGCAAAAATGTATCAGAAGTTCCTTTCCTCATATACACATACTGCATACACAGCCTTCTACTGGAAGAAAGGACTGCAGGGGTTGTGTACAATTTCTTCTCTATTTGTTGCATAATTTAGAAAATCCTGGTAATCTAAAACCTAAGCACTTTTATGTACTACCCTTCCTGGAGAGAAACACTTTCTGTGCTTCAGTAACAGGCAGAAAGTAAGTATATAAAGTAACTGAACATAGACTCATAATTCAAGAGCAAATCCCAGCACAGCTCATGAGCATCCAGCACTGGCTATTGAGTGCTGCTTTCCTCTCTACATGGTTTGCACTTAGCGGTTGCTTTGTGTGTCCATGACAAGAGGAGGACCCTCAATGGAGAGCAGACACCAAGCCAAGCATGACTAATAACCATTTGCTACGATTTGACTAATAACTATTTGCTACGATTTGCCAACAGTTTAATAAAGTTGGGAGATCTTCAGTTTCTAGCTTTCTGTGGAGGAGCATTGCCCAACAAGATACAGAATGATGGATGCTGATTTCTTGAATCCACCAAAGTATTGAGTGTTACAAAAAGAGTCTTTTAAAAATGCCTGTGTGATAACGCTGGCTTCTGTTGATGAATCACAGTGATGCAGCTGTCCCAACACTTATCTAAAACAGTGAAAAATGAAGTCATTAGGAAAAATGAAATGCAAAGATTAGAGACTGCTGGAACGTTTTCCTTCCTGTGTTACAGGTTTAATTTTCAGCTCCTGTGTGACATTTACGTGAATCAGGATGAAAATATGATGCATAAACTTTGTTTCTTGCCATACCCTAATAAAACAGAACTAGTGAACCTAGAGAGCTGAAGTGCTTTCAAACCAGGCTACCCTACAGGTTAAAATAACAGAGCATCATCGAGGAAGTACGAGAAGAACATTTCAGTTACAATCTATAGGCCACCTGCTGTCTTTGAAGACTTAAAGACAAAGCAAGGAAAGAAAAAGGGAGAATTATTGCTGCCCCACTGCCAGCCTAAGGCTAATACCATACTAGCTCACAAGTGTTGAAGTTGGGCTTTTAAGAAGCAGCACACTAATTTTACACGCTTTGCCCAGGTCACAAGCCTGAACTGAAATCCTACTTGTGACCATAATTTGTCCTGACTCTGTCTGGTTAATTCAGGATAACTTGGGAGATGCGAGTTTTGTTCTGCATTTACATGCAATAAATGATTCATCTCTCCTCATATAAGAGGATGGGAAAAGAGCTGTGGACTCTTTCTGTTGGACTGAGAATCATAGAATCATTAAAGATTGGAAGAGACCTCGAAAGATCATCAAGTCCAATCCCCCTGCCACAGCAGGATCACCTAGACCAAGTCACACAGGAACACATCCAGGTGGGTTTAAAATGTCTCCAGTGAAGGAGACTCCACAACCTCCCTTGGCAGCCTGTTCCAGTGCTCTGTCACCCTCACTGGGAAGAAGTTCCTTCTCAGGTTGATGTGGAACCTCCTATGTACCAGCTTACAACCATTGCCCCTCATCCTATCACCAGATGACATTGAGAAGAGCCTGGCTCCATCCTCCTGGCACCCACTCTTAACATATTTATAGACATTAATGAGGTCACCCCTCAGTCTCCTCTTTTACGCACTAAAGTGACCCAGCTCCCTCAGCCTCTCCTCATAAAGGAGGTGCTCCACCTCCTTCATCATCCTTATTGCCCTACGCTGGATTCTCTCCAGCAGCTCCACATCCCTCTTCTCTGAGGAGCCCACAACTAGACACAATACTCCAGGTATGGTCTCACCAGGGCAGAGTAGAGGGGGAGAAGAACCTCTCTTGATCTGCTAACCACCCCCATTCTGATCCACCCCAGGATGCTCTTGGCCCTCATGGCCACAAGAGCACACTGCTGGTTCGTAGTCATCCTGCTGTCCACCAGGACCCCCAGGTTCCTTTCTCCTACACTGCTCTCCAACAGGTCAGTCCCCAGCCTATACTGGTACCTGAGGTTGTTCTTGCCCAGATGCGAGACTCTACACTTACCCTTGTTATGCTTCATTTCATTTTTCTCAGCCCAGCTCTCCAGCCTGTCCAGATCTCGCTGAATGGCAGCACAGTCTGCAGGGGTGTCGGCGACACCACCCAGCTTTGTGTCATCAGCAAACCTCCTGACAGTGCATGCCAATCCCTCATCCAAGTCATTAATGAATAGGTTGAACAGGACCGGTCCCAGCATTGATCCCTGGGGCACTCCACTAGATACAGGCCTCCAACTAGACTCTGTCCCATTGACCACTACTCTCTGGCTTCTAACCTGCAGCCAGTTTACAGTCCACCCTACTACCTGATCATCTAGACCACACTGCCTCAGTTTGTCTGCAAGGATGCTGTGAGAGACTGTGTCAGATGCCTTACTGAAGTCAACATAGACCACATCCACTGCTCTGCCATCTATCCACCTGGTTATGCCTTCATCAATGGCTATCAGGTTGGTCAAGCATGACTTCCCTTTTGTGAAGCCATGCTGACTGTCCCTCATGACCCTCCTGTCCTTGATGTGCCTGGAGACAGCCTCCAGGTTCACCCCTCTAATAAGTGATGTTGCTGTTATCTGTCCTGTCTGAGCTGATGCTAGAGACAGGGCAGAAAGAGCAATAGTGTATTCAGCTGCAGCTTGTCATTAGCTGAAGGTACAGGTACCTACAAGTGATCAATACTGTCTGTCCACAAGAATATTTTTAGGGTTTTTTTTTCTGTATTAGTCTGGTAAGAACTTTATGTAGTCTGATCTCATCTCAGGCTATAGAAATGCCTTTGTGTCTCCAGCTTGTCTTGAAGCCTTCAGGCATTAGGAACTTCCAGCCACAACATAACTCTGAGTGGAAGTTTCATCAATGGAGATCTTAATGAAGTAGCTTATTTGTCTTTTGGTTTCCATGTTACCTTTCACAAGGTACCGGGTTTTAAGATGAGGTTTTGATATTTATCCACGAGTTATCTTTTAGTAATCTGGGTTTATCAAAAAGTGGTTTATTAAAAGCTTAAAGGAAATGGCCCCCACCTTCATTGCCAAACCAGGACTATCCTTTGAAGCTGTATTTATCTGTGTAAATCTTTATAATGGTCTGAGTACGTACAATGAATTTTTCTGAGGAACTTGGATCCATTCACCCTTTTTATCTGCTCTTACGGACAGAAGGTGTATTTCTTTGATGTGGTGTAACTCAGCACTAAGCCCTAGTGTGCTTGTTGAAAAAATTGAAGATGCCAAAAGAATATTCTTCACCACGCATGGTCTTTTGCTCTGAAACAAGAGAATAGTCAAAACAAGATAGATGAAAATCGCATTATGATATGTTACAAGGATAAATGCTCAGGAAACAATCTTCATAAACACAATCATCTTAGAAAAACCTCTGCAAATTTAAAAAATATAAAAGAATGCACCAAGTTGTCCTCTGCTGTGAGTTATTGTTTTCTGGAAGGAAAAACACCTCCTAGTCATTCAGAGAACATAGAATTATATTTTTCTTCATTCCAAAATAATAGAGATTTGGTTTTCATATAATTATATGAAAATTATATGAATTACATGATGATCATATGGATATATGAATTTTAGTTATATAATTAGTGCAGTTCCTATCACATTACACTGGTTCTGATCAGTGAGGTTGTCAAAGAAGCTAAAGAGCATTGCTTCCTAATATAGGAAGTCTGTGCAGCAGGAACGTGACCCGCTGTCTCACGTGGAGTCACCTACTTCACCGAGCATTACGTGTGTTTGTGTAGTATAATGGGATAGATTTAGCACTGACAACTTTGCAGACACAGAATGGGAACTCTGAGATGGTGGTTGGTCTGTTCGTTCCCCTAATTACCTTGAAGACTAGCATGGGAGTGTTAATGGATTCATAAGATCATGGGACAGATGGTTCAGGCTGAAGGAGACCTCAGAAAGTCTTCCTAAGAGCATAATCAACTCTGAAACCAGACCAGGTTGCTCAGGGGTTTAAACAGTGAGTGGAGTATTGGAAGCTTCAAGGATACAGACAACTTATTTATAAGCAACTACCTTATATAAATAATCTTTAGCAATTCTTAGCTGAAGAGAGCGATGAAAACCCTTCTGGCGACAAGAAGTTGGAAAGGGTGTATATTAGAAATTAATGGAGTTGTCTCCCACCACAGTGGATTGTATCATCATCTTTCTGTCCTTGGGTGATACTGTGAGACCTGTCTAGAGTCTACTGAAACTGAGGACTTTCCGTCTTGAATAAAAACATTCAAAAGAGGTCATTTAATTTTATTTCCTTGAGTAGCCTTCACACTAATGTGGGTCAATAGGAGAAGATGAACTGTTTTATTACTTCTATGAGAGAAACAGAATCTGACATGAAATAGTATTTGAGTACAAGAAAAGAAGCAGCCTCTTTGTCATTCATGTCCCTGAAATATCACCAATACAATATTATTTATGCTGTTAATAATAACTATTAGCTTAATCCAGGATTAGGTATTCGTTTAATCCTGCTTCATCAAGCATGCAGAGTATGCTATTTTCATTTCCAAAATGTAAAAATAAAGAACTTCTAAATATAGGGGGAAAATTATAAAGGGAACTAGACTTCCTTTGACAGATCTTTGTTAATGAAGTCTCTTAAATGTAAATGGTTGCAAGACCAAAGCTCTGCAGTACCTGATAATTAGGTAGTATTAGTTGAAAAGTTCCTTGTTTAACAACATTTAAAAGCCACTTTGGTTAGAGTAATTGAAGTAGAAAGATTTCACCAGCTAAAAATGCTGCATGCAGTTACTTTCTTTTCTTCTGAGAGAAACAAAGTATTAGCATTTCTTTGGTTAATTAATTGTGTTTTGATTTCTGTGGGATCCAGGGCCTTACTCCTGCAGCCTCTCTAGTCCAAAATGTGCATATATTTTATCAGAGTAAGAAAGTGTTTTGCAGCTTAGATTATCCATCAAACAGACGATGCAGAGCTAGAACAGTACAAACTTGTCACCCGAAATCTGTGATAGAAGGCTACACACCTGCATCCTCCCCTTCACTGCACCCAAACTCCACTTGAGAAGACTGACTTACAGTTCACATCGCTACCTTCTCCTGAATTGCATTGTCTTCCCAAAGCCCCGAGATTGATTGGTAATGCACACAAAGTACTCTGGTCATCAGAGCAGCAATGAGGGAACTGAAAAGTGCTGTCGAGCATGAGACAGTCGGTAAGGCTTTATCTAATAACACATACAAGCGCAGACACGCTGTCCTAAACAAAGTGCTGCAGTTCTGGAGTTCTGAACGCTGGCTTTTGACTTCTGGCAGCAAATGAGAAATCTTCAACTTCAACTGTTAAAAGTATTTGCATGCCTGGTGAATACAGTGAGTGAGTTGGAACCAAACTGTTTGCTTCTTCTCATACCATTTGTTCACCTGAACATTTCCGTATGCATCGAGGGGAGATTGTTTTAGTACAGGGACAGTGCCAATTGTAAGGCTTTTTGGTGGGGAGTTTTTCTGCGCTCAGTATGCATTGTTTTTGCAATATTGAACTTATTATTTGGGGCACAGAGCACAGTTTTCTTAGCTCAAAGGTCTTTTTTCTCCTAGCATGCAGAGGAGATTTGAGCAGGGATAAAATACAGTCACGGTGAAATGTCCCATCTCTATATCATACATCTCCCTTAACAGCAGGGAGTGACAGTAGTTGAAGTAATTAGATGAGGCTTTGTTCCTTTCACCTAAAGGAGAAGCCATGTGGTGGTGAAATAGGAAGGAAAACTGCCAGACCATGTGTGTGTTGCAGTTCAGTACTTGTCAGGTTGTTTTGTTCTGTGAGAAGCTTGCTGCAGAATGTTGATGGCTTTAACAAGGAAGGTTTATACTTTGTTAGGTCAAACCTATGGGCATGCGGTTCACCTGAAGTTGGGACTCATGGTAAGAAAATATGCAGAATTATGCTACTTCCCATAAGCAGGTTCTGCCAGTTTTCAAGGGAAAAAGTCCAAATTCCTTGTTTCCCAGTAGACTGAGGATTGATTTCTTACAAGGTATTTTCTTCAGTTAATCTGTGCTTATAAGTTCATGAAAAGTCCATGGAAGTCGAAACATCTTTAAAAATAAGCCAATTATAAACCAAGTAGAATTCCTTTCAACTCAAGTTGTTCCACTAAAAACAAAAGTAATAGAAACAGGGAAAAAATGAAATCAAGGGGGAACTTCTTTGCTGTGAGGGTCACGGAGCACTGGAACAGACTCCCCAGGGAGGTCGTGGAGTCTCCTTCTCTGGGGACTTTCAAGGCCCGCCTGGATGCGTTCCTCTGTGATCTGTGTTAGATAGTTTTGTCCTGCTGCGGCAGGGGGGTTGGACTCGATGATCTCTTTGGGTCCCTTCCAACCCCTAACATCCTATGATAAGTGAATTGGGTGATGTTATCTTTTGTGTTTCAGCTTCATCAGTGACAGAGGATTCTTTCTCTCAAGCTAGCTGATTGAAGTGGAGCTTCACTCACAGATATGCTGTAGGTTCTGACTCAGAGGAGACAAAGTCTCTAAGTAAAAGGTTTACAAAGAGACTTAACCAAGAGAATGCAGTATTCAGCACTTGAATTGAGGCAGAAAGGCAAGAACTTGTTATGTGCCCCACCGTCAAGCAGATAAATTGAAATAACAACAGCAGCAACAACAATAAAAAGAAACCCTGTTATTATTATATACAGAGTTGTAAATTCTTAGACTCCAAAGGAAAGCAAATTAGTGACAGCAAGGAAAGTCTAAGTCATGACGTTTCTCATATGATAATATGAGCTCTGTGCAGCTGCTTGAAAAATTAGCATGTAGTATCAAGAAAAGAGCATCTGCTGCTCAGTATGCAGCAGCCCACCAAAGCTGCTGTACAGAAGAGGTGGGAGGAATGGCTGGGTAGGAACTAGATCATGATAAGCAGAACAAGAAGTGGCATCCCACTGAATGGCATGACCTCTATTATCACTTTCGAAGTCATTTACTCCCACTTCCCAACTGGGCGCTAGAACTTGTGATGATGGAGGTAGCTGCCACAGGCAAGTTAATCTGCAAGTAGCTTTGCCTGCATGGGATGATTTTTGTTGAATGAGTGATTTCCAGAATGTGGAAAATATGTCATTTCCAGGCAACCAATTCTCTGAACACATTAGCCTGGCACCAACTTCCAAGAGGTGTTCGACTTGCCGGGAAGCAAGAGGGTGAAAGTCTGTGTCAGGTACAAGTGTGGGGAAGAAAGATGGTAATGCAGCAAGTGTCTAAGGATTCATTTGTGACTAATCACACATAATGGGAGAGATGAGACTTAGATGTGTAAAGAGCTATTGCTTCAGGAGGATTTTTTTTTGTCACCATAAGGAACCTTTTAAATCTCTTCTTACTTTCTGCTCAGCTCAGTAAATTCTTTCACTTTGAATGGTCCACTACACTGACAGGTAAGAAATTATAGGATAGAGCTTTCAAATAATGTTACTACCTGCACAGCACAAAGAAAGACATGAGGTTTGCTTTGTGAGTGCATTGGTAATTCAGAGGTTCAGTATTATGAGCATGTGAATGACTATTTACAAAGTGTATGGTTTGCACACACAGAGACACACTGTTAGAAAGCGGATCTTTTAAGAATAATAGGATATCTTTGTTTATATTTCCTTTGTTTTCACAAGCTAACAGTACCTACTATCTTTCTGTAACATTCTATCCTGTCAAGTAATATCAGGCACTCGTTTAGAACTGAGCGTTGCACAAAGGATGTTTTAAGATGGGCTATATTTGGACTGAGAGGAGCACAATTATCTAATAATCTAATAATAATTTAAAAGTCTGTGGTGCCATCTGTGCAAAAGCCCTGATAGAGGCTCTGCTTTAGCACAGTATGACTTGCCTGTAACATGATTTGATATTTTTAGTGGGCAGATGTTTGTACAAGCTCTGCTGACACAATACTCTTTCTTTCTCCTCCACACAGGTCCATTTCTGGGGGAGAAACGTAAAAAAAAGACAGTCTTGCTCTTCTAACTCTCTGATTAGCCAAATTTATGCTGTAATTTGGAGAGTTTTACCAGGTGCAACATTCTGAAATACCAGACGTGGTTTTTAGTCAGAGAGGAACCCAATACTTCTTCTCATTTAGTCAGTAAACAGAAATACTTAGAAAAAGACTGCTGTGGTTCTGTGAGTCACTTCCACTAAGCTATTTTTTGCAAAAATGGTTTTCTGATTTCAAACGATCAACAAAACTCTTCAAAACCTGTTTTCTCTCCTGCCACGCACCTATTGAACCCATGAGTGCAAGTTCTTGTGAAGTTAGGGTTCCAACCACCACATAAACACAAGTGTAGATCCTATAGAAATAACAGCCACGTGGTACCGTGGGTTATTGTAAATACATTTGCCACCCTAGTTTAACCTAAATGAAATTTCTAATCTGAAAACCACAATTTACCTTGCCTGCAGGGACTGAGGAATAAGTGGGAACGTGAACAGAGCTGCATGAGCTTCATGCAGCTCTGACATCTGCGTGTTCACCTGCAATTTTTGCTTGGCCAGCTGTGAGACTTGTTCAGAAAACTCCTGTCAAATACTTCTCTGTTTTGTCTTCTCTTTCTGTCAACATGCCATAGAAGAATCTGAACGATGGGTGAATTCCTTAGTTAGGTAGACAGATTAGTGGTTTGGGAGGAAGGGAAGCAGAGATGGAAAAGAAAGAGAAAAATCCCCACTATGTGTTCGGCAGACATTTTCACCTTCCTCTGTGCCTCATACATAGAATTCAGAGGTTAGCGGGGATTTTGTCCTCTTCTGTCCTCTTTGTGGAAAAAAGACAGAAGGTAATTTTTGGTTATCCCTCTGGATCTGGGCAATAAGAAAGACTCAGAAGTCACTTCCACTCTCAGAAGTAGAATGGGATCAAAGCTGATTGCTGCAACAAACATGGTAACAGGTCAAAGGAAGCCCTGCCACAAATTAATACTTCAGAGCATCCTATTCTGAAATGACTTATGCCTGGTCACATACAAACCTTGGAAAAAATTGTGTCTGTAGAACACTTTTCAAAGGTGTGTCACGTAAGAGACCTTGTGAAAGGCTACTCCTCATTAATATTTGTGTCTTGTGAGTCATAATTCATTTTGTCACAGACTGTAGCTGCAGTTCTCTGCTTTTATTAAAATGATATCTGTGTTGACTATTCAGTGTTTGGAGTTATTTCATAACAAGGGTGACTTTGTGCCTCCTTTGTCACCGTGACCTTCAAGATTATGTCTTTACTTTCCACTTCAGTCTCACATGCTGCTTTCATTTACTTGATGGCTTCATGGTTCAATAGCACTTAAAGAAGTGCTGATAGCAAATGGAAAAGTTTGAAAATAATTCCATCTCTGCATGCTGTATGATACCAAATTTGCATTCCTTCTTTTTCCTTTTTGAAATCAAGACGTTAAATGGTACCTTTGTCCTTGCTTGTTTGTTCTTTGACAATAAGTATTTTTGTTTCTCCCCTTCTGTTTTCAGCTAGCTTTGCTACAAGAGGTTTGTCTCTTAAACTACATTGAAGTAATTTGTCTTCCTCCAGCTAGAAGTTAGTGTATCCAGCATTGGGAAGAAACGAAATGTCTTCCAGAGAAGTTGCAAGTATCATGTACTCTGCTCACTGCCACTGCCACTGGAGCCACCAACATTCCCATAGCCTGGGGAAGTGGCCACTGAGAAGTTGTCTCTGGCTTGGCAGTCCCTGGCTGCTGTTTGTCCTGTAGGAACTGTTTCTTTTCCAGTGTGCTGTAGGATTGCAAATGCATACTCCAGGACTTAGGGAAGCAAATTTAGCTTGCAGATGGGATGCTGACTCATGAAAATGTTCTCTCATACAGATTCACGAGATCTTGAGGGCATGGAAATACACCTACGTGGACTGTGTGGTTGAACAGAAATGCAGCAACTTGCTAGTGCTGAGTGCAGTACTTTAGGTTTAATTGAATGAACTGATGATAACACACGATGAGCTCCTCAGTATTTGTCTGACTGCTTACAACATCATTTCACTGTTCGTCATGCTGAAATACTTGCACACACACCAGAATGTCCAGATTTTTCTGTTTAATTGTAGACTATGTGATGTGATGTCCCTGAAGGGAGAGAACAGACGACATGGAGTATCTTGTATAACTTTTGGGATGTTTGGTTCCCTTTCCTTTGTCTCATTTTATGTCGTTCAGGCCTGCTATGGCCAGAATAACTGCATGTTTAACCTCTAAACACTTTATGTCTGATTCTGGTACTCCTTGCTGTCCTGTTTGATTGTGACTCTTGTTTTCTTGACAGCTTTGGAACACGCAGCCTAAACCTTCTTGCATTTCTTAACTGTGTTTCAACCCATTTCAGTCAAGGATCAAAGCAAGTGAATTTATTTATTAAATGTTTACGACGATCTTCTTGTTGCTAACGCAAGTGAGTTTCATGTGATCTGGCTTTGTTTGATGTGTCACTAGCACTCAGGCACACAAAATGCTCTTGGACTACCTGGTACTGTGGAGAAGGAGGCTGAGGGGAAAACTTGTTGCTCCATGAAACTATCTGAAAAGAAGTAGAGAAAGCTTAGTCAGTCTCTTCTCACAGGTGACAAGTGACATGATGAAGGGAAATGGCCTCAAGTTGTGCTGGGACAGTTTAGGTTGGATATCAGAAACAACTTCTTTACAGTGAGGGTGGTAAAGTCCTGGGACAGGCTCCTCAGGGAGGCAACTGAGTCACCATCCCTGGACATGTTTAAAAATTGTTTTGATCTGGTGCTTGGGGACAGGGTTTTGCAGCGGGTGTTAGAGATAGGGCAGTAGGGTTAGATCGAGGTTGGACTCGATGATCCTGAAGGTTTTTTCCAAGCTGAGCAATTCTGTGAATTCTATTTATTTATTTATTTTCAGCAGTTGCTGTCCAGGGCAGTACGTTCTCTTTCATCGCATGATACCTTACTGAAGATGCATTTCAGGTGGTTGACTAGGGTGGGAGGGGACACTTGGGTGCTGTATTTGTTGCTTCAGTGGTTTTTATTTTTAGCACTGCTTCTTTTTTACCAGCGTGTTCATGTGATGCTTCATTCCTGTGGCTTATATTATCACTTAAACACAGATGACACACAGCTCCATAATTCCTGTTGGTGTTCTCAGATTTTGCCGTTGTGTTTCTTTGCCTGCATCATCTCCGTAACGGGATGCATGCTAATTTTTTTATTGCAAACAAAGAAATCAAAGATTCTTTTTAATCCTGTTGTTGAGGGTTTTTTGCTCCTGAGTGCTTAATGTCTCAAATACTGCTTCTCTTTCTCTAATTCTGCAGTTCTGTATTGGAGTTGAAAAATGTTCATAACTTATTGTATAGTCAGTGTTGCAGAGCAAAACTAGATTTGGGGGTTATTTTCACAGGTTACATGTTTTTTCTTCTATGTGGGTCTTTATAGCTCATATGATAAGTAATGATACAACAGAAAACAACCTGAAGCAACTGGTCTCTGGTCTCTGCAAGTCAGGAAGAGCATGAGTTTTATTACAAGATCCCACTTCCCAGTCCAGTGACCTAAATTTTAAATTACAGCAAAAAGGAAAGCCACTGCCTGCTTTTTCCCAAGTGCAATCACATTTATATGATTTGACTTCTTTTTGTAGACTTGCCCAGAATATCAATTGTGTTTATAAATCGTGCCGACTCTTTTTCTTTCCTAAACTGTAGGAGCTACAAATATAGTAAAAGCCATTTTTGCACAGATTTTTCCTCTCTGGTATCTTCTAGATTATGTTTTGCTGACTTTTAATAGCATCATTTGTCAACATTAAATGTACTTTTAGTTCTGATTTAAAATTGACACTCAGCTAATTTTTGCAGAATATCTACCTTTCTGTTACACACTAGTTATCATTTCATTTTTGGCTCAGTACATTTCTTTCGTCCAGTATACACGCCACGTTAAAAATGTTTAAATTACTTAATAAGACATAGTCAAGGGTTGATAGCACTGCTGTCATAATTGCTTGACCCTCCTGGCAGCAGTGTGAAGAGATATTTTAATTTTCAACAGATGCCATTCTTGTGCCCCTATAAAATATCCCTTTTAATTTATTTGCAGAGTATTCTCACTGTAATAACCATGCCACAATGGCATGACTAGTCTTCTGCCTACCGGTAACTGTCCTGTCTGATGTTGTAGATGGGATGTAGACATGCAATAATAGCAGCTAATATTGTGCTACAGTTGTGGTGAAGGCAGCATCAACAACATGCTCGTTTTGAGCTGCAGAGCTAGCATCAGGTGGAGAGATGTGAATCCAGCAAGGGAAGCAAGGGCATGGTTAAAAATTTTGTGTGGGTTGGGAGAAACTTTTGTGCACTCACAAGCCAGTTGTACAGGCTAAGAATCAGATAGGCTGTTGTGGTGGGTTCAAGACTGTAATTTAAGATAAAAGAAAAAAAAAAACAAAGCAGTGAGGTCTCGATGGCATCTCAGATAAATTTGCCAGACAATGGATGGCTTAGGGAAACTGGAAAAGGGCTTATTAACTCTATAACTGCATACAGAAAGGAAGAAAAGGTTAAGCACGTTAGTGCACAGAAACTAGAAATTTGTGTCACAAATGCCATCATGTATTCTTTGAAAAATACAGTGGGAGGTCACTATCGTTTGGGCCTTGGGACTTTCACATGAGAGATCTGGGGGAAAAGAGCATGTCAGTCAAATAGAGACGAGTACCACCACCCTCTCTACTATTCATGCATCACCCCCATCTGCGATACAGTGAGACCCAAACTGTTTGCAGACTGGTGAATTCTTCAGCGTAGCTTCTCCAACTCAATGCTCTCGGGATGGCCTGATTCTTCAGTATGTGAGCTTTTCATGCATTTCAAACAAAGAACCCAGGCTCTGTCTTTCAGATCCAAGGTTTAAGGACTCTCAAGTCCTTGTGCTTTCTTCAGCTAAGCACATGTTCTTCATGAAAGCACAAATTCTGCACATCTGAAAATTCTGGTAATTTTCAAACTGCAACAGCTATGGAGCAGGCAGCATCTAGTGTGAGGAGCAAACAAGACAAGGAACGTCCAGGAGGAGAAGGAGGTTTATTGCTGCTCCACCAAAGGGAAGTCATGCTTGACCAACATGATAGCCTTTGAGGAGGGCATAACCAGATGGATAGATGTTGGCAAAGCAGTGGATATGACCGCAGTAAAGAATTTGACATGGTCTCCCATAGCATCTTTGCAGCCAAACTGAGGCAGTGTGGTCTAGAGGATCACGTAGTGAGGTGGTTCGTGAACTGGCCGCAGGTTAGAAGCCAGAGAGTGGTGGTCAGTGGGACAGAGTCTTGTTGGAGGCCTGTATCTAGTGGAGTCCCCCAAGGGTCAGTACTGGGACCACTACTACTCAGTCTATTAATTAACAATTTGGATGAGGGATTAGAATGCACTGTCAGCAACTTTGCTGTTGACACAAAGTTGGGAGGAGTGGCCAACACCCCAGCAGGCTGTGCTGCTGTTTAGCGGGACCTAGACATGATGGAGAGCTGGGCAGGGAGAAATTTAATGAACAAGGGCAAGTGTAGAGTCTTGCATCTGGGCAAGAATAATCCCAGGTACCAGTATAGGTTGGGGACTGACCTGTTGGAGAGAAGCGTATGAGAAAGGGACCTTGGGGGGTCCTGGTGGCCAGCAGGATGACGATGAGCCCTCTATGGGCTCTTATTGCCAACAGCATCCTGGGGTAGTTAGCAAATCAAGAGAGGTTATCCTGCCCCTGTACTCTGCCCTGGTTAGACTACATCTGCTGGGCCTCTCAATTCAAGATGGACACAGAACTGTTTGAGAGAGTGCAGCACAGAGCTGCAAAGATGATGAATGGAGTGGAACATCTCTCTGATGAGGGAAGGCTGAGGGAGCTGGGTCACTTTAGCTTGGAGAAAAAGAGACTAAGGGATGACCTCATTAATGTTTATAAAGATATGAAGGGTAGGTGTCAGGAGGATGGAGCCAGGCTTTGCTCAGTGTCATCCAATGACAGTACAAGGGGCAATGGGTGTGAGCTGGAACAGTGGAGGTTCCATATAAATATGAGAAGGAACTTCTTCACAGTGAGGGTGATTGTGTAGTCTCTTTCTCTGGAGACATTTAAAATGCATGTGGGTATGATCCTTTGTGACTGGACCTTCTGTGACAGGGGGATTGGACTTGATGATCTTTCAAGGTCTCTTCCAATCCCTAATGTTCTGTGATTCTGTGAATTAATTACTTTAATGATGTTATTTCCCAACCACAACACTTTTCCTGAGTATTTCCTGGTTTGTCCTGATTTTACCTCTTTCTCAGTCATGACAGCTCGTGAAGCTATTAAAATGTTGAAACAACATAGACCTTTCAAGCATTTGTCAAAATTATTGGAAACATTGACTGCTAGCTGTCGGAAGTGTGATAGCAGTGGTCACTTCACCATCAGGGAAAGTTTATGCTGTTATATAGAAATCATAGTAGCTCTTACCTACTCCTCTCTTTAGCGTGAACCACTAAAGCTTAGGAAACTACCTTCTATTTCGGAACAAGCATAGAAGACCATATCTTTTACCTCCATGTGTCTACCTTGGTGTGAAGTGGAAGCTGTGAATATTTGTTTGAGCCACCATTTCAGATGTGTGAGCAGGTATGATGGGCAAATGTGGTTGGCAAAGCTCATTAAAAGAATTTGAAAGAAGATGTTGGGTGCCAGTTTAGTGACAGGAGGTTTGTCCTGAGACACTGCTGTGCTGAAGCGACGTCATACAAGTGAACTTTGCTCTGTCCTTACAATCTCAGAAGTCTTAACTGCAGTAACTTACATGCACTGTTTTGTTTTGAAGACATGTCTTACTGCAATTCCTGTGCTGCTTGCTTGATTATTTGAAGAGTCAAGTGCTGTTGACCTCTCCTGGAAGAGCTACAACAATTATCTTTCAAAGAAAGGAACCTGAGAGCTCTTCCCATCTCTTCAGTCTTGGTGTTCATGTTTTTTGTGTCTTCAGTACATGTAGGGATGAAATCTGAATGTGTGGCATTGGTAGGCATGAACATCCTTTGTATTCTTTGGAAGAAAAAAGGAGGCCTGGTGATCTTTCAAAGTCCCTTCCAATCCTTAATGTTCTGAAAGTCTGTGATTTAAGTGCTGGAGATTCCTTCTTATATGGAGGAGGGACGCTAGCTATGGAGAATTAGTGGGGTGATTGCTGGCAGGTAGGACGGTAGATGCCCAGAGCTGGGTTTACTGATTGTAGCACAGTGGCTGCTTTCTGGCAGCCAAACAGATGTGCTTTCAGACAGGCTATATAACAGGCCAAAGCTCTGTGCTATCTCAACCATACCTTGTTGTCAAGAAAAGTAATTAACCAAAGTGCAAGCGGAAACTTAATATGGTGCAAGAAAATTGTAACAATGGCACCAGCTCTTTCTCAGGTGTCAGTGTGTAGGAGAATGTCATAAATAATGAAAACATGCAGATAAGGCATGAAACAGAAAGTATTTTTATTAAGAAATGACAGTACTTGAAACCCAGCAGGTTTGTGGGGAAGGTTTGGGTGTTTACAAGCTGTGTAACAAATGCTCGATTGGCTGCTCCTTATGGTCCCTCTACTGCCCATTTCTCACCGTGGCTTCTCGTGCCACATCACCACAAATACCTTCTTCTCAGTGCTTAGCCAATCTCTGGGGCATCTTTGTGGAGTTACAGCTGAGACGCAAACACACGATCAAGTGTGTTTCTGAGATGATGTGGAAGTGAGGCAGAAGTTGTAAATCTCATACAGTTTACCAGAAGGGCACGTTTTGTATTTCTCTTGGGCTTGGCTGAAGAGTTCTAGTTGTACTGTATTTTGCTGCTGGTCTGTCTCAGTCTGGAAACTCTTTGTCTAGCCTTGCCTCCTTCTGATGAGATCACTGGATCTTATCTGCTGCGGTGGACTCCTCTTGTACTGCACGTATATATTCAGAAAAGGACACAGTGAAATGTAGTGACTGGGAAAGAAGGGAAGTGTTGCAGAGTTCCTCTTAGAAACACAAGAACAGACAAGGAAAAAATAGTGGTTACTATTTTATTTTATGGTTTCATTTTAAGACCATGTAATCACTGTGTGGAGTGAGCAGAAATATTGAGGGCCAGGAGGATGGTCTTACTAGAAGACCCTGTAAAGGCATGACAAAGTGTCAAGCCCATCTGAAGAGACAAAACTTCAGATAATAGAGAAATAAAGAAAATAGAGAAAGCGAATAGAGAAAAATAGCAGAAGGGGCTGTGATATCCAAGGACAGTAGCTTTCTCATAAATATTTTAAAAAATGTAACTGGTGCTCTGCAGATAATGGACTGTTCTTGGGGAAAACAAAAATCTCAGTTATGAATGCTTGGAATGCTTGATGCCCTATGGGCACTCAGTGTGTCGTGAAAGATAAATAAAATTTAAATAGATTATTTATGCATTAAGAAAATAATAATAATATCTCAGTGCCATGATGTATGGTACATATTCCACTTCAGAGGAGGGTCCATATATCACACATATCGCATAGAGCTCTGCTCATGAATTATTTGTTTCTCTTGCAGCACGCGTGCAGCACATGATGGATTAAAGGGCACAATCCACGTTACAGCTGACATATTAAAACATCGCTGTGCATAAGAATATTATTTATGAAGGAAATATTAGGCAATCATAAGTTTTCAACAGGGCCTTTATTTTTTCCCCTCTTTTGAAGCACAATAGTAGTAAATAAGGTAAAAATGTTGAGGGAAGGCGTAAGGTTTGTATTTTGAAAGCAGTGTCCTTTTTGTTGTTCTATCTAGTTAGGTGCTCACACTAGTACTAAATTTTTCTGCTCAGAGCCGCTCTTCAGCTCATCTTAATAAACTGGTGTGAGACTTGACCTCTTCTGCAGCTCATATCCGCAAGTTAGTAGGGGATCATCCTATGCTGTGGGCTGAGGTTTATTCGAGAGGCAGCGCATTGCCACTGCATTTGGCTGGTGTGTCAGGATAAGCACCCCAACTGAGTGAGTGATATCTCACTGTACTCGAGCCTGTATTTGTCCAGAACTTCCCTGCCAACAGACTTTCATCTGTAGAGTCGGGAGTATAATCTGCCTGTGCTGTCAAACGAACGATGCCTTGAAGAAATTAATTGGAATACATACACTAAAATCAAGCCTTTGGCATGGAAGTCCTGGCTGCTTTTCCTCTGTTCCTTTTGGAGAAGAGGATAGGAGAATGAACATTTTCAAGCCAGAGGAGATTAGCTGGTTAAAAGGAACCTAGCAAGCATATCTAATGTGGGGAAGACTCCAAGCAGAACTACTGTCCTGGGTGATACTGTGTTTTGCCCAAGCTCTGGGTGCTTTGGAAGACTGAGTTTAAGCACATAGAGGGGAGCTTTAGTTGCATGCGTTTTTCATTTAGTCACCAACCAGCAGGAAGGTACACGTATGCCGAGGGTTACGGAAATACCTATTCAGTCTTTAGAGATGAAGTTTTCACATTTACATACTTAATTGCAGAGATGACACGACTGAATGCCAATGCACAAAATCAATATTTATTAGTGTGAAGGAAAAGAGCACAGAGAGTAGCAGGGTGTATATCTACAGAATTGCTATTTATTTTCATTCATTGCCTTGATTCATTTTGCTGTGTTACATGAAAAAGTAAAAATAAAAAAAATATCATATTTTGCAGATTCTTAGAGACAACTGAGAAAATTGTGGTTAAATAGTTAGAAGTATTTTTTGCTCCCTTCAAGTACAGATTTAATACTTTGCACATATTTTATACAAGCAAATATTATCCTGTTAATTATGCAGCCTCCCTCCTGTAATTGCCAACAAACCTATATTGAAATCCTGGCTGGGTTTGAGTCACTGGAAGGATTGCCACAGCTTCAGGAGGATGAGGATGTCATCCCCAGTAATACCCTTGAAAAGAAAGAAAGAACATTTATTGCAAACGATACTGGAAAGCACTATCCCAGTATGAGAGATGAGGTAAAATACAGATATGTTTTTAACACCATCCAGTTACCTTAAAACTCTGCTATTGTTAAAGTAACCTCTCCAAGACAACTCAGTCCCATGATAAATTCAGCCCCATGGATTTAGTCAGAAGCTGAATCTGATTTATTGGAAAATAAACCAGAACGCTTATTTCATCGAAGCTATAGATAAATAATTGAAAAATGTTTGCAAATAAGATGAACCAAAACCCAAATAAGTGTATTTTTCCTTTTCAAAGAATTTTCTTTAGCTTTTTATTTACTAATTTCTGGGGAAAAGGCAATCTGGGCTTTTTTTGCCTTAGGGCAGAGATAGAAAGCTGCAACTAAAATTCCCCATTTATTTCTAAATAACACAGTACGGTATAGAAAAATCATAAAACCAGAGACTGCAAATTGAATTCCAATAACTATCCTGTGAGAAACAAAACCTCCATCTAGTAAATGGGAAAGCATTATTGACAATTATATGCAAATTACTAGGCTTTTGGCAGGCTCTTCAAAACTATTATCTGATGGCAGCTCTGTAAATTATATAGCTCTGGCAGCAGTGCAGAATTGTTCATTACACTGTAGTGATACATTTATATCACAGTGCATCGGAATATTCTGCTCTGGGTCTTAGGAGGTTGTCTTCTTTGCTCACCATGGCTGCTTTTCTCTTCAGTTTGTACTTACCCCCACCCTCAGCCAGAACTTCCAATACAGTCACTGGGCTGGAGTGAATCAGCTGGCAGCAGCATCGTCACCATCCACTCTTCTTTACATCCTCCACCAAAAGTGCAAGAAAAAAGGAGGTGTGTCATTTCGTTATCACGAGATTTCCCCGGAGACCTCTGTAGATCCTCAGTTTCCAACACCCTGCTTGCTCTTCATCTCACATGAGGTATTCTACCTGCCCCAAATTCAGTAACCTGGAGTGTTTCTTCTTGAGCTGAGAAAACAGCATTTTCCATTGCTGCTGCGCTGCAGAGTGTTCACGCTCTCCTCTCTCTCTCTCTATTATAGCTTATATTTAATAAACGAGGAACAGGCATCCTGTTTATGTTTATTCATAACAAGTTTAGATGTTACTTTTGAAGATAAAGAAACAAGTTTGATGATACACAATGTGAGCTACATGCTCTGCACTGATAGCAAACTTTAACAATCAAGGAAAGATAAAAAGCTTTGGGAGAATTTAATCACATACTTCAAAGTAGGCTTAAGAACATATATTTCAAAAATTGAGCTAAAATATGAATGTTTAATTTATCTTCTTTTTTTTTTCTGAGTGTTTCTGATTCTGTTGCTAATAACCTCATTGCTTCTGTCAGCCACCACCTCTTGTGGTGTTTTTTGTAAAAGGGTTTTTTTTTCTTTCCTGAAGTAACATTTTTTGAAGAAGGAATCTTTTAATTAGTTTTCAGTTTTCCAAAAGATTTGACAGAGGCTCAGTTTTTCCTGGGTAAAGGACACATGCAGTTTGAGGAGACTCAATAAATTTTGTACAGTTACTGAAAAGGAGGGAATTGATGCCAAAAATAAACGATGTTAAGCAATGACATGCTGAGGTTCATCTCCAGCAGAGAACCCCACTTCTCAAGTAACTTTTGATGATGGTGTCTGTGTCTGATACTAAGCACAATCACGCTCCAGTGTTTCTTTTTTGACTGGTCGTGCCGTAACATTAAGAAAAGTTTTCTCTTGTGGGACTTGATGACTTGTTCAGGCAAGGTATGTAACTCAGTATGAAGCACCACCTTGCTAAAGATTTGCCCTTTTCTTTCCTGGGCGTTGTTAACTGGATTCTGATGTTAAGCAGAACACATACAAGCAGAAATCAGAGCATGTCTTTGCCCTTCCTCGTGAAGCTTAATTCTTGACCTGAAGTCACAGGGAATACACTTAATTTTACTTAGGACCATATTTTTTGCCTGAAATTAATATACTTGTCCAGCTTGTATCGTCAAGCCTCCTTGTCTGATGGGACACATGGTGTGGTTGCAGAAGAGCAGCTCTGAGTGTCCTTGTTCAGGTCCTTTAGCTAATCTTCAATGTGCCAGAGTCTGAATGAAGGGCAGCTGGCACAGAAGGAAATACAATTTTTGGGAAGACTTGAAGTCTTGTTCTTTCTATGAGTCCTGCTGAAACACAGTCCTGGTACATGTTGATGATATTCTCAGGGGCTGCTTTCTATTTCCATACTTGGGCTATAAAAGCGTGAAACTGGGGAGAAGCCACAACCTGAGTTGACATATTTCAGAATCCCACAACTCCTTCTGCAGTGCAGGGATTGGTAGCAGGGAAAGAGAGAAAAAAAGAGAGATCTTTTACTCAGATGGGGATATGAAAAGAGCAAAAGGATTGTTTGCAGACTCCACTGAACCAAATGCTTCATCTGCTCCAGCAGGGGTGCTTGGACTTAGATATCTTCCAAGGTCCCTTCCAAACCATAAGTCTGCAATCCTGTGATTTGCACCTGGGGGCTTCATAGGGAAGAAATTGAACCATCATATTTAGGGTGAAGTGTCGAAGTGCTTATTGATGACCTAACTGTGCTGGTAAAATGAACAGTGACATGAAACCCTGGCTGACTGGACATTTACTGTAAAGCTGAGGATTCCAAATAAATTCTTACTGGCCTAAAAGTTACTAAACATAAAAAGGCTACCTACAGCACCTAATATTCTAGAGGCCAAATCTTAGGCAAGCTGTTTGTTTTCCTTTATTTAGCTTTTCTCTCTGATGTTACCATACAGTGGTCATGATAGATCAATGAAATCAAATCAAAGAAACAAGGAGTTAGGTGTCTCAGTGGCAAACAGTGCAGACAGCAAAGTTGCATTTAGTGTAGGATGCTGTTAGCTTGAGATAAGAGGCACTAAAGGCATCACTGATCTTCCAAAACACTATCAGTTACCAGTTTCATGGAAATTAGAGTGCTCATCTACTATTTTAGGTTTTGAAATTCTGAGACTTGCCAGAGCAGAATCTCTTTGGTACTGATTAGCAAGTTGAATCACTTGATCAGATGCATGCATCAGCTAAAATGAGGGGAACTTAGGAATCAAAGCAAAGGAAATTACCCCTTATATCCTGTAGTTTCTTTGGTGTTCTAAACTAACTGATTGGAAAATGAGAGGAACTATCCCACACTGATGCTGCACGGGTCCTTTTCACTGTTTGCACAGGGCACAGGAAGCAGCCAGGCTTAGCACTGTGTCCTGCTAGATACTGGGATGTGAGATCCTTGTGCAGAGTCAGGAGCTGTGCTGGGTGGGTCACTGCTCTAGACTAAAAGTTTCTGTTCATTGGAACAATATGGAAATGTATTGCAGTTTAACACTCACATTTAATATCCAGCCTGTGACCAATGTAAAGTACTCACGATAGGATATTTTCTTTCACATTAGCAGGCCTAGTTCAAATAAGCAAACATTAATATCTTGAACAGCTTCAGCAGCTGGACCATGCAAGGGATACCAGTCTAAAGGTCAGCCTTTGGGACTAGAAATTCAAGCACAACTTTAACAAATGTACAGCCCAGTAATTTTAACAGCACCTGTAGATTCTGTCTGAACAAGAGGGCTGTGATTATGGAATATTAGTGCTGCTGAGTGACCTCCTGCTGCTGTTTGGGTCCGTGCAACAGCAGCTTCTCAGTACATCTGGCTTCCTTCCAAACACCAAAGGAGAAAGTACACTTCCTTAGAGCTAGAAGCTGCCTGCAAGTGGGTCTGTCTTAGCCTTCCTTTTTTTTCTCCGTTTATTAACATTTTTCTTTTCCCCTTGTTCTTCTCCTGGCAGTAGAGTGTGTGTGTTCCTGAGATACCCCCCCCCCATTACAGTTCTTTTATAGCTCATTTACAAACAGCATGCGAAGAACACATTGAATCAGAGAATGTCTGCTACCTACCTGGCTGAAAGAAGGGAGTGCATAAATCTGGATATTAAAACAAATAGAGAAAGACCCAGCTGTTTTATGGAAGCTCTAGAACCTTAAAGCCTTTGTTTGTTCTGTATTTCACTGGATTATCCAAACCCAGAACAGGTTTCCTCGCAAATGGCTGCAAAGGGAAATGCAAACAGACAAAAGGGAACAGCAAAGAGGATTTGAAAATCACATACCCTTACAGCAGAGTGTGGAGAGTTTAGTCAGAGGAAATCCTTCCCTTTGCCTTCTCTGTTTAAAATGAACTGCTGCTGATACTGTACTGTGGGACTTACCTGTTCCTTGCTGCAGGGTGTTCTGTGAGCAGCGTGAAGCCAGTAGGTTAGGTGACTGATTTCATTCTGTTGCGGTAGAATGCGTGGGGCATCTCTACCTTGTGTCATGTTCGATTGCTGTGGGGGACCAATGACAGCAGAAGAAAGCAAGAGTGTGACTTGATAAGTCTGGAAAGAGCTGTTTTCTCTATCCCCCTTCAGAGAACATGTGGTCTTTTGTAGCCCTTGGAATTCTATCTGATTAGAAGAAGCAGCCAAATAATTTGACACAACAAAGCCAGCACAACTTGAGGTTGCTAGCAGTGACTTAGTAGCTTGCCTGTCTTTCCAGAATGTGACAAGTGCCTGAGGAAAGGCAAACAAATCTATTGTGGGAGAGAAGGAAGGAGTATTAAGTGCTGTTGTTTTTGGAGAGGGGGAGAAAAAAGTGCCTTTGCATAGCAAATGAAAACGGAAATGTAAATGAGCTCCAAATGCTTAACATATCTGATAAACAAAAAACAGAAGGCTGAGATAAGAAACACTTCCAGACATTCTGTGTTCCCATTCACTGCCTGGATAGGCTCCCTGAGCTGAGGAGTGTGCCTGTGTGCACTGCTGGATGGCTTTGCTGCTTAGGTAGACCTTTCAAACATCAGCTCCCAAACATCCATGTCTGTAGTCATGCTAATTAAAATTATATGATGGTAACTGAAATTACCTGTGCAGGATAAACTATGGCTTGGCATTGCCTGAAGCGTCAGGAAGAATGGTGTAATGGAGAACTAAGGAGCTGGGAGGGAAAGGGAGGAAAGTGAACATGGTCTAAGCACATTGGGGTCTAAGCTCAGTGGGGTCAGTCTGCCCTGAGCGTGTTTGAACCAATCATGCATAATCTACTTAATGATTGTTTCCTGTAAGTTGTATTTCAGCTCTTCCACAATTTAAAAACACTACTTCTTACACCATCACCTCTGCAGATACCTACTGCAGAGAACTTTGTATACTAATGGAACTTCATAGAATCATAGAACAGTTCTGGCTGGAAGAAACCTTCAAGATCATCAAGTCGAACCTTTCATTAGCTCTGTCAGCACCACTAAACCCTGTCCACCAACACAATATCTACCCTTCTCTCCAACACCTCTGGGAATGGGGACTCACTTCCTCCCCAGGCAGGCTGTTCCAATGCCAGACAGCCCTTTCCAGAAAGAAATTCCACCTCATATCCAACCTGAACCTCCTCTGGTGCAGCTTAAGGCCATCTCTCCTCATCCTATGACTCGCCAATTGGGAGAACAGACCAACCCTGCCTCCCTGCAACTCCTTTTCAAGTAGTGGTAGAGAGGAATAAGGTCTCCTGTTGATCTCTGCATGACAAAAGCAAAGAATACCCAATCAACTGGGTCTAAGGTAGATCACACCTTTTAAAGTATTTTAGAAAGACTCTTAAGAAGGGCTGCACTGTTCCAGCATGAAGGATCCCTACCTCAGTGTCTGTCAACCCATAGGCCGGTTATTGAATTTTGACTCTTGCTGGTTTTGGTTATGGTGACTCTCTGTAACAGACACACATCTTCCCAAATGCAAGCACCTTCTTTTTTCGTTGTGTCAGTGTTCCTTGTGGCCCGGCCATGCTTTCAGAATACTCACTACAAACAGAAGCAGTAATTAGTAATGCTGTTTGAATTTTCATTTCCAGACAAGGGCACTGCAAGTGTTATGAACTCTGGTGAATGTGCTGTGCTGATAGACACCATAACAACTTTTCTGTACCTCTGCAATCGAGGTCTACCTAAGAAAAAAGATTCTAAAGGGAAATCTTAAATAAGCTTCACTATGAGATCAGATCCCTTTAAGCACTTTTCATTTGCAAGGATATGTCTTCTACGATCACAGTTCTCTAGTGTTCTTCAAGTCTGATGACCTGATGACAGCCCAGGCGTCTTGTTGCTGCAAAACAGAAGTCATTGTGAGAGTCTCAGTCCAGCCTTCTGATTCATTTCATTGGGTAAAATGGAGAAATTTCTCCTGAGGAATTCTAATACAAACTTTTTTTAGCTCATTTAGGATATCTATAAGGACATTATCTAGTAAATGCTAAAGTAACAGTTATTTCCCTTTTAATATGTGGTTTAGGGCTTAATCCTTTCATCAATCTGCAAGTCAAGTAACAGCATTGAACATTGCTTAGGAGGTTCCATGTAAATATCAGGAGGAACTTCTTCCCAGTGAGGGTGACGGAGCACTGGAACAGGCTGCCCAGGGGGATTGTGGAGTCTCCTTCTCTGAAGACATTTAAAACCTGCCTGGATGTGTTCCTGTGTGACTTGGTCTAGGTGATCCTGCTGTGGCAGGGGGATTGGATTGGATGATCTTTTGAGGTCCCTTCCAATCCCTGATGTTCTGTGATTATGTGATAGTTAGGATAAAAACAGATGACCGTTTTTTTCCTTTCAGACAGCTGAACTCCAAAACAGAAATGCTTTGGCTACCCTTAGCTCCACTTCCCTGTGGCAAACTGTGGAGATAAAGTTAGTACTTTAGCTGTTCTTTCTCCATCGACTTGCTGATGTGTTGCCCATGCCAACCTGAAAAAGGTGTTCAAAGTTGTCTTCAGGGAGGTTAACACTCTGTTATGTCTGGTGGCTGCACAAAGTTTGCAAAAGGTCTTGGTGGCTTGCTCTTAGATTACCCACTGGAGCTGTGGCATTTCTACTGAAATGGCAGCTCTTTGTATCTGAGGGAAAATTAACCAAAAAATTTTGAATTGGTATTACAGGCAGGCAGTGGACTCAGAGGCAATACATCAGTGCTCTGTTTTTTCTTGTCAAGATTAAGCCTTGAAAATTTGTTGAAAAATCAAAATCTCTTTCCTTCTCTCTGAAAGCTGAGTTGCTCCTATCACATCTGGAAGATGTTCTGAAATGCTCCATCCATGCTCAGCGCTCCTTCTAGCCTCTCTGCAAAATCTATTCCCATCTAGTTTCCTTAACATCCCCCCACAGTGCACTAATTTTCTTCTCATTGAAAGGCACTACATGATAGGTTATCCTGATGTCCTAATTTTTTATTGTGTAAGACAGTGGCTTTCTGAAGATCTTCATTTTCCTGGGGTGTGGCATGATTTAAGAGGGTTTTTCCTCTCAGAAACGTTATTCTTCCCCGCTACACTTCTGACAGCATATTTGTCTTGCCTTAGCTAAATCATCTATATAGATAATAATTCATATTCAGTTGCCAGTAGGGTGGGTTTTTTATGTTTCACTGAGTGAGAAATAGGTAAATCCGTATTCTTCCCAACGGAAATTATCATTTATTACAGTATGTTGTGTGGTATTTCATTCTCTATGTAGTCAAGAATATAAACCCAGCACTTTTTCTGCAAAACTTCCATATTATTTTTACGCAGTTTTCCTTCTCACATTTTGTATCTTCTTTCCCATCAATCCTGTTCCAACATGCCTTGCATGTAAACTGCTCCAATTACAATAAATCTCCAGCAAAGAGCAAACTGATGAGCTCACTTGATGCTTTTAATTAAGGACAAGTCACTTCCAGGATGTGCAACAGAGTTCTTCTGGAAATCTTTGTGGTAAAGTGAAGGAAAGGAGAGGTGTAACAGGTAACTGCTGGTTGTGGAAGCCTGCGGAGAAAACACACCTCAGATAGCTACAGTGTGTTTGCATACAGCCTCTGAAGTTGAAAGGGCAAAGACTGTGGTATTTAATTGCAGAATTAAAATAGTAGCTTTTTCCAAAATACAGTTATTAATTTCTGTTAGTAATTGACTTCCAAATTCTCCTGGCAGGTGAACTCCTCATGTTTTTTTTTGCATAACAGGAAAGCAGATCTTGTACTACATGCTCATAGCTGCAAAGAATCAATGTGCAAGTGAGAATCTCAGAGTAGTCTAGTGAAGCGCCTGTAGTCTAGTGAAGGATGTCTGGGTTGACTAAAGAAGCCTCTAAGTTGTTACTTGAGTTACTGCTGTGACCTAAGTGTTTGTCTGATCCTGATACTAATGTTGAGATATACACAAAAAACTTTACTAAGCTGTTGCTGTTTTACAAGACAGGCAAGGAACTCTTTCAGCATGACAAGCTGCACTCCTCATGGACATATCTTCAAAGCAGATTGCTGATTTTCCTTCATTTAGCCACTAAAAGCTCCCTTTTATGGCATATTCTGCTCCTTTGACTTCTGATGCTTTTGTGAGCGGTATCAGAGACAGGTAAAACACCCTGGGGCACCATGTGATAATGGCTTACACTAGTGAGATTTGTCAGGTATGTGGCATTTGGTATTTTGCAAATTGTTCCATCTTAATAATAATAATAATTCCAACATTTATGAAAAACTGTGCTTTTGCACTTTCCCTTCTGTAAGTTGGACTAGTGAGGAAAAGTGAGGCTGTATGGGCAAACATACAGATGGAGAACGTCTTTGATGAAGAGAGGAGCCTTAGTAAGAGCATAGACTGTCACGCGTTGGTAATCATAGACCCTCAGAATCACAGAACATTAGGGATAGGAAGGGAGCCCAAAAGATCACAGAATCACAGAACGCTAGGGATTGGAAGAGACCTCGAAAGATCATCTAGCCCAGTCCCACCACCAAAGTAAAAACACCTAGACCAAGTTGCACAGGAGTATGTCCAGACAGGTTTTAAACATCTCCAGGGAAGGAGACTCTACAACCCCACTGAGCAGCCAGTTCCAGTGCTCTGTCACCCTCACTGTGAAGAAGTTCTTTCTCTTATTTACGTGACACCTTCTCTGTTCAAGCTGACACCCATTGCTCCTTGTCCTTTCATTAGATGACACCGAGCACAGCCTGGCTCCATCTTCCTGACACCCAACATTCACATACTTATAACCATTAATGAGGTCACCGCTCAGTCTCATCTTCTCCAAGCTAAAGAGGCCCAGCTCCCTCAGCCTTTCCTTCTCAGGGAGGTGTTCTGCTTCCTTCATCATCTTTATGGTTCTGTGCTGGACTCTCTTGAGCAGTTTTGCATCCTTCTTGAACTGAGGGGTGCAGAACTGGACACAATACTGACCCTTGGGGGACTCCACTAGATACAAGCTTCCAACTGTCTCATTGAGCGTTACTCCCTGGCTTCTATCCACTGCTTTGCCATCATCTATCCACCTGGTTATGCCCTCATCAAAGGCTATCAGCTTGGTCAATCATGACTTCCCTTTGGTGAAGCCATGCTGATTGTCCCTAAGGACTCTCTTGTCCTTGCTGTGCCTGGAGACAGCATCTAGGATATATTGTTCTATCACCTTTCCTAGGTGAGGACAAAACTGATCGTTCAATAGTTACCTAGGTCCTCCTTCTTACCCTTTTTTGAAGATTGGAGTGACATTTCCTATCTTCCAGTCCATAGGCACCTCTCCTGATCCCCATGACTTAGCAGAGAAGATGCCGAGTGGCCTAGCAATGACTTCCACCATCTCCCTTAGCACTCATGGGTGCATCCCATCAGGGCCCATGGATTAATGTACATCCAGTCTGCTCAGTTGATCCTCAGTCCAGTCTTCATCAAAGGAGGGCAAACTCCTCTTTTGTCCCAAATTCCTCTGGAGCCTCCGCAGTCTGGGGCTTGATATCAAGACAGCTCCCAGAAGTATAGACAGAGGCAAAGGAGGTGTTCAGTATCTCTGCTTTCTCTGTCTTCAGGACACCTACCTCATTCAGCAGGGGGCACACATTGCCTCAAGGTTTAGTTCTACCTGCAACATATTTGAGAAAACCCTTTCTGTTGCCTCTGACCTCACTTGCAAGGTTTAATTCCATGGAGGTATTGACTTTTCTAGTTATATCCCTACATCTTCTGACTAGAGCCTTATAAACACCCCAAGTGGCCACCCCCTCCTTCCATGACCTATAGACTTTCTTCTTCCTCTTGAGTTTGCCCAGCAGCTATCTGTTTAACTATTGTTGTGGTTTGAAAATTGCTAGCGTTTTCAAACTTACAGCAGTTCTGCTTTCATGAAGAGGAAAAGAAAAGGAGTTGTTTTGTTTTGGAGCACACCTCCCCCGCAGGGGACTTGTCCTGGGGGAAGGTGTCACTTGGTCCTGGACCTGCCCCGGATGTCCGTGTTGGGTTAGCCCATGAAAAAGCAGAGCGGGCGGTTTGTTTTGAGAAAAGTCAGGAAGTGAAGAAAGAAGAAGAAGCAGGAAGTATGTAGCCCGCTCGTGTGTGCTGCAGGCCCTCTTGGGCTGCGGCTTCTCAGCCGAGCGCCCCCCGCTCCCC
>VXBP01002188.1:440257-480345 GCA_013400115.1 Rhinopomastus cyanomelas | reverse complement strand
TTTGGCTTTGCTTTCTGAATGAGGAGGATTTCACTGATTCTGACCATTGATTATAAAAACTCAAATATGGTGGGTTCTGTTTTCTTTCCAAAACTGCTTAATGTTTTTCCTGCTATCATTTATTAAAATATAGTTTTAGCTTAGTACAGCATAACTATAGTTGCTTGAAAATTCTATTCATCTTATATGGCTCATGTAGGCATCATGTGCGCTACACAGCGTGTTGAAAAGACTTGTCTTCAGATATCGATCAGTTTTTTTGAGGGAGAGGGAAAACTGGTCAATGCACAGCTCCAGCATTTCCCCAGCTTTCACCCTAGAAATGGGCACTGGTTCTGCTGGTGATACATTCTTTTTAGTAAGGCAGAACATGGTCAGCAGCATGTAATATCCACAAGCACAAAGGCATCTCAAATTGCAATTCTTCCCCTCCATTAATATCCTGCTATCTTCTCTGATAACAACGCGTTACCCAAGTGCAGCACAATGTTTTTTAAAAGCCAAACAAAGACCAAAGTATCAAGCTGTGCTCGTTTAAGGACATACAAAGGTAGCAAAAGAAAGGGAATTCATTTTTCTTATTGCTTCTGCTTCTTTAAGAAAGGTGGTTGTTTTTCTGGCGTGGAAAAATGTCAGCTTTATCCAGTATTCCCAGAAGCATCCAGAGTCGATGCAGTTCAGGCACAACAAATTGTAAAGGTTCATATAAAGCCATGCAGTCCCAGAAGATCCTTATTTGGCACTTTTGCCTTGAGAAGTCTGTGGAGGCAATAGACTCATTGAAATTTAAGGTGTTTATAAACTGTATTGCAGCTACTAGAGCACTCCCTAAAATGCTGCTTATTCCATTTGGGTAACTTTGCCACAGCTGATGGTGACAGGGCAGTCTGCCACTGCCAAACTTTTTGTTTTCTTTCCTAAGCCCTCCATCACACACATGGAGAAACGTGTCAACACTTCTCTAGAACTCAGGATAGGGCTGCTTAAGCTTCCTTTTCGTCTTCCAGAGGAAAGGGCCTGTAGCTTTTGTTTTCTAAAAGCTTGACTCGTTTCTCGGGTAACATAGACTCCTAGAATGACTTGGGTTGGAAGAGACCTCTGAAGTTCATCTAGTCCAACCCCTGTACAACAAGCAGGGCCATCTGAACCCTTAGTCCTGAAAAAGTGGTGTATTTTTGTTTCCCAAACATACTGTGGTGTTTCCTAGCATTTTTTTTTCATCGCTTTTGAGGAAGTATTAGAGAGTTGTATACAACTCAGGTATTTGACTGCTAAGAAGAAACTGCCTTGTTTTTTTTTGATATGCCACAATGAAGGTGTCTGTGATAGACACGCACCCTGAATGCAGACATGGGATGTGGCATGATGTGCCTTAATAGTACCTCAGCATGCCGGAGAGTGCCTATTTTATGTCTTTGGAGAATTCACATGATGGTTGTAAGCGCATAGGAAAGCTGAGGCTGCTGTGTCTTCATTGCCAGTCTTACTTATGTTAACAAGATTATGCTAAAGGGAAGCTAAGACAGATGTTCTCATTCCTTCATCATTCTGACACGCAGACAAACTTTTTCTCTGTCTGGCTTAGTGGGGGCTGTTTCATTTTATTGGGGGTGAAAAAGAAAAGGAAAACAGGAAGAAGTCCCAGAGTCAGGGAGAAGTCTTCCAGGCTTGTTAGGTTATAGTTCTCTAATGACTGTGTTGTTGTTTATAACATGTGGAGCAGTTTCAACAGCAGAGTGGGAACTTTAAAAACATAATCAAACAGGCATACTCCAAAATGCCTCAGTTTGTGGAAATTAGCGCAGGAAGTGGGGCATGTAGGTTTGAATTCTCACGTGTAGAAGATAGACGTGGCAGTCAAACCTCCATCTCCCAAATTTTGAGTAATTACAGTGAGCACTGGACTTCAGATTTGTTAAGTGGTGGTGGTATCGCAGCATTCCTGGTAAATTTGTCATTTCATGTGCTGGATTTTGTAAACACTTTCTGGATGACCAACAGTGTTTTTCCTGCAGAGACTAGATTTATTAGGAAACTTGCAGCTCTAGTTTCATGTTTATATGAGTCTGGTTTTCAGTGACTAAGAGTCATTTGATAATCCTCAGTGAGTACTAATCATTTATTGTATACATTCCTGGCTGTATCAACAAATGCATCTCTTACAGGAAACTCACTGCTTTAAAATATTTATCTGTTGGTTACATCAATCAATTTGTATGCAGTTAAAATGCTTTCCATTTCACGGAGGCTCACAGATCCTCTATGAATTGTCTTAGAAGATTTGACACTAACTTAAACAACCACGTTTCTTGTTTGTGTGAAAATCACAGTTTTTTTCAGCATCACAATAAGTAATAGTATATATTGACTTTCCAACAAAGATTTTACTAGTCATAGAAGAAAATCTCATGGAATTCAAAATGTAATTTTGTAGAAGCTCTGGTCAGAAAAAGTCAGAGAAAATTTGTTTACCAAAATACTATTCCATTAGATGAGGAAGAGGATGATGGTTGTTACTCTCTGTTGCAGCAATCGATGCTCTGCTTTACTTCCATCAAGCTGTAGGCAGCCTTTTCCCTTTTTTGGTAAATTTTACATGTACTTCTACTTTCCTTTTGTGTACGTGCTAAGAATGGATGAATAAAGGCAAGTTGCCTTTCATCTCCATAATTAACACTTGCACGAAGCATAAAATGTGAAAATTAGAAATGAGGATGCAGCTGAGGGGGGAAGCTGAACCTGCCTGATCTTTTCTGGTTTGAAACTGCTTGACAGATCAACCCTTTGAGATTCAAGTTCTATTTAGCGAAATGCCAGTCGGAAGCTGCTGAGTGGGAGGGACGTCGTCACTCTCTCCTCAGAGACAGCTAATCATATCACGGCGAGGAGGAAGAACTGTTTAATTCCTGCAGACTTCAGTTTTCCAAGAGCCTTTTGAATTGCTCTTTACAAATTTATTCTGCCAGGAATAGAGGTAAGCAGGGCGAAGGTACACGATCTCAAACAAAACCTTCAAACCAAGATCTCCAGCAGCCATTCTCAGTCATAAGGGCTCTAGTATTTAGAGCCTTAATAGCTGGAGTAAAGTTACGCGGGGAAAAAACCACAGTATTTCTTTATATCGTGAGCATGTTTCAGTGTTTGCCCACATTTACTGCCTGAGGCACAGAACAAAACGATACTGAATTTGAAGCTGAATTTGTGTTTGAATAGGGAACAATAATAATTCCACAGCATTCAAGTTATAAATAACATGAGACTAGGATAGCAAGGTGAGGTATCCAGAGCTGAGCTGTCTGAGCTCATGGTTCCTGAGATGTAAAAACTGTACTGAAACACGTACGAATTTACGTGGTGCAATGAAGGCTTTAGGTTACAACTGACAGAATAGGAGTCACCGCTCCATTTCCTAGGGGTTCTAGGCGTCCTAATGCAAACTTGAGGCAGTAGGAAGCTGCCCAAACACTGCATTTCCAATTTCCTAGGCTCAGGAAGCTCTTGTCGCATTTCAGTGTGAGACCTCGATGAGGAGGGTAATTTGTCTTCGTGCTGTCAGAGGCAGCTGTGGCTGGTGCTGGCAGGTTCTTGGGCAGCCTGCAGCAGGTATTTGCCTCAGAAACAGGATGGATACTGCTTACCTAATCTGGGCTCCAGGGCAGGAGCTGACAGCCTGCAGCTGAAATGGTGCTGGTGCAGGTACGTCAGCAGTCCCTATAAAATCCAGTGCAAGGCTTGAAGTCCTCTTTTCCCTTTAGTGTTTCTCACTCATCTAACACAGAGGTGTGGAAAGCTGCATGGGAAGTGGCAGCCTTGTGATGCAGCAGAACTTAGGCAGCAAAAGCACTTTTAGGACTAGACAGACTTTTTCTGAGAATTGCACTCTTTTCCTCTCCTTTTCTGGTTATGTCGCTTTTCAAGCTTTCCAGTACTGGCAGGGGTCTTGATTGAATTCCTATGTTAAGAACTGGAATAGACCTTGAGAAAGCAAGTCCAGAACTCTAGGAGAGAAAGACAAAAATTATTAGAAATAAAGTAAACTTATTGTTTTGAAGGAAGCATTAAAACTGTGGAAAAGACCTTAAACAGAGCCAGAGACTCTACAGGTGGAGAGAGCTGCACAAGAGAAACAGTGTAGACACACACTGTTGTACTAACTGTACTGTGACTGGCCCACGGCTGAGCTCTGGTGTCCCTGCAAGACTTTGCTCTTGAAAACTTAACCCTGCTGTTAGTCAGGTTCCCCCGTCTTCTATTTCCATCCTTTTTCTCCCTGGTTTTGGACAACTGGCCAGAGGGAAATGTAGTTTTCCTTGTGGTCTCTTGGTTATGGTGCATCTGGTTAGCTGTCATGCTGTCAGTTGGTTAGACATTACCAAAACTAAGCGTCCTTGTCTTTTCAGTAGCAGTGTATCCATGAAAATGATGTGTAGCTGTGGTCAGTCAAGATTAAAGCAGTTTTCTTCTCTTAGCTTTCAGTGTGTTACTTTCATTATCCATGATACACATGTGAATGATGGTCTGGGGTAAAATACAGTGCTTTAAAAGAAATTGTTAGATTTTAACATATTCTTTAGAAATGTATTTAATATACATAAAACACTTACCATGCATAATATTATTATAGTTAGAATTTTAATCCCCTTGATGAAGATGTTTCTGATTTCTAGTTGTGTGTTTGAAGCAAAGTAGGTTTGTGGAGGCTTAGTCCCTGGATAATAAGAGGGAACAGATGACAGAGACATTGTGTGTGGGTAATAGGTGACTGAATCTCCCACACATCTGTGAGAACAAAGAAACAAGCCAACAATATCAGAAACGGAATGACACACTCTAAAGCACAGGTTTTTAAACTATTTTTGCTGCCATTTAAATGTACTTTTAATGCAATTAGTATCAGCCAGATAGGATTTAATATCAATGTGTAAGCACGTATGAATTCATCCAGATGCATAGGAATGCATAGACAATATATTTAGCACTTGAGCAGAGTTAGCAGAATGATGTCATCATGCAGAGATGTTCACACTGTATAATTACCTTACGACAAACACACACATTGAGTTTATAAAGCATCTTCAATCAAAGAACTATGCCATTCTGCACAGTATATAATTTTAAATAGAAGGCTTCCAGCTGTTGCCAGTGCTGCTGTCAGGTTAGTATCTAATCACACTCCCAGCAGTAGAAAGCCTGATTTAATGCTAGTCTAAATTTTCAAGAGTCCATGTTCGAATCCCCAGTGTTTTTTCCTGTGCTGTGCAAGACTTTACAAGCATTAAAGCACCTACAAATTTGAGATGCACCTACTCAGTGATGTTTCCAGAAACAATTTGCCATTTTCTGCCCTGTACAGTGCCTAAGTAACTTCTTAAAGTGTCTAGTACTGATCATATCTCAGGAGTAAAACAAAAAAACCCCTCTGTATTAGACAAAAACATTAGGGATGACCATATTCCTAGGGAATTATTTACCCCTTTATTATTCTTCTACAAATTGTGTTTTTAGAAATCTGGGTTCAGAGACAGGGACAGAGACTGACCAGGGTGTGAAAACATTTCTCCAGGTGCCTGAAAAGTCAAGGCTGATCTTCAATATTACACTTGCTTATGTGAAAGGGAAGATTGTCAAGACTCCTACAACTCTCCTACAACTTCATAGCTGACAACAAGAAAGTCTGAAATCCAGGAGTTATACTTGCTTAGTTCATAAATCTTCTTCTCTTATCACCTAAATCCTTGAATGATGGGTTAGTATGAGATGTTAGAAGAAGAAATACAGACAGCTGCCACCCATCTCAGAACTTGTATGAATCAGCCTATGCATCTATATTACTGAGGGAGTGAGCTGCGTGTGTGAATGCAAAGTGATGTAGATATCCAATTTGGCACTGCACTCACAGCTTAAAAACCCTCAGAAATTGCCATCCTGCTCTTACCAACTTTCTGACCAGTGCCAGACTGATGTGGAAAGAATGCCGTGCTCTGTTGGGACTTCAGATTGTTATTTTGTCTTTAATGTTTAACTAACGCCGAATCGTGTTCCATAGTTAACGTAAAAGAACCTGTGTTTAGAGGGTGTCAGTCTTGTCTTTCTTGGCTCCTTAAGAACAACATAACAAGTAACAACAAAGATGATGAAGGAAGTAGAACACCTCCCTTAATGAGGAAAGGCTGAGGGAGCTGGGTCTCTTGAGCTTGGAGAAGAGGAGACTAAGGGGTGACCTCATTAGTGTCTATGTGATGGTTGGGTGTCAGGAGTATGGAGCCAGGCTCTTCTCAATGTCATCTGGTGATAGGATGAGGGGCAGTGGGTTCCATATAAATATGAGAAGGAACTTCTTCACAGTGAGGGTGACAGAGCACTGGAACAGGCTGCCCACGGGGGTTGTGGAGTCACCTTTGGAGACGTTAAAACCTGCCTGGATGTGTTTCTGTGTGACTTGGTCTAGGTGATGCTGCTGTGTCAGGGGGATTGGACTAGATGATCTTTTGAGGTCCCTTCCAATCCCTAATGATTCTATGATTCTATGATCTAATACTTTTCAGGCTGTCATCCAGAAATGTTAGTTTTACGGGTTATTTTAAGGACTAAAAACGAAATACCCAGCAAACCAACTGCGAATGAAGAGAAAAAGTCCACTCACTTTATCTGGTTTATACACCAGATGTTATAAAATGTGAGTGAGTCATGACAGCACACCCTCCCAGCTCCTATTTACGACAGAAAAATACTTGTGTTTGGCCCATCTAAATAAAAAAAAAGATTGCTTTGACAGGTGGGTTTGAAAAAAGCAGAAAGGTTGTCCTTTAGTTCTAAACCGCCCTCTCAGGCAACAAAGGAGGTTTTGTGCAGAGCACCAAGAGGTTTAGAAAAGAATTGATGCCTCATTAGTATTACTTGGCACAAGGCTGCAGACTAAGCTGAGTTGCGAAGGGCAGATGGGCTATTAACCAGGTTTATCTTTCTTTGACACTAGATTCACATGACTGAGTTTGGAAAACAAATCCCCTGGGTTTAGACAAAATCCCCAAAGAAGGGCCATGAGGATACATTCCCTACCTTGCTGCCCTGTCTTCACATTACTGGAGCCTGAAAACTACTGAACTGGGAAATAATTGTTTTAAACAGGCTTTACATACTGAAGTTCATTTAACTGTAGTCTGGTGGGATCTGCTGTGAGAAGTTCAGGGCAGGTTCCAGGATTCCAAGGATAAACAACCAGTAGCCTCGGTGAAAGTACTGCTGCTTTAATTTTGGCAAGTGTGTACTGAGCAGACACAAGAAATGTGGGTAAACTGTGCAGCCTGGAATTGCCAAAAGGAAAAGGAACGTCCCCAGTGCAAGTGCTCAAGTGCAGCTCATCCGTAGAGAGTTCTTCAAGTGAGACTGAGGTCAAGTCTCTTACGACCAGCACTAACCACCTACGACTTGGTGCGCTCTGTTGTCAATGAAGAGGCAGAGAGGCATCTCAGAAACACAGTTCTTTTAGGAGAAGGGGGTCGTGTATCCTGGCTTGTGTCAAAGATAATGTGGTTGACACTGAGCCCCTGTACTCAGCCTTGGTGAGGTCACACCTCAAGTACTGGGTGCGCTTTTGGGCATCTCAGTACAAGAAAGACATTGAGGTGTGGGAGTCATTCCATAGAAGGGCATTAAGGGAGGCTACCTGGAGAGCAGACTTTGTGAGAGGCAGCTGAAGGAGCTGGGGCTGTTTAGTTTGAAGAAAAGGAAGCCGAGAGGAGACCTTATTGCTGTCTTACTGCTACCTGAGGGGAGGTTGTAGAGAAGTAGGTGTTCGTCTCCTCCTAAGCGGCAAGTGATAGGTCAAGAGGAAATGGCCTCAGGTTGTCCCAGGGGAAGTTTAGTTTGGACATGAGGAAAAACTTGTTTATTAAAAGGATACCCAGGCCTTGGAACAGGCTACCTAGGGAGGATGTTGAGTCACCATGCCTCAATGTGTTTTTTTCCCTTTGGTAAATTCTATCATGATGTTTATTCTCTCCTCATGGAGCGCTGAGATTCACCTTAGCAGAACAAGAATTTTTCTGCTCTGTGTTGAGGTCGTACTAATTTTCAAGTTAAAAATTAACAGTGTCATGTTTTGTGGGCATACCCAGAAACAACACACTGAAACCTAACTGTGACCTGCATGACATGCTGTCACAAGTAGTGGATACACAGAACTAATTGATGAAGACAATGAGTAAACTATTGCTAGTAAAGAAAGGTCAGACTCTGGTTTGAGGTTGCTTGTACTAGTTTTCATATTAGGACTGTGTTTTGAACACTGCTGTTGTTTCCAGCAGATAGATACCTTTTGGTTGTCCAAGTTGTAGGAAACCTATTTTCAAATATCATTAAAATATTATAAAACAAAGCTTTCTGCATGCCTTTAATACAATTTCTCCTGACTCGCCACTCCACTCAGAGATTATCCTGTGAAATCACAGAGTGATTTCAGATTATTTAGTTATGGTTTCTTCCTGTCACCTGGAAGAACGGGGGAAAGAAGAAAATGGAGGGTATTTTTGTAAAGTTTGTTCTTTCCTTCTACCTACAACTGTTGCCCAGAGCAGCCCCTGCTGCGTGAAATGGTCGATACTTTGCGTTTCAGAAGATCTCCTGAGTCTGCAACCTTTATCCAGCTGCTGGTTCCAGTGCTCACCTGAGCATCTGCAGGTATCTGGGCTGTGCAGATATATTTAACCAACAGGGGAAATTGTTTCTGAACTTTGGTGTGTGAGCAGGGCTGGTCCAGGAGCAGGGCATTTGTTTATGTTTATGGTGTTTTGGTATCTAGCGGTAAAATGTTTCCATGACTGTGTTCTCGTAGATAATTGCGCTGCTATTAAACTGCATCACACAGAGGCAGAGTTGTCCTTAGTGCACATCTGTGCTTCTCCATATGTTGGTGTTGGTTAATTTTCCTGTGTAGGGGGTGTGTGTATTCATGCTTCTTAAAAATATTCATATACAATATGTGCATCACAGCTGTGCTTCTTGCTTTTACTCTAGCTGCCTTTGCCTCTCATTTGCTGCCATTTCTCTTTACAGTCTTGGTTTGGTGATTAGGTGCTGAACAAGGTGTATGGTAATAATGTAGTGAAGCCAGAAATGAGATGAAGAACTTAATGTAACTCAGAGCAGCATTTTCTTTCTGTGTAAATTGTATTCCAGTTCCTTTTATCAGAAGTTCTGTTGTGCTTCAGCAACACAGAAGCCTCCTTTAGGGATCTGTTTTGCCTCATAGTTTGTGTGAGAAAGCTCCAAAGTAATGGTTACTTACAAAGCCAGATTGCTTTCAGTGATCAGACTGCATTTCTAGGGAACTCCTGCTGTAGATAAATGTGTATCCTGTCAAAGTTAAGGTTTTTCCTCTGAGTTTTAAATTCCCTTCTCCAAAATGTTTAGGTACTGGGTGAGATGTAGTGGTTTAGCTACACTGATTGTAATGGGACTCCTGCAAGGATAAATGTAATGTGCATGTTGTTTCTCTTCTCTAAGTGTCATTGTCATTTACTGATTTTATTAACGTTGAATTATTCTTAAATTTGCATCTCATGTTTTCTAAGAAAAAATACTGCAGTTCATGAGTTGGGGCTTTCTTCCCCAGTTTTAGAAATGTTAAGTGTGAAAGTAAACTGTGTGGTAAACTTCTCATGTGTGATACAACATCTCATCTTGTGGCAAAAGCAGAGGTGCCTCCGAGGTACACAGCCTGTTGTTAACATGCAGCCCATACATCTTTAATATTCTTGTACCATGAGCTCCAGGCTATGTATTTCCCCTTAGTGCTTTCTTAATGAAGTCTTCCTCAGCCTAACTGCATGTGGGTAGTTATTTTTGAGAACTTCTGTCTAACTTTTGGAAACAGCAGTTCACTTGTACCTGTGTCCTCTAGCACTCTCTTGCCAGGAGTTATCTGTCTGTGTGGAACCAGGGTGTTTGCAGAGCGTGGGAAGTTAAGTATGTTAGGAAAGTGAAGATCAGCCACATGTTCAGTGCCTGAAAGGGATATGCAAGACCTTGGTGATCATCACTGGAAGACTGTAGCATGCTTTAACGATATGGGCAGGCAAAGTGAGTGAACAGGTTTGTGAGGCTTTTGTCTCAGGAAACCATGAATGTGCTGGCACAGGACAATCTTTGTTAACCAGACCAGTCACTGGTGACAGGGAAAACCAGAGCACTCTGTCTCAAAAAAACTCCCAATCAACCAAAAGAGGAATTTAACTGTATTTTTAGATATTATTTGATTTTACTTTTATTTTGTTGGCACTTCACGAGCCAGTAAACGTGATATATTGGAGCTGACCTCTAATATGATCAGCTGTTGAGCTGTGTGTTTATCCAGTGTAGGTAATTATTCTCTTAAACATTTCTGACATAGTATGTCTGAATTGCAAATAAACCCAAATGACAAACAGATATGTAGGAATCAGCTATCGTAAAAATCCAATCTGTATTGCTAAATCTCTAGGGTTTCAGCTGTTTGGCTCCAATGCAAGAGCACTAAAGTCTATTAGACATGAGCAGCAAGTAATGAGAACTAGGAAATGAGAAAAATATGTAGCCAGGGCTTGCATTGCTCTGGATCAGGGTGGAGTTCACATTGCTTGATCACACTGCTTGATTGCTGATGATTTATGCTTCTGCCTACATGACATAAGTTATCAAGTGAAGGCAGTAATTTGCTGGTGGATTTTATTGATAAGAATATAGGGATGTGATCCCATGGTGAAGATTTAACAATATAATTGTCTTAAGTTTTATGAGCACATGTATTTTTATTCAGAGCTGCTTGCATACCATAATTCTTCAGAAATGGGGCAGTTTATTGTTAAGAAAATTATGATCACAAGTGAACTGTTAAAACTGGCGGCTGAAATTTCTATCATGGGATCAAATGTTTGGGAACATATCAATAAATAAAAGTAGTTTAAACAGAGAATTGACACAGAAAAATTTGAAATGTTGTGAGTGATGCATCCCAAGAGTAATAAGAAAAATGTTTAAAAAGTAATCATGAAATGTTCTGAGTAAAGGACAAGTGATTTGGTGACAGGGATGGCCTAGCAGGAACCACTGAAATAACTTCAGAACAGATAGTGAAACATTTTGACTTCCACCATAATCTATTAATGTTTTCTCATGAGTTTATTCCAGATAACAGATTTGAAAGTCGTTGTACATTCAGAACATCCATCACACTCATATGCATACAGAGAATATCTTCATTTCGGGTTGTGCTACTCTTCTGAAGACTTTCATCCAAATGCCTGCTTTTCCTAGTCTTACACATACATGGACAGAGTCATAAAGTAGCAAGAGAGGAGTCTGGAGTTAGACTACGATCTATTTTGAATGAAGTCAACTTTAAAAATGCATTTTGCAAAATCCCACTGACAATATAACCGTTCCACAGGGTGAGAACACGCACTATTACTTCCTGCTCTTTGCATCCAGCAACCCCCAGTTCCTCTCTAAAGTGTTGGCTGTACAGGCTGGTAGCAACTGTCTCCTTTGTCAGCGGTTCAAACAACAGATGTTCATTAGTAAAAGTATTAGATAGAAGGAATTCTAGAAAATATATGATGAAATGTAGGAGTTTGGGGTTTGTTTACCCAAAGGTGGTTATAACAAAACAGAGGATACTTACAGTTGGACTGTGCCTAGAGGAATTGGTCAAAGCAGCCACATGCTTGTAGTGAGAAGGAGGGGGGCTGTTAACAAACAGAGCTCCAAAACACCTGGCGTTAGGTGCAGCGGACGTCTGTGACTCTGTCTATGGCCCTACCTGCGAATTAAAAGGCAGTTGCAGGACTGTGGATTTAATATGCCTGTGGGTGTACAAAGTGTTCCAAACACCGAGAGCAGAAGATGTTGATATTTCTTTAGTATGTAGTGGACATGGCTCACACACAGCATGGCATGTGAGGATATGGTAATTCCAAACATGATGCCTCCGTAAACATGCAAATAAAATACGTCAAAAATAGAAACCCGTGAATTGTATGCTCATTAACAGGTTTTTAAACTTGCTTTTGTGTTGTGAAATCTATTTGCTTTCAAACCGCTTTACTAATAATTAGTAATTTTCTACAGATTCTAAAGAAAAATATAGTGTTCTAAGAGGTTTTAAATGTTTATTGAGGACACAATATCAATAATGAGTAAACAAATCAGAAATGATTACTTTTGTTGCATGCTGCTGTATAAAAAGTTTGAACTGATATGTGTGTCAAGGGCATCAATATCCACTTGCCTGTAGTCTGTGACCAGTAGTATTTCCTGGAAGGTAATTATATAGAGAATTCAGTGTTCTACTTAAATGTTCTATTTGCTAATTCACAAGTCACTTTTTCTTCTCACATGCTTTAAGGAGTTATAAAACAATATTAATTTACTGTAAAATATTAGCACAGTTTGGTGTTAATTTGCACCCCCTCTTATTATTTGTCTGTATCACTGCTAATGAGCTATGGAGTAAGAACAAGCCTTACCTCGTAGATCTTTATCTCATCCCCCACAGCCACCTCCCACACAAGTTCCCCAGTCATTACCTATAATTAAAACAACTAATAAATATTAAAGCAGCAAAACAAAAGCAGTACTGAGCAGGATTTTGCTGCAGCATTGGGAATCAGTTGATCAGACCTGCAGGTAATAAAAATCCTGTAGATGTCTCAGTGAAGGAGTGAATACGTTGTTGATTCCCCGTCTATAAAATGCTGACTGTAATAACCGTCCGTACAATCCACCCAGGAGCTGAGAACAGACATATGTATTCATATATATATATATATATATATATATATAAAATTTTATCAACAAAGATAGAATAAGTCTCTGTATTAACTTTTTCTTAAGCTTGCAGTAAAACCTTTTACTAGCCTCTATTAATGTATTAAAGTAGAAGTCATCTGTCATGTTTATATGTTAAGTGTAGAGGAAGAAACGTACTCTTAAATGCTGTTGAAATCTCTGAGTTTAAATCTTTAAATTTGACTTGTAGAAAGAACTTTGTCTGACCCACATGTGCAGCCCATGGGGGTGCTGTGCACAAGCAGGATCCTTGGAGCAGGAGAACAAGACAGGGGAGAGGAAACACAGGGGTTTGGTCATCTCTGTATCACCTTCTAAAGTGTCTGTTTCAGCTTCTCCCAAGATTCTTGTGAAATGGTGGCTCCCATTCAGGGCCAAGTCAGACTGACCTACTTTCTTCAATATTTATTTTCTTTCTTGGTCTTTCATTGTCTCAGTCATGAATACCAATCATGATATGATCAATATCTCTGAGGGGTTCATACTGGGACCAATACTGTTTAATATCTTCATCAATAACAGAAACAGTGGGATGGAGTGCACCCTCAGCAAGTTTTCAGCTCAAGCTGAGTGGTGCAGTTGACAGGCTTGAGGATTGGGATGCCGTCCAGAGAGCTTAAGTGCACCCACGTGAACTTCATGAGGTGCAGCAAGGTCAAGTGCAAGGCCAGGTTGCATCTGGGCTGGGACAATCCTAAGTATCAATACAGGCTGGGGAGGTGAAATGATTGAGAGCAGCCCTGCCAGGAAGGACTTAGGGGTGCCGGTGGATGAACTCTGAATATGAGTCAACAACGTGTGGTCACAGCCCAGAAGCACCCTGGACTTCATCAAAAGGCTCAAGGCAAAGATATCAAGGGACATGATTCTCCCCTTCTGCTCTGATAAGACTCTAGCTTTGGAGTCTTCGGCATCTTTAATCAGCACCTGTTGCACAGTACAAAGAGTAATGTTTTTAAAAGAAAAGGGGAGATTTAAACGATGTATAAATTTTTTACACTGAGGGGTGGTGAAACACTGGCATAGATTGCCCAGAAAGGTGGTAGATACTGAAAACATTCCAGGTCAGATTAGACAGAGCTCTGAGCAACTTGATGTATAGATGAGAGAGAGCTACGGATATTGTCTACCTTGACTTCAGCAAGGCCTTTGACACCGTCTCCCATAATGTCCTCACAAGGAAAATCATACAGTGCCAGCTGGATGAGTGGTTGATGAGATGAGACAAGAGCTGGCTGTCTGACAGAGCTCAGAGAGTCATTATCAACAGTGCAGGTTCATTGCAGACCTGTGATCAGCAGTGTTCCCCAGGGGTCTGTAGTGGACCTGGTCTCGTTGAACACACACATTAATGACCTGGATGAGGGGCCAGTGTCCCCTCAGCAAGTCTGATGATGATCCAAAGCTGGGAGCGGTGGCTGACACACCAGAGGTTGCGCTGCCATCCGGCGTGACCTGGACAGGCTGTAGAGTTGGGCAGAGAGGGGCCTAATGAGGTTCAATGAGCAAACGTAGGGTCCCGCATCTCAGAGGGAACAATCCCATGCACCAGTATAGCTTAGGGGCAAACCTGTTGGAGAGTAGCCTTGAAGAGAATGGATCCATTCCAACACAAAACATTGAATGATTCGGTGATTCTTTTAAGCAGTAGGAGAGCCTCATTAGCTAGTTTAGAAAAGGTGTTATGTGCTAAGAAAATTCTTCAATTTCAACAAAAAAATCTACATTTGGAGTTTGGAAGCTGTTACGCTACCTGGTCTTCCCACTGTAAGGGCAGGTGTAAAAAGGTGAGATGTACTTCCTCTCTATCTGTTTACCACCAGTACTGCTAACATTTTCACTCTTTACTCACTCCCTTCAAAAGCCAATTAAAGCTCAATGATGACTTGAACAATAAGCAAAAGAAATACTAAGTTAAAAGGAAACACACTGAAAAGAAAAGGAAAAAAATTGTCCTTTGGAGTGCTAATGTTGTTTGCATTCAAAAAGGAAGTGATTTTTGATTAACAAGGAGGTAATGTTTCCCCACAAGGGTGGGTCGTAGATGATGAATAAATAATGTAATCAAATATTAAATTAACTTTATTTAAAAAACTGATTTGCATGTTACTTTGTAAAAAGCTTACTGATATAGCATTTTGTTTACTGTTATTGTTCCAAGGCAATTTTGTAATAAATAGAGAGAGGGAGCAGTAACGGAGTCAGTCTTTCAACACAAACGCATATATATATATCGATTATTTTCTTTTTCTAACAAATTCAGGAGCTTTTCCGCCTTTACGCATCACCGTTTCTCCAGGAATAGCTTTTATTCTCCTAATTGAACGTTTCAGAGTGTAGGGTTGTAGAAAACTCCTGTAGAGAAATTATCACTTTGTAGAATAGCAGAGAGAAGCAATAACGTCCAGTTCCTGCCACAGACAGGCCAGCAGAGAGGTGAGGAGTGGCTGAAGGGCACAGGCTGCATTGCCCTGTCTCGTACCAGGCTCCTCTGGGATTCTGATAAATGATGACGGCCCGTTGGCTGGGCCAACTCTAGGGCAGATGGTGAGTAGATATAAATTCCCTGTTCTCTGTTGCACTCCTGCAGACAGTACTTAGCCTTGAGGCTTTCTATTCACAGAACAAGAATCGAGTGAACTTTGGCAGTACAGTTAGTCTCAGTTTTGACTAATCTCCTGTGAAACTGGTCCGTTCTGTAACAGGCTTCTAGTGGGAGAAGAGAGTAGCTGTATTTCTATTCTGCTTTCCAGTGTGCAGTGTGGTTGTATCATGGCCTTCTTCCATGATGTTGCTTTAACACTTTTGCTGTATTTCAAAATTCCATAACTCTATAGAGTGTGGCTTCTGAGGACTATATTTCATGATCCTTTGTGAGGAACCAGGGAGGGTTCATTGATAAAACCTGAGAACATTTAAAATTATGCTTCTCCAAAGGAGCTCATTGCTTCTGATTAACATGAATTGATTTGATGGAAATGTTTCTCTAGCTCACTGGCAGGTCACTTGTGTAGTAAATTAAAGGCTGAGGTTGCAGGCCCAACAGTAATTGAATTTATTTACTAGCTTGTGCCTCTGTTTATGAAGGTGAGCGATGGTTTCCATTACAACCTGTTTGTGTAGCAGTATAGCACATCTGCTTTGCAGAAGACGGTATCGTAAAGTAGTCACCTGGGTTGTCCTGTCTCTCATTGCAGAGGTCATTGTAGCCTGTGTTGTGTAAATATAAAGAACCAAAGAGTATAATAAATCTGGTTTAAATAATGCAGTTATTAGTCATGGTAGAGGTTTTATAGAACACGGGACCACCTGAAATGCTGAACAATTTAAAATGGTTGATAAATCTGGAGCTATGGCAGATACAGTGAGCACATCTCATTACTTAGAGATATTCAAAGCCCTTTATGCTCACGGAAAGCCAGGTCTAAACTGAGCTGCAGAGATCAGTGAGATCTCTGATGGTATGCTGCGCAATGGAAAACTGAAAGCAATAGTGTGTGCATTTGGAATGGGAAGCTTATGTAGCTCATACAAGGAATAAGATGCTAATCAGTTGAATAAGTTTATGGTAGTGACGTCTGATACCTGAAAGGTAACAGGACTAGACATGGTTCTGAAGGCATTGCTGAAACAGTACCATTCGATGAATGCATACGGATAAGGAAAATATATTTGGTTTTGTTCTAGGTGACATTTGTTGTGCCTTTATTTCAAATATAATTTTTAACTTGTAAATATGAGATAAATGTTTTAAAAAGTGAAAGACATAGACAGTGACAATACTTAACTCCACAGAACCCACGTTAGCCTCTGGTTTGTGTGACACAAATGAGTAAGAAATCTACAGGAGTGGAACAGTTGTAGTACAGGGATATAATTTCTGGGTACTGAATCACAGAATCACAGAACATTAGGGATTGCAAGGCACCTTAAAAGATCAACTAGTCCAGTTCCCCTGCAACAGCAGGATCACCTACACCAAGTCACACAGGAACATGTCCAGACAGGTTTTAAAAATCTCCACAGATGGAGACTCCACAAACCCCCTGGGCAGCCTATTCCAGTGCTCTGTCACCGTCACTGGAAAGAAATTCCTTCTCATATTTATGTGGAACCTCCTCTGTTCCACCTTGCAGCCATTGCCCCTTGTCCTATCATTAGATAACATTGAGCAGAGCCTGGCTCCGTCCTCCTGATGCCTGCCCTTCACATATTTATAAACATTAATGAGGTCACCCCTCAGTCTCCTTTTCTCCAAGCTAAAGAAACCCAGCTCCCTCAGCCTTTTCTCATCAGGGAGATGTTCCCCTCTCTTCATCATATTTATGGTTCTGTGCTGCACTCTCTTAAGCAGTTTTGCATTCCTCTTGAGGGACCCAGAATTGAACACAATATTCCAGATGTCGTCTCACAAGGGCAGAGTAACAGGGATGGATAACCTCTCTCGATTTGCTAACTACCCCAGGATGCTGTTGGCCTTCTTGGCAATAAAGGCCTGTTGATGGCTCATGGTTATCCTGCTGGCCACCAGGACACCCAGGTCACTTTCTCATACGCTGCTCTCCAACAAGTCAGTCCTCAACCTATACTGGTACCTGGGGTTGTTCTTGCCCAGATGCAAGACTCTACACTTACTCGTGTTAAAAGTCATTAAATTTCTCCCTGCCCGGCTCTCCAGCCTGTCCAGATCCCGCTGAATGGCAGCACAGCCTGCTGGGGTGTTGGCCACTCCTAGCTTTGTGTCATCAGCAAACTTGCTGACAGTGCACCCTCATCCCTTCTCCAAGTCGTTAATTAATAGACTGAATAGTACTGGTCTCTGTACTGATGCTTGGGAGACTCCACTGGATACAGGCCTCCAACTAGACTCTGTCTCACTGACCACTACTGTCTGGCTTCTGTTCTGCGGCCAGTTCACGATCCACCTCACTACCTGATCCTCTAGACCACACTGCCTCAGTTTGGCTGCAATGATGCTGTAGGAGACTGTCAAATGCTTTACTGAGGTTAAGATAGACCACATCCACTGCTTTTCCATCATCTATCCACCTGGCTATGTCCTCCTCAAAGGCTATTGGGTTGGTCAAGCATGACTTCCCTTTGGTGAAGCCATACTGGTTGTCCCTCATGACCCTTCTGCCATTGCTCTGGCTAGAAACAGCTTCAAGGATAAATTGTTCCATCACCTTTCGTAGGATGGAGGTGAGGCTGACTGGTGGTCTATAGTTACTTGGGTCTTCTTACCCTTTTTTAAAATTGGAGTGACATTTGCTATCCTCCAGTCCCAGACACCTCGCCTGATCCCCTGGACTTAGCAAAGATGATGAGAGTGGCTTAGCAATTACTTCTACTGTCTCCCTTAGCAATCACAGTTGCATCCTATCAGGGCCCATGGCTCAACTGATCCCTAACCCAGTCCTCATCAAAGAAGGGCAAACTCCTCTTTTGTCCCAAGTTCCTCTGGGACTTCAGGAGTCTGGGGCTTGATATCAGGACAGCCCCCAGAAGTACAGACAGAGGCAAAGAAGGTGTTGAGTATCTCTGCTTTCTCTGTATCCTGTCTTCAGGGCACCCACCTCTTTCAGCAGAGGGCCTACATTGCCTCTAGTTTTAGTTTTACCTATAATGTATTTGAAGAAGCCCTTTCTGTTGCCCTTGACCTCTCTTTCAAGGTTTAATTCCATGGAGGCCTCTGACTAGAGCCTTTTAATCATCCCAAGTGGCCATTCCCTCCTTTCATGTCCTATATTTTCTGCTTGCTCTTGAGTTTGCCCAGCATCTCCTTGAAAAAGAGATACAGAAGGGGTGCCTATGAAACTAAAGCCCAGCGTGTGGTCTGAGAGTCAACACATTGGTCTGTTTCTGAGTAAAACACAGATAAAACTACTGTGGGCCTGGAAAAATCAGGTGCCACCGCCTATCAAAATGTGGGAACTGACTTACTGGGGAAAAGTAGGGGAAAAACACTGAGAAAACATGCTGACTATCACAAAATGATGCTAAGAAGTGGAAGTTAGGAGCATTCCCAAGACTTCAGCATTCCATGGTATGGGAAATATCTATTGATGGCTTTGGGATGTGAGGCAGACTTCTTTCCAACAAGAATTATACAATGTGTGGTCTATGTACCCCCAATGATAAGTGCTTCATGCAGTAGCTGTCCTTAGGAGAGGTGTGTTGCTATGGGAAGAAGAATAGATGCAGACTACTTGATTTAATGAAATTACATATTTAATAAAGCATTTCTTGCTATTTCGTGTGTTCTGATTGAGTTAGAAAGAAGAGTGGCAGGTACCGTGTAGATGCTATCTACCATCGCAGTTATTGGAGCCACACATTCTCACAGCTGTTGTCTCATTTAGTCTTACCCTGTCTGCAGTTTGAGTGCTGGGCAGATGCTAATCTAGCTGCCTAATCTGCTGGAGTTGGCACTTTGCTGGTGAACAAAATGACATAGTGTGGTCTGCAGTTCTACAGTGCAACAGTTTGTGGACGTTCCTGTCCACAATCATGGCCACAACAGTGTTAGAAATAATCTTGAAAGAAAACCACTTCAAACTGTGGCCAAATTTCATTTGCATTCCACCATTAAAAGGTTTGTGGCTATAAGGTGACCTTTTAAACTTACTCACAAAAAGTTTGGCTATTTTTTATACGGGTAGGTTCGTGCTGGAAATAGGGCATTGGATCCCCTATGCTCCTTTGAAACAGTTTCTCAACTCTAAATATATATATATATTTGAAGCATCTGACCACAAGGTTAAAAATTCTGGCTGCGCTACTATCTGAGCATGAATAACAAACCTCGTAGCACAAGTTGTTTCTGATGGCACTAACATCTGCTGTGCTAATTTGTAAGCCAAAGAGCCAACAGTTTACTGTGGAAGTAAGGAGGGGAGAACACAACCCAGCGATGTTTATACACATGGAGAGGAATGATATATGCACCCGTATGAAAATAACAAACAGTTGCAAATGGTGATATCTAGTCTGAAAATATTTGTTTATCGCAGTGTCAGATGCATAGCTCAATTTTAGAAATCATTTCAATAAAATAAATTAAACAAATTAGACCCTAGAGTCCAAGTTGTCTCTGTATATGTCTGCTTAGAAGGCTAAGCAACCTTTTAGAAATTCTTGTATTTGCCAGCTCCTGTGTTCTGAGGTTCACTCAGTAGTGCCATTCTCTTTTTTCTCCCTCACTCAATATGTTGTGAATGTTTTACTGCAGAAATAGCTCTTAAACTGATCCTAACTAATTCATGCTCCTGCTATTTCTGTCTCCTTTCCAGACCCATCAGCAAAGAAGGTTAAATAAATCTAAGAATCAATTTTTTCAAGTAGTGGAAGGAAGAATTACTGCCATAGGCTTAAGACCATTGCAGATAATGATTGAGAAGAGCATATTCTTACTTAGTATTTACAGCCTCTCTGTCTGAATAACTCCTACAATTAGTCATGTGTGAAGCTGAGGTTAGTCGTCATTGTGTCATCTACCCTGTACCTGTGTAACTGCTTCAACAGCACTGAAGAACTGGTCTAACAGTATGTATGTAGATGTAAATATGTCCTCTGAGTCATTCATCTCAAGTGGATGCTACAGATCTTCTTTTCTTTGACTGCAAATTAGGAAGATGCGAATCGATACTGATGGTAGATCAAGCAGTTTTACCTTTCGGTGCTGGGAGTGTTCTCTAACGCCTTGGACTGGTGCTTTTGACACACACACAGCAAACCTGAGTCCATCTCTGCTGTGTAAGTGGCCTTTGTAGCTCAACTTCATGAGTTTAGCCACATCCCTTCCCAATGATACTGATGGAATGAGCGACAATGATTGTGTCCAGAGTAGATGAGCAGAAACGCTTGAGCGTGTCTTCTACCTTGGGAGCAGTTTTCTTGACATACTTGATAATCAGATTAAATGACAGATGGAAGAATCATCTGAAGGGCTTTGCGTATGGAAGTGCAATAGTCTTGATGTCACAAACCTCAAGAATGAGGTTTTGCTGGAGCTGGGCCCACAGCATAGCTGAAGGAATACAGCTGCAGCATTCTGAAGGCGGTGTAACACCCAGGTGATGGGCTGGTGGTGCTGTATTTCAGAACAGCCACTCATGGGGTGAATAAAGGAGTTGCTTCCTGGAGACACCGTATGCTCCAGGCCTTCTCTTGGAGCAAGTTTAGATTGGAGCTTAAGAATTCTACCATCCTGACAACAAAAATATTTAGTTACTCTTTCATTCTGGCTGGTATTTTTGCAGGTATGTCCTCAAGTTTTCATTTTAATTCTGAACCAGTAGTTGGGAAGGGTGAAATCTTCACAGTGAGGGTGAGGGAGCACTGGAACAGGCTGCCCAGGGTTGTTGCGGAGTCTCCTTCACTGGAGATGTTCAAAACCTGCCTGGATAAGTTCCTGTGTGACTTGGTTTAGGTGATCCTGCTGTTGCAGGCAGATTGGACTAGATGATCTAGCGAGGTCCCTTCCAATCCGTAGTGATTCTATGATTTTGACATTAACATGACACTATGATTTATCGTTTCCTGTTCAGATTTAGCTGGTTTTGATACTAATCAAAACATTTTCCAAAGAACTGACACGTATCAATTACTTCTAAAACATCCTTTGTAGTACAGTCAAGAGCGTTATAACAGGCGGTAACAAAACACAGTTTCTATTGTGTGGTTTTAGAGCATGAATATGTCTTTAAAATGTTTTAAGTAGGAAGGAAATCTTTCAAATTCTTTGAAATATTTCATATCTTAGACACAGTTTAATAAAGAGGGAAACTGTAGACTAAATGTTTTAAACATAGAAGAGGAAAACAGAATTATCACAGGGTCTGTCTAGGGTTTGAGGACATGTCCGTCCACTTGAGCTGACCTACAAGAACTCCTCCAACAAACTACACAAGTGTATGACCATGGAAGCAGAAGAGGGAACCTAACTGATCACATTTGAGGGATGGATATCAGGAGGATGGAGCTGGGCTGTTCTCGGTGTCATGTAGTGATAGGACGAGGGGCAATGGTTGTAAGCTGGAACATGGGAGGTTCCACATCAACCTGAGAAGGAACTTCTTCCCAGTGAGGGTGATGGAGCACTGGAACAGGCTGCCCAGGGTGGTTGTGGGGTCTCCCTCACTGGAGATATTCAAGACCCGCCTGGATGTGTTCCTGTGTGACTTGGTCTAGGTGATCCTGCTGTTGCAGGCGGATTGGACTAGATGATCTTTCGAGGTCCCTTCCAATCTGTAGTGATTCTATGATTCTATGTAAAATACCATGGGTTTAGATTAATTTCTCAATTGATCCCTAAATAAGAAGCATTCAAACTAGGCTAAAACAATGGAACGTAGACCACTTTAATTGTGTTCACTGGTGTTTGCCAGTAGAAACTAGGAAAGACTTTTGGAGAAGTGTCTAACCCATATGTATTTCAAGACGAACCTTGAAATGCTCTATTTTAGTCACCATAGTATTTAATCTGCCAGAGGAATTGTTAGAGGACAGAGGAGTGCTTAAGCAGTTGGCTATATTATTGCCTGGGACACATGACCTTGAATTTCTGCAAAGGCTCCTTATAGAAAAGAAAACTTGCCTTCAGAAGCCTTCTAGCAGTCGCATCCTGTTATTTTGTATTTGGTGGGGTGTATGGATTGTCCACCTCTGTCTCTTTTTCTCTCCAGCAAAATGAAAGACAGTCTTAGATTTCCAGTGTGCTTCACTCTAGGTAGTAAACGTTCACATTACTAGAAGCACTTTCACATGTCGCTGCTACCTTGTGGTGTTTTAAGTACACAGTCAGCTTCTGGACTAATATTCAGCTACTTCTAGAAAACCTTTCCCTTATGCAATGCATTGCACAAGGGTTTTATTCTGACAGGGTGAGAGATCATCACTGTCCCCCCCTAATAATGACATGACTACCATAGCTGCAGGGGAGCATTTGGAATGGATCTCATGAAGCCTATAAGAAGGACTGGTTGTTGAGGTTACCCACCACAGCTGTATGCAGATCCTCCCTACCTGAGCACAGGGATGTGTTCAAACATCCTACATTTATTTACATTATTCTGGTTTGGAACAGAAGGTTCCTATGGGAGGAAAGAGTCCGTGTTCAGCAATGTAAAAATCTGATCAAAGTGAAAATTTTTGCAAGTAGTTAAATCAGACCTGAAAGCTAGAAAGCATTCTTTGAGTTTTGGAAGTCTTTTTTCACTGAAACTAGAAACAATCTATCCTGATGAAAGTGTTGGTTGTTTTGAATGAAGATTTTTTTTTTTAAAGGATGTTATTTAAAGACTATAGCTCTAGTATAGCATTTAATACACCTTTAAGCAGTAAAAATACCACCTGCATTTCCACCATTCAGAAATCTCATTTCAAATACCACTGCAGCACAAATATTTGTCAGAGGGGAAAATCCTGCCTCAAAAAAGAATGTTTTTGAGAGCAGTGAGAGCAGAGAAGAAAGGGCTGGGTACTTGATGATATAATGATGCCAGAGAGCGCAGACAGCTGAATCTTGAGTCTTTTGCTTAATTTCTCTCATAGTAGTTCATTGCTGTGTTAAACGACCAGTTTTTTCATGAGTCCTTCACAGCACTAACCCATACGTGGGCCATTCATAATTGTCAGTGTAATCCAGGAGTGTGAGACCCAAACAGAAACTTCTTTGTTTAGTGTGGTGCACGCAGGTACGTACACATACAGCTGGATTGCATTTCGTCTATAAATAACTAAAATTAGTATAAAGGAAAATGTTTTAAAGAGAAATAAGTATAAAAATCACTCATTTGTGGCACTGACCAAAAAAAAACACAAAATGGGGTGGGGGAATAAATATTTACAGAGAAATTAGCAAGGAGTGTAACAAACCCTCCTCATTTCCAAATTCAGAGGTGGTGAGATTTTAGAAGTATAGGTGTGATACCATTTATATTTTGGTCTGATATCTTCCAAGCATCTGGACCACATAATGTAGGAATCAAGTTCTTTGGGCTGAGGATTTGTGTAGTAGCACATGTTGCAGGGGGATTGGACTAGATGATCTTTCGAGGTCCCTTCCAATCCCTAATGATTCTATGACTTCATTAGGATGACATTTTTCCAAGGGTTTAAAAACTAGAGACATGTCAGAAATGTATGTCCAAAAATCATGTATGCCAGGGAACAGATCAAGTGATGGGACGAAACCTCACGGTCAGTGAACCTCAAGTGATGGGCTAGATGAAAAATGGTAAAAATAAGGACAAAGAATATCAAGCAAATTGTAGGAAAGAAAAAAATGCAATAAGGAAGTTGTTTTAAAAGGGTATCTAATACATTCAATTTAATTTTCACCCATTTAAAAATCATACTATGGGGTTTTGAGTTTGCTTGCATCCTAATGCAGCTCCAGCCTTTTCTGCTTTAATTTCTGCTGTGATTCATGTTCAGATATTGTATCCAGCATGATAAGATTAACATAAATGCACATAAAATTTAAATTCAAGGTGATTTGGAGGGTATTTTTTTTAATGATTAATATAGTAGTCTGAGTGTTTTGTGTTTCTTGTGTCCATGGCTTAGGAATAAATACTCTCAGTATCTTTTATAATAAACGCTTCTTCACTCTGTTGAGACAGTCTCCTGTGCCTGGCATGACTGGACACTACAGCAGTGGGTTTCTTAAAGTGTAGGCAGGGCAGGTGTGGTATAATTCAGCTTGCAAATGACAACATGAGTAGATAAAGTTAGAAAAAGTACTCGCCTCAAGTACTGTGTGCAGTTCTGGGCCCCTTGCTTCAGGAAGGGTGTAGAGGTACTGAAGTGGGTTCAGAGGAGACAAATGAGGCTGGTGAAGGGACAGGAGGGAGAGCCTGATGAGGAAAGGCTGAGGTTGCTAAGGATGTCTATCCTGGAGAAGAGGAAACTCAGTGCAGACTTTCTCCCTCTCTACAACTACCTGAAGGGAAGTTGCAGAAAGGTGAGGATTGGGCTCTGCTCCCAGGCAACTAGCACCAGGACTAGAGGGCAGGGCCTGAAGCTGCACCAGGGGAGGGTTAGGTTGGATGTTAGGAAGCCCTTCCTCGCAGAAACGGTGATCAGAGACTAGAACAGACTGTCCCAGGAGTTAGCGGAGTCCCCATCCCTGGAGGAGCTGAAGGAAAGACTGTGCCATAGTCTAGGTTGTGGTGATGTTAGGTCCTAGGCTGGACTGGATGAGCTCAGAGGTCTTTTCCAGCCTCAATAATTCATAGGATCATAGGATGTTAGGGGTTGGAAGGGACCCAAGAGATCATCAAGTGCAACCCCCCTGCTGCAGCAGGACAAAACTATCTAACACAGATCACAGAGGAACGTATCCAGGGGGGCCTTGAAAGTCCTCAGAGAAGGAGACTCCACAACCTCCCTGGGGAGTCTGTTCCAGTGCTCTGTGACTCTCACAGTAAAGAAGTTCCCCCTTGTGTTGAGGCGGAACCTCCTCTGCTGCAACTTACACCCATTGCTCCCTGTCCTATCACAGGGAGCAAGTGAAAAGAGCCTGTCTCCCCAATTCTGTGATTCTGTGAAAAACAAAGTCAGTGCAGAACTGTAACCTAGTCTGAAGAATGCTCTAAATAACCTTGGCATCTTTTCAGTAAACTGTGCCTACAAAGGCTGAGCTGTAATTGAGAAACATTCGCAATGTGTTGCTATCTCTTCGTGTGTTAGAAGAGACCAAGGAGATACTGGGGCATTATGTAAAAATTGGCAATTAAGAGCAAGCCATTTTCCAGTTATTTTCATGTACATTATATATTTCATATTATTTAGTCATCTGTGTCCTTTTTGTGTCTTGTAAACAGGACCCAAGGGATCCTACTGTGTTAAAATACATATAAATTATAAAATAAGACATCTATTTATCTAACTAATTGAACTTCTGTTTTGACTAATGATTCTTGCAGCAATCACTATGTAGGAGAAAACATTTCTTTTAAAGTAAATAATGTTCACTACCTTTTAGAGCTGCTGTCACAGAAGAACATTAATGTAGTGAAATCTTTGAGTTCTTTGATGAGCTCTCTGAGGGCATCTTGTAGCTTTAAATTAAACTGATAAATAGAAAGCGATATACCCTTCAAAAAAACTGATTTGACTACAAAGAAAAATAAGGATGTTGCAGGCGGCTATGAGAAACTGGTGGCAGGCTGCACTTCCAGAAGAAAATGATTGATTACATTACCAAAACTGAAGTAAGTTTTCCTTACGGAACTTATTAATATATAGGTCTATTAATGAAACAGCCAGCCTTGCCAATAGAACTGTGTCACCTTTACTCTCTCAGATGTAGCGTGCTTACACCTTTACTCCTTTAGCTGCAGCACAAATCAAGGTTAAAAACTGTGTGCATTTAGGGATGAGGTCTAGTTTCTCTGATAATCTGAGTTTCCTATGGGGCTGACAACATTCTCGTTGAAGCTGATGGGACGCTTGCCATTGAGCTAAATGATAGAACCCTGGATATTTTAAAAAATAAATTTCTATGTGGAGTTGGCTGCTGACTGGCTTTATTTTGGTTGTTTAGATAACCTTAACTTTCATAGCAGCTCCAGAGGTTTATTCTGTGTATTCCACTCTGAATCCTTGTATGGATCATTACTAGGTGCTGTTGTAAATTGATGTGATGATAAAGTTTTATTATGTTTCACGTTCTAATTCCACTTACTGGCAGAATTCAGCCACTTCCAAACTGACATTTTGTACAGCCTTGTGTTTAATACTGATGAAATGTATGAATAAGGAATGTTTTAACAAACATCACACATGAACAATATTTTATCTTGGCACATGCATTAAATTCTCACAGAGGTGATTGTAAAGCAGGGCTTGCATGGAGCAGTGTAGTTATAAAAATCCCACAGATAATGTTTATCTGTACAGTTGAGCTTTGCACACACTTTTCCATATGGAAAAAATAAATTGGAAAAGTAATTATCAGTGAACAAAGTAGCCTAGAAGAGAGATTCAATTCAAGAGACATCATGTATTATTGACGTGGAATTTCTCTGTCTGCTGTACACCGGCACTGTCATGTGTAGACTGCACGATGCAGTGCTACTTCACGTGTTGACAACCAGAGTTTGATCACAAAGACTACTTTTCTTCCTGAATAGGTTTAACAGAGTTTCAGTTTTATGCAGTAGAAGCAATCCTAACTCTCCTCTAGAGGCGTGGAAACTTGTGTTAAAAGCCAAACTAGAACGAGACACAGAATGAATTTGAGTGTTTACAATCTTAACAGCACTAAGCTATGCCATTTTTACCTCTTGCATTCAATGATTTTGAGAAAACATTTTGGAAATAACTTGATCTTTTACAGCAATCCTTGTATTCATCATCTGTCGCCAAGCATTTGGCCACATTTGCTGTCAATAAGGCTGATCTGTTTTCTAATTTTAAAACCTGGATTTTGTTATGGAAGGACTCTGTGGGATCTGTGCTGACAAGTTAATTTAGATAGTAATGCATGAAGCACTCTCTCTTCATATAGATCTAGTTCATTTTTTCCCTCTCTTCATTTGTTTGAATACATAATGCATTTGATGGTTATAAAGTGCTATCAACCTAGCAATCAAGTAGACTTTTCATTGCTGAGGTAATTGCTTCCTGAGTGATGATCGCAGGCCTTCTGGCCAGCCCCGTATCCTCCATCCACACCACCTTCCAATTGTTAGAAAGGTTTAGGTGGTCTGGAGTTCTCAGAAGGCCAGTGAATCTAAACTGAACCAAAATAAGGATAAAGTGGGTTTTAGATCTTCAAGTGTGAAATCTGGACCTCGTTTACAGTCAAGGACGACATTTTGGTCAAAGATAGTATTTAAAAAAAAGCTTTCTGAGCAAAATAATTCCCAGCTAGCACTTCCCTCTCATGTAAATCAGGAGAGTTTCAGCTCTTAGATCTCTCCTGTGTTCTGTGCAAAGAAGTACGAAGTTTGTCAGGCAAACAGATATCAAAATTTATAGAGTACTTTAAAAATTAAAACCAATGCCCCAAATTCTGCTTCAGTGCTTGCAATATTTACAGACTAACCCAGAGTTCTGTTTAAAGCTCTGACAGAATATGGATTCAGTAAGTGGGGAGGTTTCAGTGATGGCAGGATGGGACTATTCATCCAACATGTTGCATTAATTTGATTTATATAGAAAGGAAAGTGGCATAGTGCCCGAATTAGGGACAATTAGTTGTGCTCATATTCTTAAATGCAGGTGGAAGCAAAACACTTCTTAGCGACTTGATTTAATAGTGCAGTCTCAGAAAAGATATAAAATAGCATCCTAAACCACTTGTTTGAAGGTGCTGCAGCAACCTATGAGAGATCAAAGGGGATTGTACTTAGACAATTAGTCGTGATGCTGCGTACCTCATCAAAGAATCACAGAATTACTGGCACTGGATTAGACCTCTGAGATCATAAAGTCTGGCACATGACCTAACATCACCACAGCACCTAGACCGTGGCACTAATACATGATTCATTGGTATCCTCACATGGAAACATACAGGAAGATACCCAGTACATGTAATTTTCCAAGGCAGAGTGGTCACTGAAGGCTGTGTTTAAATGGAGCTATATTTTCCTTTTTGTTTACTCTCAAATTGCCTCCAAATTCTTTAGAAAGAGCCCTTCTTAATTCTTAATATGTGTTGAAAGAACATTTAAATTTAGATATAATAGGTTTGAAGAGTTCCAGACATTAAAGACCACTCTTTGCTGCCCAGAAGATTTGGGAAACTGTGTATGTGGAAATCTCAAAGAACCACTCCTCTGTCTGATCAAATTTAGAAAAAAATCCTTAAGTCTTGAAGTATTCCTACAGTAGTAACTTTTCACTTCTTTTACAGAGTGTGGATCACCACGATATTAATTCTGTGTAGGAATTTATGTCTTTGTAAAGGAATTGCAATGTGGATGTAACATGCTGTGGCAAACCTTCTTGTATCCTTAGACCTTTATTCTCAGTTGGGCTGATACGGGCGTCATGTAGCCCAGAGAACAGAGCCGTGAGAGTCTTCTTCTGTGTCATTGCTGATGGTCAGCACAGGACAGGACAGTGCAATGAGGTTCTGGAGATGTTCATCTGGCATAACATAGCATGGGGCAAGCGTGACTCCCGGCAGTCTGAATGTCTAATAGACTTAAAGCATTGAAAATAGACAAGGAATATGGCCACCCTACAAATCAAAGTTAAAATGACCCAGGAAGATTTGGAAGCTTTGTCGTCAAATATCTGAAGGATGGGTGACAAGAACAATGAGCTAGTCTCTTTTCTGATCTTTTCCACATCATGGACTAGATGATCTCCAGAGGTCCCTTCCAACTCCTACCATTCTATGATTCTGTGAAACATAGAAGCTTGAGGTCAAGTGGTTAGAGATGGGCTCATAAATACTGAAGTGTTGTCCCAAGGTCCTTGGCCTGAGTGCAAAGATGTAAGTGGGTGATTTCGGAACAAATTCAAAAATAATGGTGCAAAGCCACAGTTGTGCTGTCTGTGGCTGAAATATCTGTCCTTCCTTTGTATGACTGCATTGTTTTCATCAGGAAAGATTGATTTTTGTTTGTTTGCTAGTTTTCCAATCATTATTGTCAAAACCAGTTCCCTCTTCTGAAGGAGAAAGGACTAGCAGGATATTGTTATGCAACCAGCGTATGTACTAGGAAAAAAAATAGAAATCAAATCTGTGATGCACTGCTGCATGTCAGATATGCTCTTCAGAGATAAGAGAATCCCATTACAAATGCTTATTTTTTAGAATCATTATAAATCATGGCAAATATTCACTGAATGCTAAAAATTCAATAACAGTGTAGAGCATTGCAATGACACTGCCTGCAGAATTGATGTGTTACTGAGTTACCACCTGGCAGCCCTTCAGAGTAAGGGTATTTTTAATATCTCAGGTCATGTAAAACTAAACAGGTTAACCCAGAGCCCTGTGCACTATCATTTGTACAAACTGCCAATAAGCATCACAAGGTAAGCACTTTTCTCCCGTGCGAAGGAATGCCACTAGGAGGATCATTTTTCTTCTCTTCTTGGATGAATCCAATTGTTTCAGTCAATGGAGCGTCAATTCAGCTAACGTCATTCTGTGCATTCGAAGATAAGGCATGCACAGCAGCAAAACCTCACACAAGTTCTTGAATTCATAGTTGTCTCTGTGTTCCACACTTAGTAAATAATCAAATCTGCATACGTGTATATATGCACACATATACACACACACACACACACATATCCATGCCTGTGCCAAAATCACTGCCATTGAGAATTAAGAATACTTCAGAAGACTGAAAAGCATTTTAATACTCTGCTCTGAGAATCTTTCAGTCAGACTGTGAATGTCAAAGGGTCAAAGTATTGGTGTTGCAATATTCCCACAAAGTGAATGCAAAGTGTTTAGGCCTGCCAAAGTCAAAGAATCATAGAATCATTAGGGATTGGAAGGGACCTCGAAAGATCATCCAGTGTAATCCCCCTGCCCACAGCAGGATCACCTAGACTAAGTCACACAGTCGGTCTGGGTTAGAATAATTAGAAGGGACCAAAGTCTCTGCACAGCATCTTCTCAGAAATACCTTTAAGTAAACATGAGGCATGGCTCTGTGTTTCATGTGTTCATGTATACGTCCTGTATTCTAGTGATGCAAGCGCTCAAATAGTTCAGCTAACTTTATGTAGATGCGTATTAGTGTCTGAATGAAGCTCACCACGGTATTTTAAATCTTGTAGAAATACTCATTTTTCAAGTTGTCATCATACTGTGTACTTGTAGCCATCATTTATTAGCCCTGTATGCATAACTGTAATATATAGGGCTTTGGAGGAGCAGGAAGAGGCTCTGGTCAGACTAATGCACTTCAGGAACTTTCTTGTCACTAGGAGGGGCTGATTTTTGCTCTTTTTGCAAATTTCTTATTTAAGTGTTTGAAGTTAATAAGTGGAGAGTGTGATGAGAGATGTGCAGTAACTGGGTTAGAAGTAGGAGTTTATTCATTGCTCCTGGCTGGCTCAGTTGGTAGCATACAGGACTGTGAATACCCACAGTTGTGGGTCTGAGCCCAGCGTATCTGAAGACACTGTGAGTACACCAGGTGCTGTAGGCTTATCCTACTCCAGTAGCTGGAGTTAGGCTTAAATGATCTTCTGAGGTCCCTTCCAACCTGTAACAGTCTGTGTGTGTGTGGCCAAGATTTTACCTGACAATTAACTGTCCCCGTTCTCTAGCCAAAGAGATCAGATGTGGTAACACAAAGGCTTTGGGAAATGCTGAAAAGAATGAACTGTGCTGTGAATGAATGATGTCAGGGGGGCAGAAAAGCTTCACAACTCCTAGAGTCACCTAACAATTATTACTGAAGACTGTATGTGTAGACCATACAATTTCCAACAGTAATCTGTCTGCCTCAAGATAGTGTCCGTAGGACACCTAATGAAGTTAAGCACTGTGTTATGTGTTCCTGTGTATCCAGCTCTGGTCCAAATCTTGCCAGGTTTAAGCTAGTCTCTTTCCTAAACAAGCATGGACAGGAGGCTTTTCAGCAGCCCAAATCTGTAATGGCTGGAGATGGGCTGGGGCTAATGTGTCACGTTAGAGATGATGAGATGATCCTTCCAGAGAGCCACCTGGAGAACTCTCACATGCATGCTGCAGCTCATTGGGCTCCGAACAAGTTACCTGGCCCAAAATGACTGTGAATTGCATTGCCCCACTGCTAATAAACCCTCTTAGGGTAGAGTTTACTGGAAGCTCATTGGGTCCAGAGCAGCTAGATCCAGCAGAAGAAACCTGCACTCAGTTCAATACACCTGTCAGATCAGAACGGGGTGGTTAGCAGATCAAGAGAGGTTCTTTTCCCCCTTCTACTCTGCCCTGGTGAGACCACACCTGGAGTATTGTGTCCAGTTCTGGGCTTTTCGGTTCAAGAGGAATGTGGAGCTGCTGGAGATGGTCCAGCGTAAGGCAATGAAGATGATGAAGGAGGTGGAGCACCTCCCTTGCATGTTGAGGCTGAGGGAGTTGGGTCTCTTTAGCTTGAGGAAGAGGAGACTGAGGGGTGACCTCATTAATGTCTACAAATATTTGAGGGGTGGGTGTCAGGAGGATGGAGCTGGGCTGTTCTCGGTGTCATGTAGTGATAGGACGAGGGACAATGGTTGTAAGCTGGAACATAGGAGGTTCCACATCAACCTGAGAAAGAACTTCTTCACGGTGAGGGTGACAGAGCACTGGAACAGGCTGCCCAGGGGGGTTGTGGAGTCTCCTTCACTGGAGATATTCAAGACCCGCCTGGATGTGTTGCTGTGCGACTTGGTCTAGGTGATCCTGCTGTGTCGGGGGGATTGGACTAGATGATCTTTTGAGGTCCCTTCCAGTCCATAATGATTCTGTGATTCTATGATTCTGTGGTGTTGTCCTGTACCTCCCCCATATGCTGACTGTGGTTCGGGGTTTTACTCATATGCCTTGTGACCCTGTGCAATTGCAAACTGCCTAATGCCTGTCACTGGCTGCATGTGGAATGGTGCAAGTTTGACTTTTCAAAAAGCTTTTTCACAAAATCCAGATCTCTTGTCCTTTATTGCTAATGCAGAGGTTTACAGTGATGAGTCCCTCGTTTAGGAATTGCACCTCCACCATGAACCTCTGCCATGCATGCTGTGGAGAAAAAAAATGAAGGAAGGATCTTGAGCAGGTTCTCTGGAGTCATTTGTTTTCTCCTTTTTGTTTTAACTGGAGTTAGCTATGAACTGGTAATTATATTAGCACTCAGGTTTATAGTTGTAGACGACATGTCTGTTACTCAACACTGAACTTGACTCACACTTTCCCAGGATCTGTAATGACTGTGTCCTCACACCACACATCATAGATTCACGTACTTGTTTGTCGCTTTAAGTTGCTGCTTTTGTGACAGTTCTCACACAAAGTCACCTCTTCTCATCATTCAGAAAGGTTTATGAGTCAGGGAGAAAATTGCCCTGAAGTTTCAGCTGGAGTTTCCACTTCTTTCACAGATTCACAGAACGTTAGAGATTCGAAGGGACCTCAACAGAAACATATCCAGGCAGGTCTTAAACATCTCCAGAGAAGGAGACTCCACAATCCCCTTGGGCAGCCCATTCCAGTGCTCTGTCACCCTCACCATGAAGAAGTTCTTTCTCATATTTATGTGGATGCTCTTATGTTCCAGCTTACACCCATTGCCTGTCACTACATGACATTGAGAAGAGCCTGGCTCCATCCTCTTGAAAAGCACCTTTCAAATATTTTAAAAATTAATGAGGTCACCCCTCAGTCTCCTTTCCTCCAACCTAAAAAGAACCAGCTCCCTCAGCCTTTCCTTATAAGAGAGGTGTCCTACTCCCTTCATCATCATTGTTGAAGTGCTGATTTTGATCTAAAATAACTTGTTAAGTTTCTGATAACTTAAACTAAGTTCAAATGAGTAAATTAGTAGTAAATTGATTAAATAAGCTCTCTTACTTTTATTTCTTTGTCAGTCAACTCAAGACTACACCGTGAACTGTAAAAATCCAACATGGAGATTCCAAATTAACACATACATGAACCCAAGAAATCCCAAGAATTTCATATGCACCTGTACTCATTCTAGAAGATCTTTAAAAGCAATAATTTTATAGAAAAATTTATTAAAAAGTGTCAAATTTCCCATTTCTAGTAAATTCTTTTGGAACATTCTCATAAGTTTTATGAGAAAAACCTTGAGTAACAGCCAAAGTAAAGTTATTCATAAAACTTCAGGTTGATTTTTACTGCAGAATTTTTATGAAGGAAGCCTTTTTTTTACTGGAATTCTGCCCAAGCCAAATTCTTAAAATATTAGACTCTTAAAATGAAGATCAGAATCCAACTCCCTTTATGTGAAGGGAAAAAACTATGAAGAGAGAGTGAGTTCAGGGCCTCGTGCTGTGAGAGAACTTAATATTCAGGTTATTGCTATCATGACTTGGTATCTTTACAAATTGTCTGAGCACTTTTTAAAGCAGATGTGAGGCAAGGAGAGGTAGGAGAAAACAAGTGAAAGCTGAGATGGAAAACCTGAGATGTAATGACAACTCACAAGATGAGCTCCAATTTTTTGACTACAGGCAAGTTCTGCAAAATTAGGTCAGTATTTATTTTTTTTTTTTTTAGAGACAGATCTGTACCTCAGTAGGGGTAATGTAAGTTGTAGGAGGAAATCACATGTGCTGCAAAGGTAGATGTTGCTCTTACAGAGGGGGAGATAAAGAAAACTTACTCTAGCCCTAAGAAATAAACCATGCCAGCAAATTTGGCTCGTGTTAAGGAGCACAGACTCTGCCAGTTTGGATGTTTTCTGTGGAAGTGAATGCGTGATTAAAGATTAGTCTCATTAGATCCACTTCTGAACCAGGTGTTTAGGAAAAATGGAAATAAAAATTAGTAATACAAAGTTTGCAACTTCATATGTATATTTTATTTGGCACCGTTCAGTTCCGGAAAGTCGGAGGTTTTTGCTGCTCTTGAGGGGTACCCTTGGCCAGAGTACCTTGGGAGAGGAAAGAGGGATTTGTGAAAGTTGGAATCTTTCACAGGAGAAGCCGATAAGGGATGCAGTGAGTTTCAAACCATGGGATCCTTAAATGCAGTGAAAAGGGAGGTTGCGCTCAGATCACACAGAGTGACCGAGCCAGCCACATTTTGCCACAAGGGGGAAAAGAATATAATTAAAAAAAAGTGTCAATCAGGCAGCAGAAGGCCAGGCCACAGTATGGTCATCGCTGCATGTGGATGTGGGAACCCAAACAGACGTCCCCCAGCAAGATGAGGCTGTGCAGGTGACAGGCTACAGTGAATGTCACAGCCTCTCAGTGTTTTCAGGCTGTGTGTGGTGTGAGCGGGTAGATATCTGCTTAACCAAGCAGCCCAGCTGCAAGTCAAGGTTGAAAAGCTACAAGTGGAAGTAGAAAGGCTCAGGAGCATTAGGGAGGCTGAAAGAAAGGCAGACTGGTGGAGCCAGGCTCTGCAGTCTGGACAACAGACTTCCTTTCTCTGTTTTTCTTTTCTAATGCATCCATTTTCTCACTCGATTAGTAACAAATCCTCACATATCACTTTACTATTACATTGAGTTCAGATGGGTGCATGTGCTCTTTGGAGTTGTGTTGGATATTGTTTGGAAATTCCAATGAAGCTAAATTAGCATCTTTTTATTTCTCGACAAATTGCATGAGCATGTTCAATCATTTCTGTAGACAAATTGTTCTGAAAGAGAGAAGAGAACCTTGCCTTTTTAGCTTTTTCACTCAAAATACTTTTTTCTACTCGTCACCTTGGCATAGGTGCAGGACTAATATAGTTTGTCCCTCATTTAATTCCTCAGCTAAGGATAAATGAAGTGTAAGAGTCTTCCTTCAAATAACTTGACTTAGGGCAACAGCCCTGCCATTCTCCCTGAACCATCTGATGCTACGATGCTGGACTGGCTTGGTTTTACCACATTATTGAGAGACTTCTTGCCTGGTAGAAGTTAAGCTGGACATTAGATTCCCACTATTCTGGAGCTCCAGGTGCTTGGAGAATAGCTGGCTGGGAAAGGAGATGCAAATTGTTTTGAGCCTTGAAGACTGATCTTGAACAAAAAAACCCCAAAACATTTACAGGCCAGTTACTAGATTTTGGTTTATTATGCTTGACATTCTTAGGTCTGTGGCAAATTTCTTATCTCAGAAGAAATGGTCTCACTTTGTACCAGGGAAGTTTAGGTTGGACATTAGGAAAAACTGCTTTATTGAAAGGGTCATCGTAATTCCGATAAGGCTGCCCAGGAAGGTGGTTCAATCACAATTCTTGAATGTCTTTAAAACTCATGTAGATGTGGACCTTGGGAACATGGTTTAGTTCTGGTTTTGGTACGGTTGGGTTAATGTTTGGACTCAATGATCTTAAAGGTCTTTTCCGACTTAAACAATTCTATGATTTGTTTCCTTCCTGCTCATTTTGTTAAGGGCCTTTGGTTACTGGATTCATTTCTGGTAAGAAATCTGGCATCTATTCTTGTGTCGGATGAGCATGTCTGCCATCTGACTGCAGCCTTCACAAAGCCATGGGGACATAATTGGTGAAAAAGACACCTTGAGAAAGAGCACGGCTTCTGTTTCTCTTGCCAGATAACTGTACAATCAATAGTAGTCAGCCCCCTTTTACTCCTGGGGTGAATTTATCTTCTGCGCACTCTTAAGCTGTTGAAGAGATTTTGCTTGTGGATCATAGCTGTAGGCTCTGATTTGGAAAACAAAACCTAACTCTTACTTATTTATTGTCAACTTTTGATTTTGCTCTGCTTATCTCCATCTTTATGTCCATATCGTTAAGTTCCTTCCACTCATAGCAGCCCAGACATCTGGAAAAGCTGCCAATATTGACCTAGTGTTATGGCTTCTACAGAGGTATATTTCCAAAGGTGAACTGCCTTTCTGAGATACCAGTTCCCAAACAGACTGTATCACCCTCTCCAACATCATCAGCTTGTTCTGTACTCCTTGCATGAAGTCAAGGTGTGTAGAAATTGAATCCTCAGTAGAACATTTAATTGTTGCCATGTGGAAGAATGATTAGCTATTTTAGAACAGGTTGGTGTCAAGAGTGTAGAAACCCAAATGACAGCAATCAATTAATTCAGCTAAGGTGCTGGTGGGCAGAAATAAAAATACAGGGAGGGTTTGGAAAAAACCCACTTGCATCTTCACTTTGCAGGCAAAAAGACAAAACTTACTGGATTTGGGGAAAAAAGCAACAAGATATTTAATTCACCCCACACAGAGACATACGCACACAAATACATGGAGATTCATCACAATACCCACACCCCAAAAAGGGAAAAGAGGCTTCCAGCAGTTCCTGCTCCTGTGGAGTGGTCATGCCCATGAAATTAAAACTCACATCTCTCAGCATCAGTGGGCATTTTAAAATCCAGATCTGTTCAGTGTGCTTTCCTCCATTTCTTCTGGTCATGAACAAAGAGAGACTCCTCTCCACTTCAGGAGCCCATGGAAATCCAGATGAAACCTTTTTTTTGGTGTATTTCTGAGGTTCCATGCCATTTAGAGACGCAGCATGTTTCCAGTGCAAGAGAAAGGAAAAGAATCAGATTGGTCTGCAATTAACTCGTAAGTTCTTGTGAGGTTCACCTGGCAGTGATCTACAAGAGGAGTAACTTACAGCATAGGTAACAGCAGAGAGCTGTGACTTTCTGCTGATGAGGTCTTGTGATGTGATCTTTGAAAAGACCTCTTCTTCATTCCTAAAGAGGTTATTTCAGAGCAACGTTTGCATTTATGGTATTGATTAAATGAATAGATAGTTCCCAAATACATCTGTGTAGTAGTTTAATAAACAATGGCTGATGCTCTGTAATTCCCTGCGTATTTGGTCACAGAAAGAGGGAGCGATGGGCTGCAGGAGCAAGGTCTGTAGCAATGGCAGTGGAAAAGAATGTGACACAACGCAGGCAGGTTTCTGCCTCTATTAATGCTTTGCAAAGCAGAGATTTTCCAAGCCTTCCATGGCCATTCTGGCTGCAATCTTAACATGAAGGGGTCAATAAAATTTTACTCAAATCCTACTTTTTTAGTATTATAAGGTAACACAATAGCTGTGGAGAGAGATTTCAAATTGTTGTGTAAATTTACCCAGCGTTATCTTTTAAAGTTTATTATTACTTTATAATAGTCTTTGCTCTTAAGCTTCTTATTTGTAGAAGCAGTGTATGTATTTGGAATGACAGTGGTAAATGGAGAGATTAAAATAATATTTCTTCTCCTACCAAATCTCTTTATTTGGGGGCCAATGAAAAGGTAGGATTTGTGATGTTTATTATGTATTTACTTCTGTTTGTGTATGTGTGCGTGTGTTTTAATTCTAGTCAGTGCAAGGGCTCACAAGGTGGAAGTGCTGCCCTTGTCCCAGGCCCTCAGGAATCCTTGGAAACTGATCTCAAAATTACATGTGAAACAACAAAAAGTTTCAAGTACATACCACAAGAAAACAGAATTTCATCAAGAGCTTTTAGGAAACATCTGGTGTCCTTGCTTGCAATGTCACAACAGGATGCCTTATGAAGAACATATTGCACACCTTCTCAAAAACACATTATTCACTGTTTTACTGGCTACATTTGCACAACATTAGTAAATCAGATGGTAGTTCTGCATGTATCTTGAGAGGCATGTGGCTGAGCCTACAATACTTGTCTCATGTCCCCAGTAAGAAACATATTTCTCACAGTATATAAGCAGCTCTGACTTCATTGCATTCCATGCTTATGTATTCCTGTGATTTGCAAAGCATGTTATATCAGGGCTTCCATGTTGGCCACCATGGTCTGTGAACTCTAGGAAGTGTAATGAGAAAAGACACAGGATTATAGTAAATATTTTCTAACTCTCTATATAAATGTTCCACAAATCTAAAATATTTTGTGAATTTATTTCCAACTTTGTGGCTAACGAGGGATCTCAAGTTCACTACAGAAGTTTGTCATGTTCAGCAGTAAGGCAGGCACCCCACATGTTCTTTCTGAAATTGTTTAGATGCCCCTCAGAAAAAAACTGTAGACATGCAGGGGATTAAGTTAGCTTTTCTGCCCTGCCCTTCCCTCTTCCCTCTTCCCTCTTCCCCTCCTCCTCNTTCTCTCTCTCTTTCTCTCTCTCTTTCTTTCTCTCTCTCTCTTTCTTTCTCTCTCTCTCTTCCTCTTTCTCTTCCTCTCTCTCTTCCTCTCTCTCTTTCCCTCTCTCTTTCTCTCTCCTCTCTCTTTCTCTCTTTCTCTCTCTTTCTCTCTCTCTTTTTCTCTCTCTTTCGTTTTCTTTCTCTCTTTCTTTCTGTCTCCTTCTCTTTCTCTTTCTCTTTTTCTCTCCCTCTCCCTCTCCCTCCTTTCTTCTCTTTTTTCCTTTCTTTCCTCCTTTCTTTCTTTTCTTTCCTTTCTCGTTCTCTTTTTCGAAAGCATCCCACAAAAGTGAGGTTTTCCTTTGAACATGCAATCTTGCAAAAGCACACAGGATTCTGCCAGCTCTGCACCTGCAAGTATTACTGCCCTAAATATATTGTGCCCTGATGTTAAACTGATTATTCTTTTTTTAAATCTGCAGCCTGTAGATGATTCTGTGATTCAATCTTTTGAGTAATGCATGAGAGGGATGCTCTGATGTGCTATTCAAACACGAGTTCATTCTAAGTCAGAGGCGCTCGTGCTCAGGTAGTAGATATTTTTATATGGGACAAACGCCGTAACAATGGTTGTATAGATAAAAATGTTCATACTAGCTGACCAAGACAGACAAGAACTCTGTCATTTAATAACTGTGACAAAGAATCATAAATATCACAAAGCATGCAGTGTGGTGAGGAAATTAAATAGAAAACGAATGAGATAAGAAAAAGAACATATTTTTCGTGTCAGTTCATATTTACTTAAATTTTTATCTCTGACTACTCTATAAAGCAAGATTTTCATTGTTCAGTCCCTGAAGAGATACAGGACAATTTCAAATGAGAGCAGAGGCAATGAAGCAATCGTGAATGGAGCCACTACAAATGTAGTGACAGCCAGTTGGCCCAACCATGGAAAGACATTTTGCCTTGGTTTGCAGTACCAGAATACAAAACAGCCCAGAGCTGTGATAGCCTCTTCCTAACCCACATGTGCAGCACTAATCCTACTTTTTACACCCTTTAAGAAGGCTGGGATTGTCATTAATCAGTCTTCAGGCAGCCTGGCACAGTCACCCCTAAAAGCAGAATGAATTTCGTGATCTGGATATTAACATCTCCAATTAAAGAAGATATATTCTCCAATTAAAGAAGATATTTATTTTTCTATAAAGATATGCAGCTCATTATGCAAGCTTGTCTCTCTTTTCAAACTAGATCATTTCCTGTATAATTTTAAAAATGAAAAGAGGTTGTGTAATGTCTCCCCAGGAACCAAAAGAAATTACAAGCAGTATCACAAAAAGTCAAGAGAACTTGTGTTCTGTGGTCACTTTTACACTTTCAGATTGACACAGAAGGACCGGTTTCCTCATGGTCCTGCTATCTCTTCCTTTTTTCCAATAATGAAGCGTAAATGATAAGTCCATCCTTTGTTTAAAAAAGCTCTTGCAAGTATTTTTCAATATATGTTATACAAACATTTTACTGGATTTCCTGCATTTGCAGCTATTTTTGAATGGGCAGTTTGTCACACACC
>VXBP01002188.1:405527-440246 GCA_013400115.1 Rhinopomastus cyanomelas | reverse complement strand
GGAAGGGGCGGTTTGCCCCCCCCCCCCCCCCCCCCAGCAGACCGTGCCGGGACTCTCAGAACTTTACATTCCTGTAAACGTTTTGGTCTGATGCGTCCACTGTCTCTGGTTGTCATTAGAAATTTGCAATCAATACAGTCTTGGAAGAGAGCTGTTTGCTGGCCAGTGACAAACTCAGACTTTTGCAGAAGATTTTACTCTTTAAGATCCATTCTGGAAGTCTTTGCGATACATTATGCAAACAGAGAACAACGAGTCACATTGTCAAGACAGATCAAGGAAAACTGAAACAACTGCTCGAAACATTGGTTTGAAGTTTTGTCGCCTTGTTTGTTGCACGGTACTTCTGAAAAAGCATTCTCAGCTTTGGTGCTCCACTGAAATTGTTGTTTCAAAAGATTAGGAGAGAGGCGAGCCACGAGTTTTTCTCGTTCTTGGTTACTGGTGGAGATTTTGGTTAGTCGAAAGACACTGGGAGTCTTCCAGAAAATTCATAGAAATATGCTCTTTGTTCGTCAAGGAGTAAGTGTAATTATAGAATATCTTTGAGAGAGATATTTAAGATCAAGGCCACCCTTTGACCCAGCACTACCAGGTCACCCCTAAACCATGTTGCTGAGCACCGGGTCCAAACATGGATGGGGACTCCATCACTGCCTGTTCCAATGTCCAATCACCATTTCAGTGAAGAAATTCTTCCTAACATCCAGCCTAACATCCACCACCTCCTCTGGTGGAGCTATTTCCTCTTTTTCTATTGTGCACACACCCAATACTGCTGAAAATGCACTAATGTGGGAAATTAGAAGTGTTCTAAAGTCGAGTGGATATTAGTAGAGGCCATTTCATGTCTTACCAGATTTCTTTTGCTGGGTTAATTCCTGTTGTGTCCAAATGCAAGCTCACCACACACCCTTCCTGAACCCCTGCTTCCAGGCAGGTGCTCGTAGCCTGGGTTGTGGCTTTGCTACGGTACATAGGGTCATAGAATCATTAGGGGTTGGAAGAGACCTCGAAAGATCATCTAGTCCAATCCCCCTGCCGCATGCAGTGGCTGTGTTAGGTCCTGCTGCCATACTGTGGCTCCCAGGTTATCTCCAGTACCAGAAGTATCACAGAATCACACAGAATATTAGCCACTGGGATAGTCCCTGATTTTAGTAATTGGTCACAAGGAAGCCAAAACGAAGAGTTCCATTCTGCTTGCCAGCAAGAGATAAACAATCTGATTTAAGACTTTTTGAAAGGGGCCACCTAGATTCAAGCTTCATATTTAATATTTCCCTATTTCTGCCAAAATTATTTAGCATAAAAATGTACGGCATTACTTTCTTCCTTTCATTTTGTGTTAACAGATGTCACTGCAGATTAGTTAGCTGTGGTTGTGGGTTTGCTGTAGGACCCCCGCGTGACAATGCATCCGCGTGTGTATTTGTGTGCTTTGACACTGTTTTCTTTTCTCATAGCTTCGTGCATTGTACAAGCCTCAGTATATGCGGTCTCTTTATGCTACAGAACAAAAGGATGAGAAAATAATGGAAAATTTATTTTCCCAAGTGTTAGTAAAGAGCTTATTTCCCCAGAATACAGGAGTGCAGGTAGCTGGCAGGCAGGTGTTTGAAACATCAGATCACCCAAGCTGCTGCACAGCTTCAGTTCAATAATTATTCTCGTTCCCACGATGCAGCTATTCAGCAGCAAGTGGTGCATCCAAACTGCACCCTGCCTTTACAACAGCATTCAAAAAGAAGGAGCGACACCTCTTCACCTATGCACTGATTTTCTTTATCGCAGTAAAGACTCAAGTTTATGTTGTCTGAAAATAAAGAATTAGGAAATGAAGTTTCCTAAGACCTAGGTAGCCGCATGATTCAAGACTGCTCTGAAATAAAAAGGTAAGAATTCAGTGTGGTAAGCTTGCCTGATGCGATGAGTGAGACTTAAAAGTCCCTAGTCCGTGGCAATGCTCCAAGAAAATGAAAACAAAAAACAAGGCTCCTTTGGGCACGGCATTGGTACACGCTGGTATTTGTACGTGGTGACACGTAGCGACAGGGCACCTGTAGTGAGTGCTGTTGGTTCTGTTTGCAGAACTGCCAACAGTGGCTAGCAATTGCTATGAAAAGCCATTATACACTTGCCCATAAAGCCACACAAAATTTCCATTATGTTTCACTTAAAAAGTGCTTGTTTTGCAGGATAGAGGCCATGTCAATAAAATGGATTGGATGTCACTTAAACCAAGTGACGTGCTAATCTCCTGGAGGCCCCGTGTCCTTAATCTCTACAGGACACAAGTCAGTTTAGAGGCATGAGCTGTTCTCGCAGGTAGCAACTATTGAGCTCTGTAATGTAAATTCAAAGGCAAAACTTATCAGTGTGTTTCAGAAATTGCTTCAGTGTGGTTACTGTCTATGGGAAAAAAAAAATCCCCACACTTCCCCCAAAATCCCTGGGCAACTTCCAAGCCTTTGCTGTGCCCGTGAGCACCTTTTAATTATAAAGAAATTGTTTTTGGTGATATGTGCCCTGTGACCAATTGGATTAGAGGCATTTCTTCTGGCTATTATTAAGCTAACTCGACTGTTGCCCTTGTGTAGCTGAGCATGATCAAAATACCAAGTGTGGGAGAGCATCTCAGTTGGGAACCGTGTTACAGTGTTCCTGCAGACTAAATTCTTCAGTTCATTTGGAAAAAAAAAGCTTCAGTGACTAGTAATAGTATAATGAAAGGGCAGAATAATAGGCACAGGATCAAGGGTACTGCAGCTCTTCAGGATGAGTTACAAGGCTGTTGAAAGATTCAGACCGAGGCTTGTAATATTTCTGTGAGCTGGTCATTATTAGACAACAGGTAGGGCCACTGGAAACTCTCAGACAATCTGTGACACCTTAGAAGGATCTAAAGATGAGGAACTAAGTTTTCCTTGGATAATACTCTACTAAACATTATAAGATACAAAAACCTTTTTTCTGATTTATAGTCTTTCCTTATTTGTATTTATCTACTGCTAACTAATTGCCCACACATTTCGTACGAGCTGTAAATTAAAGCCAGTTATTTCTCTAATCATTTGGGCCATATGAGGTGCTTGTTCACTACAGAGCTGTTCTGTGAATCAAAAGCAGTCCTTCAGAGCTTGTAAGTTAAAGTCAAAACCAAGGAGCAGAATACTCATCTGTATTTCTGACATTTTGATCTATCTCACTCTGAAATCATGAACTGAAACCAGTGTAAATGGCTGGGCTCCATTTATTTTTCCATCGCCATTTACTGAGAACAGTGCAAAATGCAGCCTTCCTGGCTGTGTGACTATATTTGATGTGAATTAAATGAGAACAGGGAGCCAGCTCTTCAAAGTATTTGTACTGCTCATAGCATGAGAATAAGAGAAATGAGAGTATGAAAAGAACTTTTAGATGATCTGTTGATCTTTTGTTCATCAGAAAAGGAAGGGCTGTGCTTTATAGAAGCAGGAAGTAATCACAAACAATAACATCAGAACATGCTTCAGCGAAAATAAAGTAAAATAAAGTTTTTTGAGGTATTAGATGAAAGTACCAGAGTTGACAGAGGTTCTTCTGTGTGGAAGGTCACCACCACATGCTGATCAGGAAGACTTACTGATATTTAAACTGGACATTGGCGCTGCTAGTATCACCTCATTATACCATTTACACCATGGTGAGTAGTTGTCCTTGGTATGGATTTTGTCAACTCCTCATAGCATTGAAGTATCTAGGATTTTTACCATGCCCTCTTCTTTTAGAGAAATAAATATCTATGAAAGGAGAAAAGATGTCGGTTAGTTGGATCCTCCAACTCGTCACACACACAGCTGGGAGTCAGGAGGGTGCAGCCACTTATCCATCATTGTTCCCATTCCTAAAAAAGTAAAAACTGTCTTCAAATATCCACATTAAAATTGATCACAGGCAATCACTACTCCTCTATTTAGACCCTGTTATTTTCCTTTAGTACAATAAATACTTCTTCCTTCTGGGTATTCCCTTTGAGATATTTGTAGGTCAGTCATTTTTGGCCATCTCTATCATTTTGCTAGATTAAAAAGGCCCAGAGAGATTGTTTGAAGATGAACTCAGTATTTTTTTGATCGCTCCAGTAGTCCTTCATTACATCCCACATAATTTTTTTTAATTGTAAAGATAGAGCCAAATGAAAAGTGGAGGTCTCATCGGTGACTTCAATAGCTGCACTGCCATTGGCCCATTTCCTCTGAAAACACCACACACAATAGATTCCAGGAATACATATTTTTGCCTTGCGCAGTGTCTAAAACCCAGTGTTGGACAGGCTAGCTGGTTTTTCCCTTTCTGTGATGCACTATTGCATTTGTATTTCTGCATCATTAGAAAAGAGAACAGAAAATAATTAGTTAGTAGGCTGTAATATGTAATTTCATCTGTGCCCCGTCGTCAGCGCCATCCCTTTTCCCCTCCGTACACGAGTCCTCACAGGATCACACAACATCAGGGATTTGAAGAGACCCTGAAAGATCATCCAGTCCAGTCCACCTGCCACAGCAGGATCACCTAGACCAAGTCGCACAGGAACACATCCAGGCAGGTTTTAATTGTCTCCAGAGAAGGAGACTCCACAACCACCGGGCAGTGTCTTCAGTGCTCCGTCACCCTCATTGTGAAGAAGTGCCTTCTCACTGTGCCTCCAACAGCTCTGTGTCCTTTTTGAGCTGAGTGGCTCACAACTGGACACAATACTCCACATGCGGTCTCACCAGTGCAGAGTAGCAGGGGAGAAGAACCTCTCTTGATCTGCTGAATACCCCCCTTCTGATCCACCCTAGGATGCCGTTGGCCCTCTTGGCCACAAAGGCTCACTTCTGGCTCATGGTCATCTTGTTGTCCACCAGGACCCCTAGGTCACTTTCTCCTGCACTGCTCTCCAACAGATCAGTCCCCAGTCTATACCAGTACCTGGGGTTGTTCTTACCCAGATGCAAGACTCTACACTTACCCTTGTTATACTTCATTACATTTCTCCCTGCCCAGCTCTCCAGCCTGTCCAGGTCTTGCTGAATGGCAGCACAACCTGCTGGGGTATCGGCTACGCCACCCAGCTTTGTGTCATCAGCAAACTTGCTGACAGTGCACCCTAATGCCTGATCCAAGTCATCAATGAATAGATTGAATAGGACTGGTCACAGTACCAACCCTTGGGGGACTTCACTAGATACAGGCCTCCAACTAGACTCTGTCCCACTGACCACTATTCTGTGGCTTCTAAGCTGTAGCCAGTTCACGATCCAGCTCACTACCCAATTGTCCAGACCACACTGGCTCAGTTTGGCTGCAAGGATTCTGTGGCAGACTGTGCCAAATGCCTTGTTGAAGTCAAGATAGACCACATGCACTGCTTTGCCATCATCTATCCACTTGGTTATGCCCTTGTCAAAGGTCATCAGGTTTCCCTTTGATTAAGCTGTTCTGACTGTCCCTAATAACCATCTTGTCCTTGATGTACCTGTTGACAGCATCAAAGATAAACTGTTGCATCACCTTTCCTGGGATGGAGGTGAGACTGGCTGGTCTACAATTACTTGGGTCCTCCTTTTTACCCTTTTTGAAGATTGGAGTGACATTTGCTATCCCCCAGTCGCTAGGCACCTCTCCTGATTCCCATGACTTAGAAAAGATGATGAAGAGTGGCCTAGCAATGACTTCTGTCGTCTCACTTAGCACTTGCAGGTGCATCCCATCTGGGCCCATGCCGTTATTGACTCAGTTCAACATTTCATTATCCAGAAGTGTGATTAGTATCCAGCATTTTTGTGTACCATGGGTAGCTGTAAAACTATTGAATAAGATTGATCCTGAAAGACAATTTGGAGAAGTCAGCTACTGACCTCTTTGCAGTACAGCTGTTGGTTCAGGATGACCTGCCGTCATCTGTTCTCTGGTGAGGTCACTTGGCTTTTGTTACTTCCTGTACCAATTGCCGTCTTTTCCAATTTATAGAACATGTTCTTGTTATATTAAACATTGTTCTGAAATCAAACATTTTACCTCATGACATTCTGTTTGTTTAAAATAGTTGCTGTTCTCTTATACTGGACAGTTCAGTGCAGGGTCTCCTGGATAATGCCACGTAGGCTAATGCTGACATTCCCCACGGTCTCCTTTGCTGTTTTTTCATATGTCTTTAGTTACTTTTGCCTTCAAAACAGCCATCCAAGATTTTCTATACTGTAAACGAAGAAAGAAACCTGAATCCCCATGGAGAGGTTGAGAGGGTTTTTTGTCCTGTGACATTTTTACATAGAACAGATGAAATTCCATCCTCTGTTTTTCCGTTCACTGGACTGTAGAAGAAAATAGGAGTGTAGGGCATGTTGGTGTAGGTTCTCGTTTTCCTCTTGTGTAGTTGATCTCTTGCAAAAATGTTATAACTGGCAGGAAAAGGGAGTATGTCTCATGGTTGCAAATCCCATGCCTTGATCACTGACAAAGGCATGGCTACATTTTTCGAGCGAGTTCGTCCACCTAATCTCTAGCAGCATGTGTGAAAGGAATTGCACCATCAGCAGCAATTCTCAGTTGAGTAAAACCTATATTGCATCTGATGTAGATTACACAGGGAGTAAATAATCCTTGCAGTTTAAAAATTGTTTGGCTGTGGTGCTCGGTGTCAGGACTTCACAGCGTGTTGTTAGAGATAGGGTACTAGGATTAGGTACCTAGAGGTTGGACTCTGTGATCTGGAATGTCTTTTCCAACCTGAGCAATCCTGAACAATTCTGTTGAGTACGACTTGGTCAAAGTTTTCCCTTTGATGAAGACAAAGAGCTCTGCACTTTTTTGAGGCACGCCTCCTTTCCAAGGCTGGCTGACCCATATCGCTTCCGAGTATATGCCAAGGGTAGCAAGGAGTTAATGGCTCTGTGTAACAACGTGCTCTGTGCCAGAATCGTGCAGCAGTAATGAATTGGCTTAAATATTAGCAGTATAAAGTAATTTAAGATGAGATTTTATAGCTCATATTTTTACAGTGAGCATTACCCACTGTGACAAGATATCTCCATCTCATCTTCCACACCCTTTAGGAAGAACTCGTTTTCACTGAAATCCCATTCTTGGCCCAAAGAGGTGTCATGTGTGAGAAGCTAAAAGCAAGGATAAATACATTTAAAAACTTGAACTAGAACTGTCTTCAGCTGAATTTGTTTTTAATAATCTCATTTGGCAACTGTTAAATTATCCACCTTGTATCCCGTTTCTAACGTTGTGCTATTGCAACACGAAACGGTTCTTTCACAAACATCTCAGTGTTGCTTCATTCTGGGATATTGGGGAGAAGTGTGTCTTAGAAATGTGTCTTAATGTCACAGTTTTATCATCTTTGACTTTTACATCCCTTTTTTGAGGTAGTGTGGTAGTAAATTGCAAACAAGAAAGCTGATCAATGTGAACTCAGCACAAACTATACACTGACCATAAATCTACTTGTGCTGAGCTTGTGTTACTGCTCTTCTGATGTAGCTTCTCTGAAGCACCAGAGCCCAAATGTCGTGTCAATCAAACACAGAGTTTTATATAGTACCAGATTTTTTTCTATATTGGATTAGTTGGAAGGAAAAAAACAAACCCAAATGGAATCTATGTTTTAATGAGCACTTCTTGCAGTGGGAAGATGGGCACAGGAAAGTCTCTTCACCAGACATGTTTTTCAACTCCTGCATTTCCTCTTCCCTTCCATTATTTCCGTTTATGGATCTCACTTGGAAAAAATCTCCAAACAAACACAAAAAAATGTGAAGAACTTAGGTTAAAATTTGGCTCAAAAAAAAGCTTCCTTCCCTGTTTCTGGAACCTACAGGTGGTTATGGCAGTGTGGGAGTTGGGAAGGTCAGCAGGGAGGTGAGGCAAGGAGAAGAGTTGTTTAAGCCAGAACTGCTGCTGGTTTATTCTTTTCTCTTTTGTTTTTTTTCTAATGGTGAATTCTGAAATAAATGCAAGTTGCTGCTAGAAAAGTAACAGAAGAGGACATTTTGCTCAGAAAGGTTTTTTGTTCCCTGTTGGGGAAAAAAACGTGTGAGAAAACAAGAAAAAGTGAGAAGTCAAAACTTTGGAGAAGATTTTAGGAGTGCAGGTTTACTTTTGCTGAGAAGTTGTGGCCCTGACATTTGTCTCCAGAGTGTTCAGATTTTAACACGCTTGTGCAGCCTTCAAGCTGATGTTCAGCAATTGCAAAATAGGTTCTGCTTTGAATGAAATTGATCATGAATGTTGCTGTTGGATTGGATTTACTATCCTTCTAATACCTGCTTTTAGACAGTAAAAACAAAAGGCAGCCTGACAGCCCCTTAGTGTATTTGGACAGAGGGATGAATAGAGAGAAATACCTTGAGGGGCAAATACTGAAAAACAAAAAGTTTGCTGGGAAGAGCAAAATCTGGCAGAAAAGCAGTTTACAAAGTGGTGGCATCATCTGTTATTAGCTGTGCAAAGCTTAAAGTGATATGAGGTCAGTATGTCTGGAAGGTAAATTAGTGCCAGGTACATGAAGCAATTGCACAAATAATCATGGAATGGAAACCAGGAACATTTCAAACAGTGAGAGAGAGAAAACCACTGAAACTTTGTGGTGTCACCTTTGCGAAGGACTACCCTGAAACTTTTCTCCTAAAGAGTCATTCCAGGTTGTCTTGTGGCATGATTTGCACTGACGTTTGCTTTCTCGTGGGGTGCTGTCCCAGAGTGGACTGTCCCATTAGGACAGCCCTTGTACTCTTACCGCTTGCTCCCGTAAAACCTCACTGTCTTTGGGGTGGTTTTATGGCCTCTGAGAAGTTATTCTTTCCTCCTGGTATTTGATGACAGTATTGCCCAACAATATGCCTCCAAAATCATGCTTTCAACCCTCTCTTTTTCCTTAATGAAGGTATAAAGGAAATGGACTCTCACTGGCTTCACTGGAAATAGGAGTTTTGAAATCTTCTAGAAACAATAAAAAAGGCCATGGAATTTTTTAATGGGTTGAGACTAAGCTGGCTAAACTGTTCATTAGGTTTTTTTTCCCAGATGCTACCGAATGCTGGGTTTGGGCTTGTTTTTTTTTTTCATTTAGACTGCTGCAGGCTTTATTTTTTGAGAAGTTTTTACTAGGTCACAGAGCCCTAGTAAAGTTGTTTCCTTCAAAGTGTAAATGGAAAAAAATATCTGCTGCTTGTTTATTTGGATGTAGTTATTGCAATTGCTTTGCAAATTATTTTATCTCTCAGATTGCTTTTTCCCTCTGAAGGAAGTCAAAGACAAAATGAACAGGGTTTGAAACACTGAGGAAGAAAATAGAAAGCGTTTCTTCCAGATGACTCAGAAGGTGGCTGAAACAGGGAATATTAAGACTTGTTTTTGCTGTATCCTTGTGGAACATGGAGCAATGGGGACACAAACTAAACTTGCAGTGGCTTTTGCAGCAGTGATCTCAGACGGGAGATTGCAGCCCTGCAAAGCCTGCACACACCTTCGTACAGGAATGCACCTTTCTGCGCTGACTCAAGCTGGCTCTAAGGTTTTAAATTAGCTGCAATTTAGTGTTAATTTTTTCTTTTCTGTGGAGTTCCGAGAGGCATGAAACTGGGGCAGATTGTATCTTTAAGAACCTCTGACCTGAACTAGTAGAAGTGGATTCCTGACAAGCATTTTGGTTCTGAATGGTCCCTAAACAGTGCAGGCACAGAGAAACACGATCAAGGCAAATCCCCTTTGAGGAAACATCAATGTTTGATTCAAACAGCAGTGAAGTCATTCAGAACTGAATAATGGACTAGTTTGAGGGTGAGTTTAGCTGCTCATCTTTCTGCACCATGTTTATGGTTGGTTATGGGTCTCCCTTTAGAAGAAGCAAGGGATTATCATAGAATCATTAGGGATTGGAAGGGACCTCGAAAGATCATCTAGTCCAGTCCTCCTGCCACAGCAGGATCACCTAGAGCAAGTCATGGAATCAGTCAGGGTTAGAAGGAGCCACAGAATCATTTTAAATCACTTTGTATGAAGTCCAGACTCAGGTTTTCTTCTAAGTGCACACATATTCTCATGTTTTGCTTTATGATTTTCCTACATGTGTGACCACAGGAAGAGCCTAGAAAAAGGCTTCAGGAGCGTTTTTCAAAACAGCCAAAAGATTTCTTGTCTTCTGACTGGCTCAACCGAAACAAAATGGACTTTTTTGGGGTCTTGTGTTGGTTGTTCTGGGAACTGCATCAATTTCATTATGCCATAATGGGGGAAACTACATTTCTGCAAATCCTAGGATAGTTGGTGATCTCTCCCTGTATCCTCAGGGGTAAATAGCCTTGACCAACACAGCTAACTTTGAACACATTGACCTCCACCACCCACACATACCAAGTAGCTAGTACAAGGAGCTCTTAGGAAGGACATCATGCAAAAGAAAGGAAAGTTTGAGGAATATGTTCTCTCTTTTACCTTACAATAGGTAGTGGGCTGATGATCGTTGTGTTTATCTGTGTAGAAGATGTGTGCCAGTAAAAAAAAACATAAACAGTAATTGTTATCACTTATTTAAGTCCTAAACTCAGGGGTTCAGGGATGAATGTGGCTAACTGACTCTCAAACCTACTTTTCAGAGGGAAGATGAGTGAATTACTTAAAGAGCAGTCATACTGATAAAGATGGCTTGAAATCTTTGTCATAATTTTGTCTTCAGCTGGCAAGACAAACACATTGCTTTCCAAGCTTGCTTTAGGTAATCATATATTAGAACTGCTTTATATGACTCTGTATATTCAGTGAGTGAAACACATTGCCAGTGCTGCTTGTCTTCATTTTTTCCACCTCCTGCTTCTTACACCGCAGTTGTCTGATACATCTAACCTAGTAATCAAACAGCATAAACATGTATGGATCTGTATTTCGATCCGCACGGGTGCATGGCACTGGGTACAGTCTCTGTGTGAAGAGGTTCACTTCATTTCTGGTCCTGTTAGTTGACAAAAGCAGAGGGTGCGAAAGAGACGCAATATATTCCAAGGTAGGGAGGTTTACATACATCTTACAGTTTTAAATACAGCATTAAAGTAGAACTATTTCCCTTGAAAGATGTTTTGCTAACAGCTCATGCCCTTCACATGCACTCTCCAGTCTATGAAATCGTAATGTGACAAAAAACCCGTGACTGACGGTTTTTTAAAACACAGTCTTAATACCCATAAAAGGTTGTGCAGAGAACCTGTAATCACATCTGGACTAATACATGGAAACTCCTGATAGCTGTGTGCTGATAAAACTTTGCAGAACCTCTGTGATCTTCAGAAATACAGCAGCCTGAGCTGTGGCTGTGGACCACTCAGCGCAAAAAAATGAAGCTATAAACAGAGCCGTTTCTAATTTTTACAGTTCTCCAAATATGGGAACTTGCACGGAGAATGACTTCAGCTGCCAAGACAATATAACCACCCAGAGCTGCAGTTTCAAAGAATACATTCTGAGGGCTCAGTGTGATGCACGTTCCTTCTTAGGTTGTATCTGTTTTCTTTCTCACTATGCAAATAACTTCTAATGGATCTTCTTTCCTCCTGCTCTTCAAATGGCAGCCTTTGTAATATGAAAGAAAGATAGCACTAAGCACAAGCCTGTTTTGCTGGAGCTAAAATAATCCACCTCAAACTAGAACATCTGCAAACCTAACCCTGTGATTGAAATTCATCTCAGATATTCAATGCATTTTGATTCCTCACGTTCTCAAAGAGTGCTTTCTGTTGGTTTGTTTTACTGCCGACAGCCCATGTGCCTCGAGCTCAGTAGCTGAGATCGGGAGGAGAAGCAGCTTTAGTCTTCTTACCTTCTCACGACAGAGCGCACTCACATCTGCGTTTGTTGCCGTTCATTCCCTGCAGAGGCTGCTTTGGCTGGGTGATGCCAGGCATGAGGTGCTTGGGAAGAAGAAATAAGAAACAACATGAGCACTTTACCACAAAGCAGCCTTGCAGCTATGTAAGATCTGTGATGCAGTTTTCCAGCTCTATACCTGTGAACTGCTGCTGCCCATAACAGAGGCAGTTTTCCTTTACACCACCTATAGCCAAAGTGTGTTCAGAGTGTATTTAATCGGGTCTGTTTATTCGTAGTCACTTACATACAAGTAAGTCTTTGCAAGTAAAAAGAGACTTCTTCAAGTCCGTTACCTTTAAGAGGGTACAAGGAATCAGGAGGAGTTATGATGTTGTGTTCTGCTTAGTTCTGAATCGTTTCCTTCCTCTCTTAAGGATCTGTACTTTTGTAGTTTGTAGTTTGTAGCTCTCTTCTACTCCCCCCAACTGCCTGTCACACTCATATATATGAGGTTCACATCCACCACATCCCTCTCACCCAAGGAGCCCTCTCACACTCCTCATGCAAATCATAGAATCATTACGGATCGGAAGGGACTTAACTTTTATCAGCAGGAAGTTTCACTGGCTCTGTCAAATGCACTCTTGAATAAACCAAGCTAGCTACTGTCAGAGTGACTCTGGAAGGCTAACCCGTGTTGTGTGCATGCCCGTGGAATAATTTAGGCTGGCCTAGAGAACGGTGCTTTTGCTGTTGAGAGCAGCATCATTAGGAGCTGGCCACCCCCTCTCATACCTAAGGAAAACAGAAGATTTGTGTGTGTTCAGGGCATCAGAGGAATAGCTCATCATCCTAATGCGAGCCAATAAATCATGTGTGACTCCAGACACATTACTGTGCATCAGTTCCTGAGCAGAAATGCTGCATCATCTTTGAGCCTTCCCACACACCCAACCTGTGCTGATGGCCGACTGGCAATGGCAACTGAAACAGAGAATCACAGCAAGTGGGGACACCTGTGCCATTGCTGTTTTGCTATGGAATTAGTACTGGAAGGAACAAGCCACCACGCTCTGGCTTCACTCTTGACTGTTGTCTTCTCTCAGGAACTGCAGGATCCCCCGGGAAAGTGTCTGGAGGGGCTGAACGCTGCTGTCGACATGACTAATCGCTCCCCTGTAACAGGGAGGGACAGATCAGCACGGGCAGGGTTTTTTCTGGGCACAGCTCCAGCATCTGCAATCAGGCACTTAGGCAAAGATCTTTTGCTGGAGATCTTGATTTGAGTTTATTCTTCTGCTGAATTGTGGCCAGCAAGTGGAAGTTCCCACAAGGAGGTGGGAGGAAAGTAAGTGGAAAGACATTGCGAACAGAAAGGATAAAGAACAGAATAAATTGACGACAACCAGTATATTTAGAATGAAAAATGAGAAAGTAATCATCTACTCCTGGAACTTAACAGGATTTATTTTAAGCTCCAGCTGCTTCTGCAGAGAAGGTAGGCAGAAAGCACAATAGCAGTCTCTTAAGTACCAATTAATAAGTGTTGGAAAGCACAGGCCAACGAGGTGAAAAATCGTGTGTAAGTTTTAGGTGTGTGGCACAGGTGCCTCTCTTCTGCAAACAAATCAGTTCTGCAGAGAGCAAGGAAGAATTGTCAGCATTTGACAGGAAGCTGGATGTCCACGATAATGCTAGCAGACTTGTTTGCATCGAAGGAGACTCTTCCTCAATAAGGGTTTATGCCAAATTTTCTAGCGGGAGGAATGGCATCAGCTGATCTCAAGATCTAATACTTTTTATCTGAAACATTTCCCTCACAAAATGAAAATACCATGGCATTTAGAAAGGCAGTCTCTCCACTTGTAATGAGTTCCCAGATCCTAGAACATCCTTCCTGGTAATACATTCTGTGAGATCTGAGAAAGTTGTAGTCTGCTTTCCCACATCCATGCTTCCACGTGAAGGCCAGTTATATTTTTACCTTGAGGCTTCCAAAAAGGGTGTTTTCACTAACAAGTGAGTGGTGCTACCATGTACCATGGGATCTTGCCTTTCTGTGGTCCTTTTGGCAAACTATTGTTTTGGCTGAGGGTGGCAGAGGTGCAAGCCTAACCAGTGCGAAGGATAAGGATAAAGCCCTTGTCGCACACTGTCTCTAAGAAACGGAGCTTGTGTGGCAGAGATTGCAAGCGTAAGGAGGAAAAAGCTGTTAAGTTTATCAGTTGAACTCTTTCTCTCTGTCGGTATCTAATTGATTGTGGTGAAACTGCCTGTTCACAGCACCAAACGCTGCTGGAAGCTGCTGTTCCTCCCTCCGTGCTGGCTCTGCTCGGCAGGTGCTCACACACCCTTCCAGTGTCCTGACAACTGCCCGAATCCTTATGGGATGAACTGTCTTTCCTATACACCTCCTCATTTCAAATACTAACACGTAGTAAATTAGGTGTCAGTGTGTTTGCCAGGGCATTTTTGAAGAGGGTAAAGTGGTGCTTAGGCCAAGCCAAAGAACAGCACAAAGCTCAGCAGAGTCATCCCACAGAGAAGAGCAGCATGAAGCACATGGCTGTCCCCTGTGTCTGCCCAGAATCATAAACAGAAGATTCAATAAACGCAGACACAGCCCCAAGCACATTAACACGCTGCCATACACAGTTGTAGTGCTGCTTCATCATACAGGTACAGACTAGCTTTTTCCTTTTCCTGAAGGCAGCGAGAATTATTGCGGGGGTACAGATGAAACACGTGCTCACATCCGCTTGTCTTAAAATATAGGTCTGTATGAGTCTGATCTAGGATCACCTGGGAACGCTGACGGAGCTTGTACCAGTGAAGACCAGTACCCTGGGCTGTTTCATGATTGACTAGCAAAAGAAATCCACAGCAATGTTATGGATCAATAGCGTGCTCTGGTTAGGGGTAACTCAAAGTGCTCAAAGACAATCAGTGCTTTATAGAAAGGGACACAGGTTTGAAGTGAGAAAAAAGGTGAAGATTAGGACCTTAGTGTTACCATTGCGGGGATGAAGTACACTTGGTTCTCTTTTTAATCTTCCTCATCCAGAGGCAACATCCTTTTTAATAAAATGAATAGTTTTTTGAAGGAACTCCAAGTGAGCATCTTCTGATTATTCAGTGTTAAAGCAGACAAGGGAGAAGGCTATCTGCAGTTGAGTATTGGCATGGGAGGAGAGAGAGGCAGCCAGGTTCCTAACCTGTTATTTTTTTTTCAGGACTAGTTATATTTAAATATATATTTAAATATTTTGCAATTCTTGTTGTTGAAATGAAAAATCAAAGTGAGATCACATTCCTCTTTTGAAAGAATAGGTTAGAAAAGGAAGAAATTACAGTTAGCAGTTGCCCTCATTTTAAGCTTGAAGCAGACTGTGATAGAAACTACATTGTGAAATAAATTATTCCTTTTTAATTAGTTGCAATAGAAGTTATACCTTTATCTATAAAAATCAAAGTAACTGATAGATAAGAGGAAGGTTGACTTATTTAATGGCTAAACTGATTTACACCTTCAATTCATGAAACATGGAAGAGGATTTGATCATTTGTTACTACAGTCTGAGAAACCCTGACGTGCTGACAGATTGCATTCAGCAACATGCGTCTTCTCCAGGGAAAACACTGGTTCTTATGTTGAAAGATTCAGGCGCTGCTCAAATGTGAGTCTCTATAAAATGCTCATTAGGGACAATAAAAATCATGCGCAATGACTACAGTGTTATTAGGTGCCATCGTAACTTTGATTAATTTTCATTCCTGTTTAGGAATTTGACTCATGAAGAGATTCTGCAGTTAGGGCTCGCTGTCTTTTGGGTTTACGCTCGCATTTTGAGCAAAAGAGAGAATTTTTACACAGGGCTATGTGCAGCTGGTATTTGTTCAAGCTCCTGTTCTGTACCAAAGCACTAACGCCATGAAAGCAAGCACACCATCCTGAGCAGGCTCAGGGAGCCGTGGAACCCCACACCCAAGCCCTAACAGCATCCAGAAGCTGGAGTATAGATGGGGATGACAGCAGAATGAGCACAGAGGGATAATTCTTTGGTACAGTTTGCAGCTCCCAGTGAGCCCCTGTATAAAAACTGCTGAACAATTACAGAGATCTGTGATTTGATGCAAAAAGAAGCCAGAAAGAAGTGGCATCTGTCAGGGTGTGCTTTCTCGCATCAGATGAGTGTTTCTCATTAGTGAGACACCAATGGGTATTGCTGGGAAAAAGCGTGAACACACTGTAGAAAATGGGAGTGGAAGAATCCATAGAAGAGTGTTGATGTATGGGAGCCTGTTAGGTTTTTGGAGGAAACAGCATCTTTATTTTGCACTGCCTTGCAGGGCACATTTTCTACAGAATCACCGTGACTCATATTTCATACTTCATCTCTACTCACAATCACATTGATTACTCAATCTTTTAAGGATCTATTCTACAGCTTTTATTTGTGCCAGGGGTTCAACCAAGGCTTCTACGGAATGAAGTGGACACACAACACTGACTGTAGCTTAAAGGTCTGGGTTTGTGGTTTTTTTTTCAAAGTAGTATTTTTTAAAAAGGAAAAGTAGATAGAAAATTTTAATAGAAGAGATACCATTTTCTCTACCCCCTCTCATTCCTTTTGCCCCAGTCCCTGTCCTGTTTGGTTTACTTAGATCTACCCTCAGTAAATAGGTGTAAACTTGCAGAAATATGGCAACAAAATAAATGAATCAGCTCTGTAAGGGGTAGTTAAGACAATGCTACTCAAACTCTGCATCAATTAATAAGATACAACAGGTCTTATTTAATTAGATTAAAATATCAATAAAAATCTTTATGAATTATTTAAGGTATTGATTTATCTATAAGTAAAGAATATTTATTTCTTGGCAGAATGTATATTTAATTTCAATCTCTTTGGCACATAAAATAGTTACAATAGCCAGAGAAGAGACAAGATGTTCCCAGACTGGTCAGGATTAATGACCAGAGTTAATAAAGGCTCTGGCTATGTAAATAAATTTAGATGCAAATGGATGAAACTTAAGCACATGCATCCAAAATGACGGAGAATGGAAGAAAGAAGGCAGGGAGGGAGTCCTTTATCAGAAAGAAAGGTTTGTCAAGGACATACCCAGAGAACTACATTATATTTGATATATATCTCGTCTGAACTTAGTGACATTGGTCCTTTCAGTGTATGAGAATTTCTTATTAAGTAAACGAGAAGTTAGTAGTGGTCACACTTGCAATTTGAGCTTCATCTTCAGGCAGTTTTTACTGAAAGGTTAAAATAGCAGCCATTTCTTGACACAGATATTTCTACAGGAAATTTTTCACATCTGACACTCTGCACATCAACCTAATAAAAAGTATCATTAAATATTTTGTATTTTTTATTTGCTCATTCTGCTTAAAAAGCAGAATCTGGCTGCCAGACACTGTGGTTGTTTGAAATCAAGGGTGGCTATAGTGGCACAAATTGGCTGTAGAGTAGACTTTCGACTAGAAGTCTGTCATGTATTTAATTTTATATGTCTGTGCCTGCAAATATATAAGTGCAGATCTCAAATGCAGAACATATATTCATTTTCATATTTCAAACCACGTGATCTTCATCTTGAAATCTTCTTTGGTTTAGATTTTAAATCGGACAATGTCCCCAAGGACATGAGATAGGGAAGACAAATATTAAGACACTTCTCAGAGTTTATACCTAGTATGACTTACAGGGTTTGAGGCTTTAAGCTGTTTCATTTCCTTTCCTAAGGTTAAAAGTGACATTGTTGGATTTAGCTTGTCTCAGGGCTGAAGAAAATGTGTAATAAGCCTTCTTGCCATTACTAATGACCGACGGTTGACTGAACAAGACCAGTTCAGTTAGCCTTTTCATGAAGTTAGGATTGCAGGCTATAGAAGCTTGAGGTTCCTTCCCTAAAAGACCAATAATCTGCCTATTGCAGATGATCCCCATTTGAGGCTGTGGTTCTCTCATATTTCCAGCCCGAGAACATTTCTTAGGTATCTTTTTGTATTCAGAGTGGTGATTGCCAAAGAGTTTCTCTATCAGTGCCTGCTGCCTACAGTACAGTGACCTTTCTAATACCAAGGACCAGGTGGCAGATGTTTAATGGTTTTTTAGAAACTAAATTTACATCTTTCCAAATGTCAGATTCAGAGACCTTATTCAGACAGGCCAGTTGTTTCTAAATTTCATAAAACTTAGGATCATAAGTTGTGTTTAGCCACCTTTCTGCAAGGCTCACATCCTATCAGGGTTTTCCTCAGCTTTAATATGGATTTTATGTCCTAAAGATCATGACAGAATGTTCCTTCGCAGTGACGTCGCTAAAGGCAGCCTCAGATATTCATAGTCATGCCAATTGATCCTTTTAATCTATTCTGTGAATCCCCAGTTAAATCCTGATTCCTATTAATTACAGATGAGTCTAACATTATTTTTGTAAAACACTTTGTAAACACTAAATCCAGTGCCCTAGAAAAATCCCGATGTACTACACCACGTTACTGCTCCAATCTGTAATCCCACTGAGAAGAAAGAGTAACGCTCTCTACCTGTGTGTGCCCAAGCTGATGGGCTGTACTTACAATTCTCATCTCTAATCCATAACGATTTTTACCTGTGAACAAACATTAAACCGATCAGTCTGTTATTCCTGGTCATTCTTTTCCATTATTTTAAACTATTCAAAGTTAATAGCTCCCTAAACCTGTGGAAAGTCCCCAGTTTTCTGAGGACTGATATTTATCAACACAAGGGAATCCAGTAGATCCTTTGCCATTTTCTGTGACATTTGTCTTTTACTTCCTCTGACACCGGTGGTTAAAAACTATTTACCATTTGTTTACCGCTCATAAAGCAGATGGCAGCACTTGTATGAATGCTGCATACATGCCACTGATGCAGCAGCTTTCTCTTGCTGTGTCTGTGGACCCAGTGTTTCTGGCCTTCAGAAGTAGTTCTGCCTTCTTAGTCACTTAACCTGTAATATTTGTGTGTGAGGAAGTCTGTTCTGAACTCTTTACCAAATGCTTTGTTCATTTTTTCCCCCTCTGTAGTCCTGAGTGTGTTCTTTCTCTGTTAGTCCAGGAATACTGAAAAATAGCTGTGTTGGAGCAGTTCACAGGAGAAGAACTGTTCAGCAAATACCATACGCACTCCTTAACCTATTAATAAAGATTAATAAAGAATTTAATCTTTTCTTAAAGACTCACCACATTCCACCGGATTGATGACACTGGATGTGATCATTTAAGAGCAAATGGCTGTAGACATTTTGGGGTCCAGTTAGTGACAGGAGAACACAAGAAGCGGTCAGTAGGCTCATCTTGTTTAAATACTCTTGATACTACAGAAATCTGAAACACCTTCTACCCTGAACATCTAAAGTGGGGTAGTGATAACTCAGGGAAGTATCTGCAGAGAAGAAATGGATTTCCTTTAGCTGAAAGTAGTGGTAACCCACCTTCCTTTTTTCCCGTGCCCCTCAAAATAATGGGACAGGTCTCAGAGGACAGGTTTTTTGAAGATGTTCTTGGAAAACTGACTTTGATTTTAAGGCTTGAAAAGACATATTTTGTCAATTTCTTGTTTTGAAAGTCTAGTTCAGAGGCTGATCTCCATTTCTAATTCAGGTTTAAATAGGCGGCGTTATTCAAAACATCCCAGGAGCCTGTTGAGTACAAAATGACCAGAAAGGGAGCTAAACCACGCTTTCTGCAGAGTTCTGATAATCCATGGTCAAGAGCACTTAGCAGGTAGCTCCATCTTCGGAAAGAAACACCAGGTTTGATTCAAACATAGCTGTTGTGTCGTGGTAGCTTGGCTGCCTTCGAGGTTTGCTTTGCACACTACATTGGATATTTTCAAGTGAAACTAAAACCTTCCTTGTATCTGACTTCTGTTAAACACTGCTGGGAAAGACCGTAAGGTGAAAAGGCTGTCAGAGGACAGCTAGGAAAACACAGCAGCCTGTTTAGGGCTGATTTTGATAAATATACATACAGATAAAAAAACTCAACAAATAAATCAACAGCAATCCACTGACAGCAACCATTAACATGGTCATTTAAATTTTACTGTAACTTATTTAGGCAGCCAGACTAACGACAGCCACCGTATATCGTGTGGTTTTGCACTAACCAGCTACTTTGGGATCATTTTATGGTCTTGTAAAATCAAATGTCTGTAAATGACAGCGTAGGATGACAGACAGAATAGTGAGTGTTAGCATCATAACTGACTCTACACATCTTGTTGCTTATAAATCAGTGGTGTTAAGTGAATCTCAGTTCATAACAGGGGATGAGAGCATAAGTAGGCATAATCGGATTCCTGAAAGCAAGGATCATGCTTGCTCACACCCTAATGTACACAAAGTCATATATCTGCTTGGTGTGAACCTGCATGTTTCTGGCCATTCACATGGAGCAAAGAGGGTTCCATTCAGCAACACACCTGCTAAGCTTTATTAAAACTCCTTTGAAGCAATTCACTCTAGATGAGTGCTAATATTTCATATTTTCCAGAAGGCCAAGAGCTAGACATGCCAAGAGCCCAAGAGTACTTTATGTTCTTTTCATTCAAACCGAAAAACAGTTGTGACAGTTGTTTTACAGTTATGTACACACATCCAGAGGCACAAGTAAAGCTACTTCACTTGTTTGTATACAGTCACATTGAATGTAGTCTAGCAGGACAAGAGGGTATGACCTGAATCATAGAAACGTGTCTGGAACCTTCATCCCAACAGCTCCCTAACCACTAGTCCATGGCCTCAAGTGGCCATGAACTCATTTTTTGAACACCTCCAGGGATGGTGATTCCACCTTCTCCCTGGTCAGCCTGTTCCAGTGCTCAACCACTCTCTCAGTATCACAGAATCGTTAGGGATTGGAAGGGGCCTCAAAAGATCATCTAGTCCAATCCCCCTGCAACAGCAGGATCACCTAGACTAAGTTGCACAAGAACACATCCACGCAGGTCTTAAACGTCTCCAGTGAAGGAGACTCCACAACCACCCTGGGCAGCCTGTTCAGTGCTCTGTTACCATCACTGTGAAGAAGTCCCTTCTCAGATTGATGTGGAACCTTCTTTTTCTGGCTTACAACCATCGTCCCTCATTCTTTGACTAGAGGGCATTGAGAAGAGACTGGCTCCATCCTCCTGACACCCACTCCTCAAATATTTATAGACATCTCCTCTTTTCCAAGCTAAAGAGACCCGGCTCCCTCAGCCTCTCCTCATAAGGGAGGTGCTCCATCTCCTTCATAATCCTCGTTGCCCTACACTGGACCCTCTCCAGCAGCTCCACATCCCTCTTGAACTGAGGAGCCCAGAAGTGGACACAATACTCCACATGTGGTCAGACTTCTTCCTAATATCCAATCTTAACCTCCCTTGACTGTGCCAGGGGAGGGTTGGGTTGGATGTTAGGAAGCCTTTCCTCACAGAAAGGGTGATCAGACCCTGGAATGGACTGCCCAGGGCAGTGGTGGAGTCCCCATCCCTGGAGGTCTTTAAGGACATACTGGCTGTGAGACATAGTCTGGCTGATGTGGTGATGTTAAGTCTCAGGCTGGACTGGATGAGCTCAGAGATCTTGTCCAGCCTCAATAATTCAGTGATTCTGCGACGAAGCAAAAAAGCAGGTCAGCCTAGTTTTCACTGATGTAATAGCACTTCCTCCAGTTTGTTTACAGATGCTCACTTTCAGTTGTCTCTCTGAGTTACACCGTGCAGAATCTTTTTCACCATCTGTATACAGTCTCTCGTATATACTCATGATATTACTTCTGTCACCGTAAACAGCAGTTGTGCTCGTAGACACTAACCCACAGTGTAATTAGCTGTATCTGTGATTGTTTTCTTAATGAGTCTCAACGTTTGTGTTGCAGGTATGATGCCAGTTTTGAGTAAAGTTTATCACATATATGTGGTCGTCAAAGCAATTGATTTCTTTGTGGGGAGGCAGTAATCTTATCTCTTTAATACTGCTCATATGATGAGCCTCAAAATAACTGATGGCCCAAGAAAAATAGGTTTGTTCCTAGGTGTAGGGTGGATTGGTCACACAACCTTCCTGTTTTATACGGAGCAGAAATGGGAAAAAAATCAATAAAAATCCTACGGATTTGGCACAGTTGAAGAAATTCAGTGGTGAACAGGAGCCAAGAGAAGAGAGGGCCTCATTGTGTTTCAAAATTTAAGGATCACATGCATCCTAAATAATGTTTAGGGCTAGTTACCCTGAAACTTTATGAAGAATTATTAGGTATATTCATTTTTTTTTTCCTTCAGGCTTAATGAAGGAGGCAACCATAGCGCCGTGTGAACACTATCTTTGCTCCCCTTTTCCAACCTGCACAGCTGGAAGATTTAAGGAAATCTCCCAGAGTAACCCAGCTCCTTTCAATTCTTTATTCCATGTGTTGCATTATTCAGAGAGAGTGCCTGGATTTTCCACGGTGGTTGGTGGGGACCCATTAAACATTTTTTTCTATTTAACATAGAAGTACTCATTCCTCTGGCCGTGTAACCGCTTCTCCTTGACGTCTTCCCGGTGTGTTTTAGAGGATTCTGTTGGATGAAAACACACTCCTTTTATTTGTTCCTGTTACAGAGCACTCTCGTTGCCTAATGTTCAGAGCACAGTTTCAAATTTTGGACTTCAACAGAACAGGGTCAAACAAGAGGGAGATCTGGCACATGAGGAGTTGCTGTCAGAAGTCATAGAAGTACTGCCAGAGTTAGCACCCGACATCCGTTCTTTAGGTTCAGGGTTGAATCAACAAATAATAAGCTTGTTGTGGTTATTCTACCTGTCAGAAGGTGACTGGACGTGTGAAATAACCACAACAAGCAAATTAATTCCTTGCCTTTACTAGAGGTTGACTCCAAGTCTACCAGCGCTTCAGTTCTAGGCAGTTTTCCATTGCTGGGCTTGAAAGGAGTCCAGGGGAGCCTGGTGAAGCTGGCTGGCCTGGAGAGCCACACATTACACTCCCTAAGGGGAGAACACTCTTCCCCTGGTACTGACAGGGAGTTTGAGGTGTTTCCTCAAGACCTCCTGCCTTTTGAGGAGGTAAATTATGACCTTTAACATCCCTTTCAGCTTAAAACACTCTATGATTCTGCCCGTGGGGGTGCTCAAGGCCAGGCTGGATGGAGCTTTAAGCAACCAGGTCTAGTGAGAGTTGCCCCTGCTCATCGTGGGGGGCTTGCCACTAGAAGATCTTTGATGTCTCTTCATCCCGAATCATTCTATGATTCAGTACATTTCTTTAGAGAGCATGTTGGGCAGACTGGGGAAAGAGCTGGTTTTAAGTCATCACTGCCTTCACTTTCCCCATGTAATTTATGGCCCTCCTTGAGGGTTTCACTTACTGTGCCTTTCCATCTCATCAGGGGGTTGTAAGAGGCATTACTCCTCAGACAGGAGTCGAGTGAGAAAGGAGAAGTGAGCCAAGGAAATTATCCTTGTTTTCAAATAGAATGGAGTGACCCGCTTCACTTGCTCGGTACCACTGTCAAGCACGCAGCCCATGAGTTTGCAGTTGAACCTTGTGTTTGAACTGTCTGATTGGGGAATGAAGTCCAAGGGAACTGTAAGAGTGGGCTTGTAAAATCGTCAAAGAAAGCTCATTGTTGGGAACTGCGCCTTCTGTTCACAGAGCGGCGTACCCACGTTGTTTCAGCGGGGGAAACAGAGTTTTCTGATGAGTAGTCGACTGGGTTTGAATTCTATTATGAAGATAATTTATAGGGTTTACAATGTTTTGCACCTGCCTCCAGGAATGAAATGCATACAATTTGGGTATCTAGAGGGGCAAATCAAACAAAGGCAAGAGAAGGCAACGGTCTGATCCTCCCGGAGCGTGACAGCAGATCATTCTGAGAAGAGGAGTAACTGTTTGAGATTAATTTAGATCAAATCAATCTGTATTACTTGACCTTTTCAAAATAAACAGAACCAAAAAGTGACTACACAAAAAAAGTCACTCTTAAAGCCAATTACACTAATAACATATGATGTGTAAATGGGTGTTTGTTATTAAAAAAAAACCCCACTGCAATAAAGCTGAGGGGCATTTAAAGACAGGAGATGTCTAATTGCAGCATATCCAGTAATGAAATCACAGTCAGCCTAGTAGCTGATTAAGGTTAATTTGAATCACATCAATGTGGATTAACTTGGCCTTTGCAGAATGAACAACACCTTTGTGCCAACATGATCAATTAGTCCCCTTAACTTCATACGTCTGCTTGGAAAGGTTAGATTTATTAGTTATCAGGATAACCACTTGGAGATTAAAATCTCAGGTTTGTGTGCTTTTTTCCCATTTTCATCATAGCCTAATGAAGGGGGTGGGGGAAGAAGCCCATGAAACTTCTTCAAATCTCAGTGCAGTTTGGTGTTTTATCTTACAGGCCTGAAAAGTCACATTTATCCTGACTGGAGACTGGAGACTGGACATACGGAATGGTGCAACTATCTCCAGAGACTGAGCTTACATTCCTGCACCACTGTTGCAGCTACATGGTCTCCAAATGCAAGTTCTTGTTAGAAAATCCCCCCAGACACAAGACTGCCTGCAGGTCAGTGTAACTTCTTTATTTTCAGAGACAAGTTTAACAAAAAGAACAGATAAAGCAAACATCTTGTGGACCTGATGGAAAATTTTGGGAAACTTATCATTGATGAGCAAACCTGTTGGGTGGAGGTAGTGGGGAATTAAGATTTGGGATACTAACGTGGAAAATCACACATTCCAGTTTGAAGCTCAAAGCAGCATGATATGCAGAAGAAAGTGATAGATGCAGCTAAATTAGGCTAATTTAGTTGGGGGACTATCCCTTTGGAAGGAGGACCCATGGAGGGTTCTCCAGTCATCTGTGTTTTATTCCTTGTAGAGCAGAGAGTGTGCGATAGCACACTTACAGGAGATGATGCTTCTTTTTCTATTCACAGCAATGTGAACCCTTGTCTCTTGCCTTCTCCCACCAATTTTCAATCACTGAATAATCCTCTTGTAATTAAAAATATTGCTTACATGGAAATAGGAAGGAAATTATTCGGGGTTTTTTTTTCTGATGTGTTATGAATGGTGTTTCATCTATTTTAAAGTGTTGTTTATTAATAGAGGACCAATACAAAGCTGGAATCCTGGTCTGCTGGATAGATGCTTTATTCCAAGGAGATAGTTCATTATGCTGTGGGTGTTTGCTCTTCACCCTGTCTCCCTTCCCAGCCATCTGTTCTGCTCCTCTCAGCTGGAAATAAGGCAAAGAACAGGTGCTGTTTGTGCCATCAGCTCTCCTCCTACCAGCTGCAAGTACTTTGCCAACTACCAGTTGCTCACAGAATAGTGTGTGGGGCTGGCCAGCAGTGAAGCATCAGCAGTGGCAGCATTCCCTACATGTGGACAGTTGCTATGGCCTTTGCAGAATATTCTGAAGTACTGCTAGATAGTACCATGGCCAGAGCTGTCAATCTGTGCTGTGTCTGGAGCAATTCAAACTGGATAGCTGACTTGTTGACCTTGCAGCATTTCCGGAGGAGGAAGGGCACTGCACTATATCAAACAGTATATGTGAGAGTGGGTAGGGTGGAAGTTGCACAGGGAAATGCACAGAGCCACCAAGCCTACACATGAAGGCTGATATAGAAAATAGCTTGCTTCTTGTTTTAATTTTTATGACTGGTGTTAAAATACGTTGTATGTTCTTACCTGAACCTCAGCATCATCTCTTAGATGATGGACAAACTTCAGCATCAAGCAAATCAATTCTTACTAAGTTTTTGTGAAGAAGCCAGTCAGACCACTCACCGTTTTCCCATGTTATTGGTTCAGTGGTTGCCTGGAAGAAGAAATACATCAATTCAGCACCACATATCTTTTGTACATGATGTCTATCTTTATTCTTAAGGCAAATATTTTGGATCAAGCTATTATTTTCTCTTTATTGGTGTCAGGGTCTTTTTTCTGTGCAGTCCAACAGATATGCTTGTGGTGTACACAGCATCTCACACTGCTGTTTGGGCACAAATGTGTGGAGTCAACTAGTGACTGAAGTACTTCTGTGGAGGAACTCAGACCTGTGAAATCGGCTGAGTATTATTCACTCATGCTTGACGGTGCTTGAAACACGGACCATGCTAGCAAATGACTCTTTTCAAGCCCACCACAAAGACGAGGTGAAAGAACAAAAGTCAGGCAGTGAAGAGAAGGGAAATGATTCTCAGGAGTAAACACACAGAAACAAATGCAAAACTCTTCTGCAACCTTGGGCAGTTTGTGGCAAGTTAATAGCAAGCTGGTAATCACAACATTTTTTCTTTTCAGTAAGTCTGTTATTCTTGTAGATGTAGTAATATATAACGTGCATCACACACAGTCCAACATGGTTACGTGTGTTCATACATATGGATGTACCGTGTCGTATTTCAAGGATGCATTCCTTGTGCCGATGTCACCATACCCATCCAAAGAAAACTGTGTGTTTTATGATGCTTTTCGCAATAGGCTTTGACCCGTCGTCTTCTCGTTTTTCTTCCATGAGCAGTCTAAACTGGCTTTCAGCAGCGGCCTCGTATGACCACAAGCTGACCCTGAGACATTAACAAAAGGGAGATTAGTGTGGAACAACTCTGAGACCTCTGCGTGTTTCTTTGTGTGCTACCCTGGTTAGGCTGTATTATAAAATGGAACAAGCAATGGCTGATAAATAAAATACCCTGAAATCTTTTAACTCTTGCATATCAGCTTGCTACTTAGTGAAAATATCCAAGCAAATGTAACGACAGATTAAAAATCTTAAACTTTGCTTTCGTAACAGGCTTTATGCTTATAATTGGAACTTTTTCATGTTACTTTGAACCCAAGACACCTTCCAGCCACTGCCGCTGTTTTACGTAGCTCAGGCTGAAGGGTCCCAGTGCTGCAGCAAAGCAGCATCAGGTCCACCCACTTCCATATCAGACAGAGACTGTAATGAGCTTTGAGTTACAGCCATTCTTCCTCATTCAAATTAAGTATTTCCAACCCCATTGTTGTGATGGTTGAAGCAGAGAATATGAGTATCATCATATATATTATAGGTATGTGTGTATGTCTGCTACTGAGATGTTATAAGAAGCAGAAGTTTTATTACTGATGTGAAATAATGCCTCAGGGTGTAGATAGATAGATCTTCCACTTTAAAATAAACATACAGCAAAGACAACCACCCTCACCAAATCTTTGTCTGTATGAGATTAAAATCTTCAGTTAGCTCTCTCCCCTTAAATTTTGTTTGCATGACCAATAGAGTAAGAGCTGACAGCTGCCATTATCACATGATGTGGACAATATTACTTGTGATACTTGGTGATGGTGTCTTTCAGTCATTCTGAACTCCACATGACCCACATGTGTCTCCTTTCCCTTCACTGGTTGAATCAACGATTATACAGTGGTGATGAACCCCAGGAAAAAAGAAACATATATCTGCATTTTAAGTCTCAGAGTTGTCTGAATACAGAGGAAGCCTGTGGCAATTTATGCCCTGCTGAAATACAGTTATCTTAACTGATATATGGGGATTACCATAATATTTCCTATTAAGTCTATGTGATTTTCCTCCCATTTCCATAGATAAAAAATGGTAATACATTATCACCAGTGACATTGCAGGCATTGACTTTAGCTATGAAAATAAAAATCTAGCTATATACATAAATAATATGAGGATTGTTGCTGTTATGTGATGCTGATCAAAGTGTTCTTAGTGGTCCAAGGTTATGCTGAACACAGGGAGCCTTCCAGAAATTTACTTTAAAGATGCTCCCAGTTAAAAATATTCTAACTAGCTCTTCCACATCCAAAAGTTCACCAGACGTTATCATTAATAGTTCTAAGACAGCCAACACCATCATGAATCAAGGCCCAGACAACACATACTATACAGTGCCCTTCTAGCTTTTTAATTCACGCAGAGTGACAAATGTACTACATTAGGTTGGTGCTCAATCACTGTTCTCCTCTATTCCTCAGCACATAACAAAATTCATTATGTGATAAATTTGTTGCTGCTCTTCTACCCAGTTGCTGGAATCTTCTTTCTACAGTGCAAAAACAACATCAGAGACATTATTTGATTTAATTACAGCACTTTCCAGGACGGGAAGCTGTGATTCTTTTTCTTTGCAAATTGTCATCTCCTTAACTGTTTGTCCCTCGGACCACACTACAGATTCTTTTCTGCTTTCCTCTTCCATTCATTTTACTTGTGCTAGTAAAACCAGCTCATCTCACCTCTTCAGTTGAATTACCTTTTGCTACTTTGCTCGTTGGGTGTCAGGAACACGGAGTCAAACTCTGCTCAGTAACATCCGATGATAGGACAAGGGGCAACGGGTGTCAGCTGAAATATAGGGGGTTCCACATCAATATGAGAAGGAACTTCTTCACAGTGAGGGTGACAGAGCACTGGAATGGGCTTCCAAGTGGGGTTGTGAAGTCTCCATCTCTGGAGAGGTTTAAAACCCACCTAGACATGTTCCTATGTGACTTGATCTAGGGGATCTTGCTGTGGCAGGGGGATTGGACTGGATGATCTTTCGAGGTCCGTTCCGATCCCTAATAGTCTGTGATTCCTCTGATTCTGTGATTCATTGGAGGATGATGATTGTAGCTAACTGGTATGACTTCTGAGCTATTGTGCATTTAAATCTCTTCCTGCATAAATGAATTTTACCCAGAATAACATTTAAAAAGCCACAATTCAGAAAGGAAAACCCCATCTTTTTTCCTGCTTGCAATGATTCTTTATTTTTTTATATATCTGTGGTTTATGACACAGACACAATGAATGGACATTAGCACAAGGAAGGAGGTTTTGTATGTTGTCACAAGTTTTCTGAAATAATTGTAGTAGTACAGTGACTGTTAACTTCTGGTATTGTGGCAATTACCTTATACAAAGGGATGGAGCTGACAGTACAGAGGTGATGCTAAAAAAGTAGTTCTTAAAGGCTCTGATGGACTGAGGAATGGGCAAGTGCCCTACACTGTCTCCTATTTGCCATGGACATACTGGAGCTTTATAAAATGGCACACTGTTCCTCCAAAGAATGTTTACTGGGCTGTGTTCTGCATGATTTTGAAGCAACCTGGCCAGCTCAAGACTTGCTGTGCTCTTCTGGGATGCTTTGTCTGTGCAAGCCTTCCTGGTATCCTCTTTTGACACTGAGATTCTTCCTAGTAAAACAGAAACCTTCCTCTTCAGCCAAAGTGCACAGGTGGCCCAGAAGGCTGATGGCATCCTGGCTTGTATCAGGAATAGTGTGGCCAGCAGGACTAGGGATGGTTGCAGTGGCCATTTGTTTGATGTGTAACTTGTTGCCATCCCCTGGGTGGTTCAGCAGCAGCCTAGCTGGTGTGATGAGGTAGCGCTGGGGACAAAGTGAAGGCAAAAGCATGAAGTGGGAAAGAGCTCTCTCAGGTAGATCATCACCAAGCTCTTGCTTCTCAGGTCCATGGTGCCAGCTCCAGACTGGGCTGGGTTAAAGCAGGCGTTGCCGCTGCTGAGCCAGGGTCAGAGCTGCGTGGAGTCACCACATCCCTCCCCATGGTGGAGCGGGTCCAAGCTCTGGGCCGATCCTGAGCTGCAGCAGGGCTGTCTTGCCCCACCACCACCACCCTGGAAGTATATGGGTGGGCGGGTTAACACGGAGCAGTAGCCCAGCTGGGCTAGGAGCCCTCGGCAAAAACAGACAGTGCTAAGATCACTGGCCCTTTTTATCTTCTCACCTAGCGCGTCCCTCAAGGGCAGGTACCTAGGACAACTCTATAGTGTAACATCCTCCAGGACAGGTCACTGTTGGGGGGGTTCCTCCTAAAGCCACATAACTTTTTTTAATTCATGAAAGCACAAATCTATACATCTGAAAATTCTGGTGATTTTCAAACTGCAACAAGAGCCTGGACTGGACTGTCCAGGGCAGTGGTGAAGTTGCCATCCTTGGAGGTGCTTAAGGACAGACTGGCTGTGGCTCTTAGTGCCCTGGTCTAGCTGATTGTGGTGATGTCAAGTCCTAGGCTAGACTGATGATCTTAGAGATCTTTTCCAGCCCCAATGATTCTGTGCTTTCATGCTGAAATGCTCCTTGAACATGGTAGACAAGAGAATGGAGTACTTGTGTGATGCTTAGAAGTAAGCAGCTGTATTTGGGGTGCAATGTGAGAGGGATTACTGAAGTTGGGTGAATAGTTACACATTAAAATGCAGCCAGTGAAAGTTGAACAGTATTTTTGTGACTGTGGACTTTTTCTTCATGTCTGTGTATGCTGGGCAGCTTTTATTGCATCAGTTTTACAGTATTGCCTCCTGCACTGTGTCAAAATGATGTTACACGTTGAATGAAGGTAGTGACTGCCAGGAACTGAAAGAAGGGAAGAGAAATCATATTTTCTAAATGCAATTTCTGTTTATTCAGAGCATAGTTGAGCATGAGGACTCAGTCAGATAAGAAATAACATATTTAAAGTGTAGAACTGGACATTAAGTAACTAGAGAATTTGTAGGACCGTGGTTTAGTGTCTGTGGGAACATTTCAGTTCTCCTTTAAGAGGGTTCCTCCCTAAGCGTGCGAGGTGTCTTGGCAAACCAGGCCTCAGAAGTGCATGGCTGGAGGGACTTGTCATAATTGGTTTCGGGGTTAATCTGTGGCGTAGTTAGAAATTCCCATTATCTCAAAGTAACTTCCTCACACAGTTCCTCACACAAAGCATACAGGGAAATCAGGCGTGCGTGGTCTGGAGACCTATCACCTAATGCCACAAATGCACCAAGCACCAATCCTGAGTTTGTTTATCATTGACGTTGTGGGTTAATAAAAAGGAGGATCCGTCTCCGAGGTCAGACAGACTGACCACGGACGAACTTCGGACAACGACGGTGCCTCCACTGCTTTCACCACACAGCTGTCTCCTGTGCTGCTTCCCGTCGCGGCGTCGGCAACCCCCGGACCCTCTCATCACCAGATTCCGACAGTGTCAGAGTAGAAAAGGAATAGATGGGACTCCAGAATTCCCCAGCCAAACATTTAGTCTCCACTTACTTGCCAAAGTGATAGGAAATTATACTTTTCCTTCCCCTGATCACCAGGCCTGGTGATATGGAAAGAATTTAACTATGGCAGTGAAAAGGAATAAAATATTTTTTAAAACACTGTGATCCATTATTGCCTAAAGAATTATTTGGTAGCTGTTGAAGCCTAAATACCTTACTCCAAATTAGGGAATTAAAAAAATACTATAAAAAGATGTGGCTTGTAATGAAATAGACTACTTGTGTCTTGTAATTGCTTCCTTTTGCCTAAGAAATTATGCTTGGTTTGCTCCTTTTTCAACAGTCTAGCTACTTTGAATTTCCTAATGCTGAGAAAAGTCCCTTCCAAAGAAGAGCAAAAGGTTTCAACATGACATTTTTACTCCTAGTTTTATTTTCAGAGGTCCATTTGCTCACTCATTCAGTAACCTTTAGTGTTTATTAGTGGAAGATCAGTAATGTAAACCTATATTATTTAAGAGGCAGATCCCACAGTTGCAGGACCCAGTTTCCAAACTACTGCTTCACATTATTTGGGTTTTTACTTCCTTTTCTGAGTAGACCTAAGCAGAAGATAGCACCACTCAGAGTAGAAAACTTTCAGACTTGCAGAGAAAGAAACTAGTGAGAAAACCCCTAAAAAAGCTGTGTTTTCAGCACTTCGTTGCCTCCCTTGTCTCCTTCCCAACTTCTTCCCTCCAGAAGAGATATAACACGAGAGCAGTCCCTTCCCAGCAAAATGTTTATGGAAGTAATAAATAAACCAAAGGTGGAATAAGAAACAAAATGAACATTTTCCCCCTGACAGTTGTATGGAAACCAAAATATTTATCATGAGTGTGAGCAATGCTTATGAGATAAAAATTTCCCTGTCCTTTTGCCATGTGTAAACCCCCCTCCCATGTATTTAATGGAACCATGAATAATACCTAGGGAATTGCAGCATAACAGTGTTAAATGCAAAGAGCTGAACATAACCCTGAAGAAAAACTTAGGAGTGAAAATAACTCACGTGCTGTCGTGCGTAATGGATGTGTAAGGATATGGTAAGGCTGTTGAATGCATAGTCCTCCCAAGCCATGTGTACTTGCCTTCAAGAGAGTAACTTTTGTTTAATGAAACAAAGTGTGGAATGTGGCAACAACAAGTTGTACAACCCTGAGGGCGGAAAACAAACAAAGTATTGATGAGTATTCGCTGGAGACATTTAAAACCCGCCTGGAAGTGTTCCTGTGTGACTTGGTCTGGGTGATCCTGCTGTGTCAGGGGGATTGGACTGGATGATCTTTCGAGGTCCCTTCCAATCCATAATGATTTTATGATTCTATGAGCAGCAAAATGAGTGAAGGTGGTTTTCCTCCTGAGGAATCATCTTGTGGAGGTTTCAGCAGGTGGGCTAAGTGAGGTGTAAGGTGAAGTGTCAGCAAAGAGGGACTTAAGTCTGTGGTAGTGTGGAAGTCAGATTACCGTGATGGGATGGCTTCAGGAGCTGGAATAACTTGGTTTTTGTGCATATTCAGTTGCTGCTGGTGGAAAGCCAGGCATGAATGTGTGAAAGTAGGTCATGGAATTCACATTTCCCCAGCTAATTTTATGGGAAATTAGTAGTGCCAATGATGGTTTTATTGTGGTGGTGTTTTTTTTTTTTTCATGAAATCACAATTTCATTGAAAACAACTCTGTTGACTAATGTGACATGCTACATGAATTTACTCAAAACACATCTTACTTAGAAAAAGTAATAAACCCACCAGTTCTAGCCATAGGCAATTGATTTGTAATAAAATACTTTCAACTGCAGTTTGGATTTCTAATTACTTACACTTGCTTGCAGGGATTGGGGGGCTTTCGTAGTTGTTCACAGAAGGGTGATACGGAGCACCTGAGAGTCAGTGAGGGGAGGGTTTCTGCTAGAGGAAAGAAGGGCAGAAAGAAAGCTGTGAAAGAAGGAGAAGGCAGTGAGAGTAATGGAATTAATTGTTTCTTTGGGGTTTTTTTCTAAATGCAGGCTTGAAGTGAATACAATAAAAAATAGGTTTGTGTAGCTAATGGATCATGGAAGCCCTGAGATTTGTTGTCCTGGTTAAGAAACCTTTGAAGGTGCTGGAATTGTTAAAAGGAAACTGATGTGAGGGCTTCTGGTGTTGGTGAAACAGCAGCTTGTTGGTGCATGTGAGGATGTGACTGAGCAGAAGACTTCAGGTAAGTCTGGTAGATGCATATTTGAACTCAGAACTAGTATTCTACTTGAATTGTGCAAGGTATCACTAAAGGAAATAATTGTTGTGAATACAAGCAGCTGAGATGATGGGATTTCTTGGATAAGCTTGTCTGAAAGTCTGTCTAAATGCTGTGATATGTAGGAATAAAGAAAACAGGTGATGTTTATGCCATGTTTATGCCCTGAAATAAAGGTGCTTTGAGAACATCTTGCTGGCTGTAAGAACCTTTGAGCACCTGTTGTGATGCTGTGACTAAGGCACTGTTTGTACTTGACTGCTGAAAGACAGGGAAATGGAGTGGGAGTGAAAACCATGGAAGTTGTACTGCAGTCACAGTTGTGCTGAGTGAAACTGAAGATACTAGAAAGAGAAGGAAGAACTTGGACTGGAATTACAATGGTACTTTGTGACCTAGGATATAAATGTAGTGGGAGCAATTCAAATGAAGATCAATGTGTGGTTTGATAACCATTTGATATCACTAGTTTTGCCACCTCTTGCCAGACTTTGGGTTGCTTGGGCTTTTAGCTTTCTTTAGCCTTTGTTATTTAGTTACCAAGAAGCACTAAGCAGAACAGGTGATGCGCAAACTTGTTCACTGTCTAATAAGTTTTTGGAATGATTAAGTTAGTTTTGAGGAAATGGACTTCAACACTGCTTAACTGGTAGAATGCTGATTCCAGATTCTAGGCTTTGTGGGCACACTGTAGCCTGGAATTAGGTTTTAATGCCATCTGAAACACACCTGATCTCTGAGCAGTGGCCACTTACCTGAAAAGATGTGATGCAAGTTCGGTGAGAGCTTGCTGTTTCAGTTGTACCACATCCGTCCAACATTCTTACACAAAAATACAAGAGTTAGTGCTGTTTCAGAAAGGAAATAGTGGTTTAATTTAGGGAGAAAACAGCTAATTTAAGGCAAATTATTGATTTTTGACAATAAAAAGAACACCAATATAAATTAAATACAGATTTGAACTTAATTGATCTTCTCCTAGCCAGCATGTTCTCACTGTTCTAGCCAAAAAGCTTTGCCACATACCCCTACCATTGGAGTCATAGAACATTTTCGGCTAGAAGAGTCCCTCAAGGTCATTGAATCCAATCTCTTCCTAGCTCTATCAGCACCACAAACCCATGTCCACTAATGCAACATCTATCCTTCGCTTCAACACCTCCAGAGATGACGACTCAATCCCTTCCATGGGCAATCTGTTCCAGTGCCTGGCAACCCTTGGAAGAGAATAACTGGGCACTTTATTCTGTCTTATGTTCAGTGGTTTGCAGGAAGATTTCTAGATGTTACGTTGAAAACTGCTGTTATTCCTTCCCATACACCTCTTTCTAGGAGCGAGTAGATGTTCAAAATGCAGAATGCCCTACTGAGACATCTGAGAAGCTGGCACTGTGCATTTGAAGAGCTTTTGTCAGTTTAAACCCGCTCTTTAAAGCTGGGCTTTTTCTGTGCACTCAGAAAGCAAACATTTGGTGGCACACTCAAGGGAGGTGTTTTAATGTCAGAACTGCTGTGTACGGGGGGGGGGGGGGGGGGGGGG
>VXBP01002188.1:319833-404906 GCA_013400115.1 Rhinopomastus cyanomelas | reverse complement strand
AATTGAGCGTTATCACGGTGTGAATGAATCCAAGTGTATGGAGCTCACTGCTTTTTACGTATTGCTGCGGGAAGCTCTTCAGAAGAGAGCCTCGCATCGACGCAGGCTTCAGAATTGCTGTTAGAGTACAATGTTTACACTTCCTTCTTCCTACAAGTGTAGGAGAAAAAGCCAGCGTGCATCTAGTTTGTGGTGGTTTCGTTTTAACCATCAGTTCATCAGCAGTATCCCTAGCTCGTGCTAAGGATAAGCGTCTGAGCGCTCTTGGATTAGGAGAACGCTGTAGCTGAAGGCTTTTAATGTGAGCTTTGTAAAAGTATGAGCAAAATGTAGATGCACTTCATGCTTCTGCAAGTTTCCTGACTGTGAGAGTGTTTGAATTGCTGCTTAACCAGTTTGCAACAAAAGCAGCAGCCCATCTATTTCTGTAAGAAATTCAAATGTATGATTTCGGAGAGTCTCTGGAGTACTCTTGTATGTGTAGAGTAAGTCATTTTCACGTGCTTTGGAAATGGGGACCTTTAAAATGTGTGGCTTGTTCTACTTCAGCTTAATGGGCTGTCAGCTGTCCAGAAAGATCCAGTACAAAGTCAGTCACATCTTTGATCTTCAAAGAACATAATGAAAAGAGTGAATATATTTAGTTATTAACTAGGTGGTACAAAACAAGATACGAAAGAAAGAGTTCTTTCTTTCTATCTGGAATTAGATAACTGAAATTCTAGCTGTCCATGTGTCTAAAACACCTGCACAGTTAGTGAAGAATTCACTCAATAGTAAGTGCTCATTTGTCTCCCTTTAATAAACGCAGTCACATAAATTCATCATGTGCTCAGCCTTTCTTAACTCTTTTACACTTACAGAATGTATTTGCATTACCTTTTGCTGGTTTGTAGCTTGTGGAAAAAAAGGTTGTGTGCGTTGACTAACAGTTTGAGTCTCGGAGCACAATGATTGAGGTTTGGTTTCCCTCACAGAGGAACCTGTTGGTGGAAGTTCCGCACACACAGACCTTTTGTATTTAATAATTGTCAGGGTCTCTTGAACAAATGGATTTGATAGGTGCAGTATTGGATTTCTGATCTTTACTTAAATTAACAAGCTGCTTGGTTGTCTCAAAGTCCAGGTGTTTGAAGTTCTTAGATGTTACTACATTTATAAGTACTAATCATCGTTTTTGATACACAGACACAGTCTGTCACTGGTCTGTCAACAGCAATATGGTAACAATGAGATAGAAACTGCGACAATTCTTGTTGTTCCATCTTCAGAAGAGAATATGACTGTGTGTTACCAGTGTCGGTCCTCAAGATCAGTGTCTTATTAAGTGGATTATCAAGGTCGCTGCCTACTTTGCTCCTACCAGCGCTGAAATTTGTACTAGCGGGGAGGAAAAGATCAGACTCCTGCAATTCTGACATCTTCTGGAAGCAGAGTACCTGTCAACATCAAAATTATTTGGGTCACTTCTTTGCCCAAGCTGTGTCTCTTTCTGCGATTCTCAAACGAATGACCTGAAGAACAGCTGCCCTGAGCACTGGTGGGGCTGGTAATATGGATGATGGATGACTTCAGCTTCATGGCCAAATTGCTTACCCAGGCATGAAGAAAAAATAAAAAAGCTTGTTTCTTCTCCTCCTCCTTCTCTTTCTAGACTATTTCTGCTATTCAAACTTTAATTTACCCTCTGTGTTAAATTATTCACTTGAAGCCAGTTTGTATGTAGTGTTATTTTAAGGTCTTAAAGCTTTATTTTTGCAATCTTTTTAAAGAGAAATGTCAGAGTGTTCTGTTTTAGCTGGAATTCTGTGTGTTGTGCATATAGTGTAAATATATAGATAACTGAAGTTAAAGTATTTTTAAACAATTAATGAAGTTGAAGTAAACACAGATGAGGTGCTTGTGGAAAGGGGAGGACCAATATATGCCAACCTGTCTTGTAGGCTGACATTTAACATCCAGTCCCTTAGAAAACACCAAGATACTCATGTGGGTTTTTTGACCCAATCTTCTTTGTACTAAGGAAGTAGCAGTGTTGTTTGCCTCAAGGGAGGAAGTCAACACATCCAGACAGAACCAGATGTTATTTGCAATTCTGTTATCAGCTTGATAAACAGTGACCCAGTGGTGTAGGATCTGTAGAGTCGTTGTAGGGGTTGATCAACAGTCATAGAATCATTAGGGATTGGAAGGGACCTCGAAAGATCATCTAGTCCAATCCCCCTGACACAGCATGAAACAGCAGTGGAGGAATGCAGGGTAGGGGGATTGATTTGAGTATAAATAGCTATCATCATGAGTGTCCCTCTGAGGTGGTGATGTAACCACACCATGAGTTTGGTTATATAACCAAACTAAATTAAGATATTTAGGGAGTGGAATCGAATGGAAAGAAGTTAAAAGTTTTTCATGCTTTCTATTTTTCTCTTTAAAATGAGTACTTCATGTGTATGAGCAGAGGCTTCAGTGTTGCAGTCAACTCACCTGCATTTTCTGGAGAAACACTACAAGAGTTTAAACACTTGAGAAGGTAACATGTGGTTACTGAGATTAAATTATGCCAAGTCAATGTAATTTACTTCTCTGACAGGGTAACAAGTCCCACAGACCAAAGGGAAGTGGTATACTTTGGAGTACTTGCATGTTACTTTCACAAGTAAATTAGAGACACTCTGTCTAGGTGAGTTTAAAAGTGATTAGGAAAAGCACAGTCAGAGAGGATTTGTCTGTCAAATTCACAGATACATCTAGTGCAATTCTTGTGGGTCTCTGCTAAATTAATTTCTGTTCAATGCTTTTTCTTAATAGCTTGTAGGCTAGAGAAATCACTAGGCTTACTAAATGACTAGGTACTCCTATTGTGGGAAGACTGGCAGGTGCAGACAGGAAGAGCTGAAGTGTCCCAAAAGGGATATTATGTGAGCCGGCAACAATTTAAGTATGAGGTAGCTCCAGCTGAGTTTCTACTGCATGAATGCAAGTATGAATAGCTAGTGAGGTAGAAGATCTGCAGGAAAGAACAGTGGGCTACAGGCCAAACGTAACAGTTGTTTTGATACGTCTTTGTAAAATGTGGACCCCCACGTGGAAGCAGTGAGCAGGATGCCAATCCATCTCTCAAGTAATATTTCTTGTCTGTGCAGACCTGGCAGGCCCTTTAGCAGAGCTGTGTTCTGGTCTGCGCAGTGCTCTGTGGCTTAATTATGTCTTTTTAAACAGCTTACTTTTTATTTTGTTCTCCTTTCTCCTGTTCCACTCTTCCCTCGTACACACCCACGTGCAAAGTCTGTGGTTCTGCTAAGTCTAGAAATCAAGCGAAACGTGACAAGAAGTAATCAGAAACGTTTTTGTCCTCTTTTGAAGAACATCGTACTAGGAGTAGAGGCAGTATATGTAAATATTGGGAAGTCTATGGTTGGGTTTTTCATTAAATATGTAGCAAAACACTACTTTGAGAGATCATTGAATGTGTCTGTTCAAATCTTTGGTACAGAAGACTGGACAGTGGCTTCAAACTGATTTCAGTTTCCTCCCAGTTGACATTTTGTTCCCTTTTGCTCTGTTTCCTATGGTTTAGTTTTTAAGTCTTCATTTAGCTGTTGTCATTGAAAGTCTCTTAGATGAGGCCGCTGGATGTGGCCCCTCTTGGGATGTTTGCACACTTCATACCGTTACAAAAGCATGCAACACAGCTCTGGCAGGGGGGTTAGACTAGATGATCTTTTGAGGTCCCTTCCAACCCCTAACTTTCAGTGTCTTGAGTCAAACTCACACATCATAGAAATTCTTTCCAATGTGTGTCTGTGATACTTAATATCTACTCAAGTATCTAATGTCTATGGCCAACCCCAGTTTCAACACAGCTTTAGCATGACTGCCAGGGAGACTGGACTCTTAAGATGTAACTTTCTTTAAAAGAAACCCAAAATAATCCTATAAATGGTGATGGAGAAATAACTGTCAGCTTTACAAGGAGTTGTGCCTTCACGTTTGGAGAATGTATGGAGGAGCTGGATTCCCAGAAGTAGTGAAAATGAAGAAAGACCAAATGAAGAAGGATGGAGAGACAAGTTGAAAGGAGAAATTTTATTTCTGGTCTTGCACTTGACACGGCTCCGTTTTCTTTGCACTTGTTTAGTATCTGTGGTTTCCCCACTAAATTTATGTGACAGATCTGGATTAGAGAGAGGCAGATCTTACAAGAAAGAGTCTTTTAAATGTAAAGTTCAGGGCACTACAGACCAAATCCTCACTTGAAACTAGTACAAGTACATTAACATCAAAAAGGCAGCACTAATTTACATAAGCTATGCACCTGACCTTTTGTTCTTGTGCAACTTTAGAATAATTTACAATTTAATATCACACTTAGTTGTTTTTCAAATCAATTTCATTTTAAATGCTTCTGTGATAAAGATAACTCTGCTTTCAACTGTCATGAAAGTCCAAACTAAAGCAGAGTATATCAAAATACATCAAAAATGCAGCTTGTTTATTAGGTAAATTCTGACTTATCAAGTGTCCTTGAATTTCTGAGTTGCCTCTGATCTTGCATCAAAAATTCTCCTTGTGCCTTCTCCAACACTCATTATCACTCATTAAGGGTTGAGATTTAGAAATTGGGAAGTAAATGTCACATTTCTGAAAAGCAGCAGAGTTTTCCTCTTGGAAATGATTCTATTCAGGCATTGGACTGAATTCAACCTTTCCAAGGGGGTGTTGATGAGAATGGACATGATGGATACAGGCAAGTGAGTTTCAGTTACTGAAACACAAAACCAAAACCTGCTGCTCATGTTTTTAAACTTAGATTTCTGTGGGAATCCTCTCATCCCTGGGGAAAGCAGTAGATGTGTTGTCTTGAGCTCTGTCACTTAATCCTTCAGTTAAAGAAACCAGCCCAGCAGGACAGTTGTGCATTTTCAGTAAAACTCATTGCACTGGAAGTTACCAGGTAAAATGTGCCTCAAACTTCATGCCACCTTGATGTGATGAATCTTTTGTAAGAAATAAAAAAAAATAGCTTGAGATTAAAAACACACAAGTCAACGTCCACTGAACAGAGAGCTGGAAAAAAAAAAATAATTAAAAAATTGTGGGATATTGCTTTAATTGAAATGACAGCATCCCTGAATGTAGTGGGGCTTAGTTGTATGCCAGATGCTATGGGTCATGTCTACTCTTTCATATAGACACCAATAATAGTAATAGCATTCTGTGTTTGTCTGAAAGTAAATCGCTCTAAAATCGCTAAGCAGAGAGAAAATGTATTTTTGGCTCTGTGAAGCTGTAAAAGTAGCAGAGCTTCAAACGCTGACCGCGTAGTAGAGCTGTGGGTGGTGCCAACCCACCATTCTCCAGGGAATTTGCCTGGTTGCATTTCTTCCTCTCTTTTGTGGAAGAATGTTCATGTGTGTGTTTTTTCAGTAACCTGCTCTGTGTCGCCTTCCCACACATGAATTTGCTTCTGTGAACACACCTTATCATTTAAAACTACCCTATTTATTGAGTTTCATGTTAGTCAGATAAGACAGGATTATACACAGTATAAGGAGGGTGGGTAGTTTATTTCTTCTCTTGTGCACCTACCCCAAGAGTTTCAAAAAGCTTTATTTATCTGCAGACCTCCATAAGAAATGGAATTCCCCAGGCATGTGTCCTCACAACTACATGTAGCAGCAGTCTGTGCTCTCCAGGTGATTTTCTTTTTGACTTGTTCCCAGTATCTGTTTGCAGTTTGTGCCCATGTGGTACCAGCAAACGTTAACAAGTACTCCTTTTGTAAGGAACAGGACTTATGCTGCTGATGAAAACCAAGCTAACTAGATAATAATTCTAGCTAAAGGGTGTCCAAGATGTAAGTGATCTGAAAATAGTGGCTTAGGAGGAAACAAAACTAAGATGTGTACGTTGGGAATGGAAAGAAAAGAGGAGAGGTGTGCAGTAACTGCTGACTCGACCACTCAAATACTCAAAGCCACTTCAAAGAAGGCCTTTAGGATGTTGTTCATTTCTCAAGCATCTCACCATTAATAACCCTCCTAGTGGAAACACCAAGGACTGAGGTATGTTGTGAGGTACTTCGGTTTAAATCAGGTATTGGTCTTATGCAGAGGGGATTTCCATGCCTGCAAAAGTTAAAACAATGCAAGTATCAGTCAGTTATTCTTTGCACATCCGGGTCTACTCATCAAAGACTAATTGCATGACTCCTTTGTGACACATGCACTGCTAGTCTACAGTCCAGACTGTGGTGGTCCAGCCAAGCCTGCGTGCAGAGAATGAGAGAAGCTTGCGGAGAATGAAGGGAGAAGCTGCTGGTTTTGTACTAGCCAAAGGCACCTCTCTCTCAGAAGAGCCTCCAACCCAGTGCGCTCGGTTCAAACAGCAGCTCCTCGCACGTAGCTAAGCTGAGTGAGGAAAAGATTTCTAAATGGGGAGTGCTTTGTTGTCACCTCTTTTGGTAAGCAGAGAACAAATTGTGGGTGAACATGTGCACGTGGTTCCCTCACCAAGGCTGTCAGCCCTCAGTGCTGACTTCGTTCATGTTCTCAGCTGATTAGCTGGGCTGATGAAGAACAGCTTTACTTCCAATATAATCTCTCAGCCTCTTGCGTACCTGTGTCAAATAGTTTATCTTACCTCTTGTCCTCAAGCTACTTCCCTCCTCTCTGGACTGAATTTTCCTACACCCACCCTTTTTTCTTCTTTCTTCTTTCTTTATCTTGCTGCAGACTATTGCTGAATTATAATGTGCCTATTTTTAATAATTATAATAAAGACACAGGAAGGTGCAACTTCTTCCCCAACTCTGCAGCTTCCCTGCAGACTAAAATACCTTTGTCCTCTCTGTATCTTTTTGCTTTTGTCCTGGAAAGAATTTATATCCATAATCAGGAAATAGCTCTTTCTAAGGCTCTGTCACTGAGCCCATTAATAAGTATTGTGATTAAAAAAAACCCCAAACCCAAACACCTAAGCTCATGTTAATGTGCCACCTGATGCAATGCGCTGGTTTTGCTCCAGATAATGGTGATTTCCACTCTGGTAAAAGAAGAGAAATATTCTTCAGTAGTTCTCTGGGTCCTGCTGATGTTTTAAAATCATTATAATAATGAACAACTAGTCATTCCCATATGAGTATGGTAAGACAGGGTCTTTGCCAGATCTGGTCTCCAAGAGAATGTAAATCTTCAATAAGCAGCCATGTTCTTGTTCACTAATTTCATTGCTGGGCTCTGGTTTGGTACATCCTGCAAAAGTTTATCCTCCCCATCTCGCCTTTGCGTAGTAAGCGGCAAGTGCTGTGTGCTGCAGATGCTGTGAGTCGCTCCGAAGCAGTACTTCCAGCCCTAGAATCCCACTTCTGTTTAAGGGCCTGAGTCTTCCACGAGCTGAATGTATTTCACCTTTTAATGCAGAAAGCAGTGCTTCCCTAACAGGTGGTGTGTTAATTCACAGTGGAGCACAAGGCCAACGAGCAGCTCTCGGCTTCCTTCCAAAATAAGTGTCCTTGAAAATGGCATGAGAGACAGAGGAATAACGGCTCTGAGTTGGTTGTGGCAGGAGAGCAAGGATGGATCCTTACCCACTTCTCCATGACTGCTCTTGGTAAAATGGTTTCAAAACCAAATTTAGTCACAGTATCACAGTAATGATAAGGTTGGAAAAGATCATCCAGTCCAACCTAAATCCAAGTAAACCCAGTAAACCTAACATCTAGATCATCTAGATCATGCCACTCAGCACCTCATCCAGCCTAACCTTGAACACTTCCAGGGACGGTGACTCAAACACCTCTGTGGGCAGCCCGTTCCAAAACCAGATCACTCTTTCAGTGAAAAATCTTTTCCTAATGTCAAGTCTAAACCTCCCCTGATGGAGCTTAAGACTATGACCTCTTGTCTTCTTTCCAGTGGCCAGGGAGAAAAGACCAACCCCTGCGTGACTACAACCACCTTTCAGATAGTTATAGACAGTGATAAGGTCACCCCCAAGCCTCCTCTTTTTTCCAGGCTAAACAAACCCAGCTCCTTCAGCTTCTCCTCATATGGCTTGTCCTCCGGCCCCTTTACCATTCGAGTTGCCCTTCTCTGGACTCGTTCCAGCACCTCGACATCCCTCTTAAACTGAGGGGCCCAGAACTGAACACAATACTCCAGGTGTGGTCTAACCAGTGCCGAATACAGGGGAAGGATAACCTCCCTTGACCTGCAGGCCACACCATTCTTGATGCAGGCCAGGATGCCACTGGCCCTCTTGGCCGCCTGGGCACACTGCTGACTCATGTTAAGTTTGCTGTCCACCAGTACCCCCAAGTCTCTCTCCACCTGAGAACTCTCCAAGAACTCCATTCCCAGCCTGTAGTTCTGCCTGGGTTTGTTATAACCAAAATGCAGAACCCGACACTTAGACTTGTTAAAACTCATCCTATTGGAGTCTGCCCATCTCTCCAGTCTGTCCAGGTCCATCTGCAGGGCCCTCCTACTTTCTAACAGATCAACACGAGCTCCAAGCTTGGTGTCATCTGCAAATTTGCTCATGATGGACTCCACCCCATCATCAAGATCATCAATGAAGATGTTGAACAGGACTGGACCCAACACCGACCCTTGGGGGACACCACTAGTCCTGAGTAAATGGAAAAGAAGTTTAGGTCGTCAACTCTTACAGCAAGCCCAAAGACGCTTCGTTTTTGCCTCAAAGATTTTAGAAGCTGTGCAAGGATCAGCTGTTTACTTCTCCTAAGCATCAACATGTTCCTAATCTTTCTTCTAATGGGTTGTTTCTGTCAAGATGACACTTGGAAAGCATGAGCCTCTTTAAAGTGGTGAGCAGTTAGGAAGCAAGTGCTGCTCTCCTGAAGTGGTGAAAGAATTAATTCATAATACATCAATTATCTTTACAGATAAACTTAAGAAATCCTTTCCTTCCTCAATAATTGTGAAAAACATGATCTGCAATTTCATCTAAACCTATGATTTGAGTGCGAGAGATTATGCATTTTCACTTGAGAGAGAAGTGAAGAAGTCATGTTTGCAAGAAGTTCCAAGCTAGTCCCACAAGCTGTGTTTTGAGTGCGCATGGACATTAGCGTTTTCATTCTCTCCTGTTCTTTGTCTGTAGGTATTTCTTGCATGCTTCATGAGTTTGTGGTGATGTTAGTTCCTAGGCTGGGCTTGATGATCTTGGAGGTCTTTTCCAGCCTCAGTAATTCTCTATGAGACTTGTCTCAAATGTCATTCAAGATATTTTCTCATTTATAACTGTTTTCTGCATCTTCAGTAATTGCAGTTTATTGCCTCTTAGCACTTACTGCCCACTGGCAGACATAACAAATTCAGGTCATACGAGTTTATTCAGTGCAGAGATGCTTTTTGAGGGAGAATGCTCAAGCGAGTGGCTTAATTTTAACTCAAACTGCCAGCTTTTTACAGAGATGTTTGGTTATATTTTTTTTTCCCTACTAAAATCTTAATTCCTAACTTTAAATTAACCCTGTGACCAAAATAATCCGTTGCTGTTGCGTAACGGCTAAACTTAAAAAGTCACTTTCTACCTTTTTTAGCTTTCTTGTCACGTACTCTGTTTCTCGTGTAATTAATGCAGCCAACAGAAAGAACGATAGCATTTTATATGTAAGCCTTATAATTAATTTACGGCGCTTAGAACCAGTGAACTTCTAGAAATGTGTGCCTTCAGAGCATGGACATATGGAATAAAATGGCTAAGTGCTTCTAATTTATGGCAGCAGTCTTATGGATGACATACTTGGGCTCCGGGAAAAATTTACTCTCTCACAATGGCTGGGTTATACTTTTCTCACCTGAGCAAGTCTGCAAGTGAACTGTTGATAATGTAGCTGCTGGGACACGGTGCCGGTCGGATTTCCCTTTCAGAGATCTTCAGGGAGATGTGAACCTTGTTTGCTCTAAGCAGGGGAAACTCTCAAAGCCTGCAAAGCTGCTGCTGCAGCAAAATCCTCTTCCCTTACTTGAGGGTAACCTCCATCAAGGGAGAAATTAAGGAGGCACGATTCTCACTACTCCTCTCGGGTTCACTTCTTCACTCTTACCCTTTCCTTGTATTTTTGTTTGAAAGTGGAGCCAATCAATTGATGTGCTTAATGATTTCCTTTAAGATTTCTTCCAGTGCTCTTATCTCCCCATTATATGGCAGCTATGGCCTTGAGCCCTTGAAATAAGCGACCAGGGTATGGCTGGCAGTAGTAGCTGCCCAACACTTTTCAACACAAGTGCATGCTGTTTTGCACCCAAAGAGCAACTCTTTGAGTTGAAGCTGCTATGCCAGGTAGGATTTCTTGCTAAATAACAGAGTGAATATCTTCCTGAAAAACAGAACCTGAAATAAGTATGCTTTGCTCTGGCTGAAAACTCTGCAGGGCTCATACATTATTCTGTCAGCTGCAGTTGTAGAGAGATCTGGTGCTGGCCAGAGAGCCTGTGAGGGCCCAGCTGAGGGGTTTTGCTCTTCTGTGAGCTTCCACACTAATTGTCTCTTTTTCCTTTTTTTTTTTAATAAATTGAGGACTTCACATCTGCTCGGATCTCTTAGAGATGTAGTAGCTGAAACCTTGGGATGTGTGGTTGTGTTTGTTCTTATTTAAGGGGATGTGTTCTCCTGGAGTGTGTGTTTTGTTTTCTTATGTTTGCTAGGTTAGGCTTGGTTTGTTGGTTGGTTTGGTTTTTTTTTTCCCCTTCCGTCTGCAGTTCTGGGCAGTTTCAAGGAGTTTTTAAGTAGAAAGAAGTGGTCAAACAAGTAAATGAGGAAGAGAATTGTGGAAGTAAATGGCAAAAATAATGGGCAAAGTGCAAGGACTAGTAAAGAAGGTCAGGCAACAGAAAGGGCAAAGAAGTAGGAGATGGAAATGAGGAGCTGGAAAACAGAAACTGAATCAAATAAGATGGCTGAGACTACAAGATTTAAGGAGAAGTCTTAGTTCTGCCACATGGTGTAACCTTAGTGCTGATAACACCAGTCATCTTCCACTAAAATCTCTCTGCTGCCACCCCCTGCATAAAACTCTTCTGTGTGTCTTGTGGAAAGGGGTTTAAGATGTTTTTAGAAAAAAGCAGACTTATTGTATGATAAATAGAGGGAGTCCTACTACATCTAGGTGGTTTAAGTTTATATGTAATGTCAAGTATTGCTGTAATGTATGTAGTGACATCCCAGTGTAGTTTACTGTATTTTGTACTGCAGGCTAAATTCACCAGCTGATCTGCTCTAGATTTGTCCCCTGGCCTTGCTTCTATTCACCAATGCACTGACTACCTATGTAGTCAGTGAGATATATGCCATTCACATTTTACCATATACATAAAATAGTTGTATATATAGATTATATATATATATACACACACACACAAACTTTATATATATATATATAAATAAAATCTTGAGCAGTGTAGGGGAAAGCGACCTGGGGGTCCTGATGCCCAGCAGGATGACCATGAGCCAGCAACGTGCCTTTGTAGCTCAGAAGTCCAGTGGCATCCTGGGGTGGATTAGAAGAGGTGTGGTCAGTGGATTAAGAGAGGTTCTACTCCCCCTCTGCTCTGCCCTGGTGAGATCGCATGTTTGTCCAGTTCTGGGCCCCTCAGTTCCAGAAGGACAAAGAACTCCTGGAAAGAGCTCAGGGCAGAGCCACAAACATGATGGAGTAGAATATCTCCTTGATGAGGACAGGCTGAGGGAGCTGGGTCTCTTTAACTTAGAGGAGACTGAAAGGTGACGTCATTAATGTTTATAACTATGTGAAGAGTGGGTATCAATTGGTGATGCCCAATGATAGAACAAAGGGCAGAGGGAGGTTCCATCTAAACATAAGGCAAAAAAATTGATGGTGAGAGTGACAGAGCACTGGAACTGGCTGCTCAGAGAGGTCGTGCAGTCTTCTGCTCCAGAGATGTTCAAAACCAGCCTGGACGTGTTCCTCTCTAACCTAATCTGTATGAATCTGCTCTGGTGGGAGGATTGGACTAGATGATTTTTTGAGGTCCCTTCCAATCCTTCACTTTCTGTGATGCTGTGAAATAATACATATGTGTTTCTTTTTGATGAAAAATCTGCAGCACCTATTGCTCTTGGCTGCTGCGTTTGGCTGTTGCTCTGGTCATTATCAGGTGGGTGCCCAAGGTGTGGTGCATGGTTTGAACTGGCTCAGAGGATGCTCCAGTGATCCTCTTGTTAGAGGCACAGGACATCGCAATGTATGTTCTGGAGCTGATATGTCAACCTATGGAGGGCACTGCTTTATGATAAGAGAGTCATGTGATGGAAATAGAACCTGAAAAGACTGTATGGCACTACTGCATTGTGAAACATAACTTGCTAGAAAGGCTTTCGTTTCTGTAGCCATCAGCCACTGGATTTAAACAGATAAAACGGCCTGGAATCCAAACCAAAAAAGAAGCATGTCCTTACACAGCAAACACACAAATAATGCTCTTCCATGAGTTACTCGCCTTCGTATGGTCAGTGTGACACTGTGCATGAGTGAGTCCAGCTTGCAGAAAGCTTGTGTCAGTCGAGCAAAGCTCTTTATCTTCTTGGCCAAACAGGGCTGATGCTCTAACACAGTGCCTGAGAATCAGATGTTGGTTTTTGTCCAAGCTGGGCTCCTGGAAGCTGCCGTGAAATACTGGATAACAAATGACTGCCCTGATTACTCAGGCAGCTCTTGTTAATGTGATAGTCACCTTTTGATTATTCCCTGAGCTAAAAGCCTTAATAAAGGCAAATTCTACCTCAGTAATCTTCAGACTCTTTCAGCTCTGATTTATTTTTGAATTCTCCCACAGAAATAATGTCTTGAAAACAATCCCTAGTGTTTCCCCTCACAATGCTTCCTTCTACAAAGCAATTCCAATTTTGATCTTTCCAGGAGGCTCAATACATTTCAGATTTTTACAATAGGAGGGTAACAAAATGAATTTTACCTTTTTATTTGTCTATCCAAAAATTAGATAATTTTAACTGCTACTAAGATCAAGTTAGAGCTGTGCTTCAACAGCAAAAAAAGTAAACAAGCTGGTTTTATCTCTCTTAAAAATTGAAGGTGTGGGTGGTTTGGGGTTTTAATTTTTTTCCCCAAGCATCCAGTTTAATTTATTTTAGAGTTCTTTTTAAGTAGAAATCCTGAAGAGCTGCCAAGTTGGCTTCAGTTGTGAGTGATGACTATAGATAACTGGGTTATGATCTTGGCTGCAAGAACCTGGAAACAGTACTAAAATCTTACAAATACCTGTTATTTTGTGGCTTTGTGGATGCTTAAGCAGAAAACCAGCTATTTATTTTGAATGCAAGCAATGAATGCGAAGTAAATGTTGTGTAATCAAACACTTACTACAAACCATTCTGAAGAATACAAATCCTGAAACCATTAAGGTAAAAGTAATTGTACCCTCCATTTCAATACTGTCAGCAACAGGTAAAGCACACAATTATATATTATTTTTTTAATAAAGGTCAGATCATTAAAAGTGAAAGGAATCAATGAGTTCTCAGCAAATAACTATAAATCTAATATCTTGTATTTCTTTTTCTAGCACTGCTGACGTTGTACCACTGACCTTACTAACCTTAAACTAATGATGACTTTCCAAACCATTTTTACATGACATTAGTGTCCCTAACGGGTCAGATCATCACTGGGCGGTAAGAGTTCTCCCAGGGGAGAACATAAGCTATTTCCTAGGTCTGCCCTTAGCTCCTTCAGCTGGTGGGTGGGATGTTTGCTAGGAAACTGGAGTTAGATTGCTACTGATGTGGGATTTTGTGGACATGTGTAATGTTCCTGGTGTAAGTCTGTAATGAGGATGAAATGCAGCAGTGGATCTCATTCTCTGTGTATTTCTACAGGGAGAGCTGAGTAATAGTGGCTGTGCTTTTCTTCAAGACAGTTTCAGGAACTGATCTTGTACTTTCAGGAAACAGATGGGCTCTGTGCTAAGAGGATTGCTTGGATTCTAGAAACCTGATCCGATACCTTAACAGCACTGAGATCTGGAACTATTGATGGAGTGATCCTTTTCTCCTCTAGGGCATTAAAAGGAGGGAACGTCAACTGCAGGTCCTCTTTGGCTCTGTGCGTTTTAGATCGTTCCCTGCCTCTGTCCTGCAGCAACTTATCCTCAGAGGTCTGAGCTCGGATAAAACTGGCTTAAGCACAGGCTCCCAGCACTCTTTATCAACTTGTGTTTCTCTAGACATGGTTTCTTTAGACAAGGTCCAGTCTCAGGGTGGTACTGACATACCTGTCCCATGGTGTGATCCTTCCAGTCAGTGTGCAAGGTCCTTTCCCCTACCTTTTCCATGGTTAAATGCACCACTCAAAATGTTGCATGCTCTTCTGTCTAAGTTCTCACTGAACTTCTGAGCAGTGTGACTAAGCCATGCTTGCTCAGCCTGCCCACCACCTGCCAAAATCACCCTGTGTGCTGTAGTTCATATTCCACCTGCTCATGCTTGCAACCATCTGCTGAATAGTAGGAATTTTCCTTTGATCCATGGGTCCCTGAGCTGGAGACAGTAATTGCAGTGGAGGTGGGTTTGGTTTGCATGAATATAATAAGGTGTCTGAGATACATGGGTAGTCAAGCATCCCAGGCCAGTTCTGACTCCCTGTATCTGCTGTGACTAATGATTTCTAGGATATCCAGGTGCCAGTGCCTTGGAAGATGAGTGCCTATATACAAAGTACTAGTGCCTTGTCTTCTTCCAGTGTATTTTGAGGTATGAGCCCTATTTGTCCCAGTATGTTAGATCATCTCTGCCTGCACAGCACACTCCTGTTTTTCAGTAATTGCCGTTGGAATGTATTTCTGGAGAGCTAGTCCAGTGCCCTGTTCCAAACAGGGGCAGCTGGAACAGATTGTTCAAAACTACATCCAGTGGTGTTTTGGGTCTCTCCACAGATGGAAACACTGCAGCATCTGTGGGCAACTTGTTACAGCACTTGACCGATCCTAAAGGCTTGAAACAAAAGAAACAAAGAGAAAAGGGGCAAACTTTGAATGAACACAGCCAGATTTGTGATCAATACTACTATGATGGGACTTGCTGTAATTCACTGTTTGCCTGCTTCCCTGTCACTGGGCCCTACTGACAAGAGTCTGCCTCTCTGGTCTCTGCTCATCCCCATTAAGTATTTATGCACTGGGATAAGACCTCCCCAAAGTCTACTCCTTCCCCAGGCCAAACAGCCCTAGCTCTCTCCGCCTCTTCTCGCATGTCAGATGCTTCAAACCTTTAATTGCCTTAATGGGCCATCTTGTTGGTTCTTCTCCTGCATATCCAGGTCTCTCTGGTACTGACATGCCCAGCACTGGTGCCAGCATGCCAGATATGTCTCCCCAGCGCTGAGTAGAGGGCAGTTCATCCAACATTCAGTTACCCTCACTGTCCATTTGTCTAGTCAATACTTCATCAGTGTTTGTCTTTGAGGATATTTAGGAGGCATTTTAGCAGACTGACAGGTTAGGACAACTGCCTGCGAATGTGGGTGGATGAGACACACAGTTCTGCTGCAGCTTTGGTAGCAGAGAAAGCAGTGAGGCTGGGGATGCCCTGTTTTTGCTCAGGTAGTTGGAGCTTAGGGAGGAACAATTCTGTGCATCTGTTCTATGGAAGGTAGCACAGAGTAATTATTTTCCCCCTAACGTTCCATGAGAACCTAATAAAAATGGAAGATACAGATATTTGCTTAAATCTTTTTAATAATCTAGAAAGTATAACTAGAATATCCTGTGTCTTATGACTGCATTAAATACAATTATATAGCATTACCTGCAACATCTAATGCAGCCATAAAATGCTCTTTAAGTATCTCCAGAACAATAACAGTATATAACCTGTAAGAAAAGGAGTAGTCAGTAGTGCATCACCTATGGACCAGTGTCTGTCTTTGGTAGTCGCTAACCCTTTATTTGGAATACGTAGCAATACTGAACTGTGCTAGTTCCTGGTCTTCTCAAAAGACTCTGTAGCCTGTGATGAATTCCCTCAATTAACTGTCATCTCCATACTGTAACTAAATTACCTTGTCCTTAACTGGGCTAGATGAGACATTTGTTTATGCAATTTACTGTTATCCCCCACAACAGTCAGCCCAGTGACATCTTGACAGTGGGTTCTGTTGCTAAATACCTTTTGTTTAAATAAGACTCTTCACTCAAATGGATTACTAGTTCCACATAACATCTGCTTAGAACTACCTTAAAGGGCTATTAATGCATTTTTCACTTTAAGATAGCAAAACAACTTGCTAGAGGTATGGCTAGCTAACCTGCTCATTTGTTGGAGTACCAAGTCAGAAACCTATAAATACAATTACTTTGCAGGCTACCTGGGTGTGCAGTCAAGAATCTTAAGCAGAATAAGGGTTTCTGTGGTGTACAGCTCTAGACAGATTCTTTTATTTCCCTTTGTGTGTGTGTGTGAAGCAGGTGGAAGGCAAATTTTATTAGAAATAATTTTTAAACTATTTCATCAGAGTATAGACTACTTTGGCCACGAATTTTGCATTCAGCAAACACACAGGTATAGATGGGACCCGATCAATTGCAGCTCTTGAAACCAGATGACAGCCATCAGTTACTGAGGTAACTGTGTCCTCTCTAATGCTCTGAAGCTTCCCTTCGCGGGCTGAATAGTTCCCCTTTGATGGGAATCAGTAAGGTGTGGACAGTGTCTTTACTTAGCCCTGCCAAGGGAAAACTCTTAGAGCTTATTACCCTTCCCAAGTTCTGTGTTTCATCCTTGTTTTCTAGACAATCAATAGTCAGTATTTCCGCGTGCACTGAAGTGCTGTGTGCTGCCTAGATCAGAAGACTCTATTCTATTTATGGTTATGTTTTATACATTCCAAATCCAATCCCTTCATAAATTAAATCTCTCAGAAAACACATTCTGCTTGGCTTCCTACTTTTGTGAATCATGGAACAGTTTCAGCTGGAAGACACCTTCAAGATCATAGAGTTCAAACTTTCCCTAGCCCTGTCAGCACCACTAAACCCTGTTCCCCAACACAACATCTACCCTTCTCTTCCAGGGATGGCGACTCAACCTGTTCCCTGGGCAGGCTGTTCCAATGCCTGACAACCCCTTCAGTCAGGAATTTCCTCCTGACATCCAACCTAAACCTCCCCTGGCGCAGTTAATAAACTAAATTACGTGACCTAAACTTCGACCAGCTTCTGTGTTTCCTCTTCATCTCTTGTTTGCTGTGTGCCCTGCTTGGTGGCATACTCAGTCAAGCTCAGGGAAGAAAGCCTGACCTGAAATGAGAGAGACTCACTCCATGGGCTTCCTAACCTGTGACAACCTCTGCCCTGGCCCTAGTAACCACCCTGCGTGACAAATATGGTCATGAGGACTTGTTCCCAAGCGCCCTTGTGCAAGGATCAGATAAAGGCCCCTTTAAGCTGTTATTTGTGGAGATGTCATCAGCACCACTGCACTGAAGAAACTTCCTTGGAAGCACTGCTCGCCTCACCTTATACCATTTCCTGTTTCTGCCCGCGGGCTAAGGATGCTGACCGTTTCATTCTTTACACAGAACATCTTTCACTGACTAGGTTCCAAGACAGTATTTCTTTTTTAAGCACTCTGCAAAGCTTTTGGTTTAGGCAGGTAAGACTTTGTTGTTGCTGATATTTGTTTTCTTGCTGAAGATCTTAAACATGAAATTCACTGAACGAAGAAAGCCATTACCTCCGTTGTCTCCTCTGCTTATACCTTCCTGCGTCCCGTTGTGTGCCGCATGGCATTAGCATACTGCACCTGACCATGGCTTTGCTTTTATGTATAGCAGTCTTAGTCTAGCCAGGTGGATTCAGGACTGATATAGAAAAGGTCAGAGAGTTGTAGCAGATAACACAGTATTTTTCAAGAGTATGCATGGAGAAAGTTTTTCCTGGGTGTGTTGTCATCTGTTTTGTGACTAAAGCCTTTAACATACCAGCAAAAGGCAACAGCTTTCTGTATGAGACAATGGAAAGGCTGAAATAATTGTTGCTGAAATACCTCTAAATTGCTTCTGTCTTTCTCAAAATCTTTGCTCTGTAGCTGGTGGTGGTGAACCATCAGCACAGTATGATAGTATTCACTTGAAAGACAGAGAGCACTGGAATTCTTTCACTTACATACACGGTCAGAAAAACTTGTGGAACAATGTGCTGTGGTTTTGATTTCTAATCCTGTGATAAAATTATACTGGAAAAATTTGTTGACTCTGGGGCTGAATGAGGGCTGGCTTCCTTCTTAGCTGCACACCTGAGTGACTTTTGGTATGCGTGAAGATTGCTTGTGAGTCCTAAGACACAACGGTGTGAGAAATGCTTCCACACGAATCAAATCTAAAAGAGGACAAACATTTTCAAAACAAAGATATAAAAGTGTATTAAAAATGTATGAGTCAGCTGTGCTGGGTGCATTCCCAAAGGAACCTAACCACATCTCGTGTTCCAGGGCAATTACACCCTCTCCATGGACCTGAATCTCCCTGCCTCTTTTCCCCATGGATTAGGAACTTTCAACTGCCTACTAAGTTCATGCCACAGTTAAAACCCCTTTGTTGAGTTTTGACTCCAAAGGCTCTTTATGTAGACGAGAAGAAAACCTATTTGAATTAAGTTGTTGTTGTGTCTCTTCCTTAACTTAAGCAAGTCCATGTGGCTTCAGTAAAACTTTATCAGCCTCTTGCAATGGAAACAACTTTGCTAGCACCAGTATCAATTTAATGTGCATTTATTTTCCTTGGTTAAATGTTATAGTCGTAACAGACAAATTTATTTGTACAGACAGCAAGGTTCAGTTAGTTAAGTATCCCTTAACATTCCAGAACTAGGACAGATCATCTGAATTCCCTAATGAGAGCCACAAACCCAACCAAACAGTTACAGCTAGATAATGAGAAGCTGGAGTAAAACAAGAAAAGAAGACTTGGGTGTCTTTTTTTCCTGTTTCTGATACTATCACATGTGGCCGAGGGAACGGGCAGTAAAGGGTACTGTCCACAAAAAGAGGAAAAACCCCAAAGCTCTGTAAAGATTTTGGTGAGAGTCTCCTTTCGTCATGCCATCTACCCCCTGCATTAGCTCTCCCTCTGGTTCACTCTCCACTCGCTGGTCAGGGATGAGCCAAATCTTTTGGGGGAATTCCCAGCAGCATAATACATCACGACTTGAGTCTTGCGATGTTTCATATTCTGACCAAGGCTTGCATGGTTTCAGAGTCAGTGCACTGGAAGATTCTTGGGCTCTTTTGATTATTTCTTAGCTACTTTAGCAAAGTAGTTTAATATCATGGAATCGCCTTGATTCTTCCATTGTTATTACCCCTCTGTCTGTGGGACCTCTGCAACTTCTCATGGGATCATCTGAGCCTTTGAATTGATTGCATCTAATTCTTCCTGATTGATTGGTTTAATTGCAAGTTAGTTAGGATGTCTATGTGAAAAGACACTTTATAGCTCAGTCTCTTCCTAAAACATATCTGCATTAGGAGTAGGCTATTTGTAACTGCAGTGTTGTTGGGTGTTTTTGGGAAGGTTTTTTGGGGGCAGGTTCTTTATTTGTTATTGAATGGGGTATTTTTTTTAGAACTAAACCCAGCCTTGTGTTTCTATTTCTGAGAGTATTATGGGTTCTGATATGCAAGGCATAGCAGGGCACGATGGAAAGAGAGGCAACTTAGGTGTTGGGCTTTTTCTACCAAATTGATTCATACTGCTAATGGGGAGTAATACAAACGTTTGATGAAGACAGTGGAAGAAGGAAGGGTTTTGGATGATTGTGTTTTGTTTGATGGTTTATCCCAGGCTGAAAAGAGAGCCTTGATCATTCTGTGGGTTGGGGTCTGCAACCTGAAAATTTGGCCAATTTTCAAGCCATAGCAGGCTTTTCTTTTTCAACCTGCAGGTGTGTGATCCAACTGTGTACTTGAAGAAATAGACCAAATTTTCCATAAGCATATTTATTTATTGGCAATTTCTGTAAGGCTGAGCACTTGGACCTGATTGTAGTAATATCCCTGTTAAAAGGAAGGTGGTTATGAGACCACAGCAGCAGGTACAATGCCTTAGAGAAGTGGTGGTGATGGGGGAGTGGAAACTTGGACTCTGTTCCAGTGTCTGTCCCCTTTTGTATCTGTACCCACTGGGAAACTATTAGTGAGCAGATGAGCCTGTTGGAATCATAAAATCATAGACTCATGAGGGATTGGAAGGGACCTTGAAAGATCATCTAGTCCAATCCCCCTGACACAGCAGGATCACCTAGACTGAGTCACACAGGAACACATCCACAACCACCCTGGGCAACCTGTCTTAAAACTTGCTGTTGACTCCAACTCGAGAGCCCAGTTGCCTTGAAGATAGCCCCCCAAAAAAAAACCAAACAACCAAAAACCACAGGCAAAGAAGGTGTTAAGTACCTCAGCCTTTTCCCCATCTTCAATCACTTTGGTCCCACTTCATCCAATAAGGAGTCAATATTTTCCCTGGCCCTCCTTTTGTTATTAATGGATTTATAAAAGCACTTTTTATCATCCTGAACATATTTGGACAGATTCAGTTCTAACCGAGCTTTTGCATCTCTAATTCTCTTCCTACATGACCTTACCATGTCCTGAAATGTTTCCTGAGTCAGCTGCTGCTCTTTCCAAAGCTGAGACACTCCCCCCCCACCCCCGAGTTCTTGCAAAATCTCCCTGCTCAACCAGGCAGGTCTTCCTCCCCACTGGACCATTTTTCAGCACAAAGGAACAGCCTGCTCCTGTGCCTTTCAGACTTCCCTCTTGAAGTGTGTCCAGCCTTTCTGGACTACTACCTCCTTCAGGGCACCCTCCCCAGGGACTTTGTAAATCAGTCTCCTGAACAGGCCAAAGTTTGCCCTCCAGAAGTCTAAGGTAGCAGTTTACTGACCCCCTCCTTGTTTCTCCAAGGATTGAAAACTCAATCATCTCATGATCTCTGTGCCTTAGATCCTGTTGCACTACAGCCTCCAGCTCATCCAGCTTGTTGCCCATGCTGTGTATGTTGGTGGATAGACATTTCAAAGAGGGAGCAGAGTACACAGTTTTCAACATTGAGGGCTGGTAGACCTTCTGGTTATCTGTGATGCCACACTGCCCCACAGATGTTGGGCTACTATACCCAGGGTTGTCACTAGCAGGGCCAGTTTTATCCCCTTTGCCACTCATATCTAGTTTAAAGCTCAGTCAATGAGCCCTGCCAACTTCTGCCCCAAAAACCTTTTCCCTCTCTGGGACAGGTGCATCCTGCCTGCAGGCCAGGCATCTCCTATAGAAACCGGTGACTGAAAAAACCCAAAGCCCTGCCTGTAACACCACTCTGGAAGCCATGAGTTCACCTGATGGCTCTTTCTGTCCATCTCCTCATTTGTGATTGCCACTGAAGGGATAAAGGAGAAAATTAACTTGTGCTCCTGATCCTTTAGGCAGCCGCCCCAGGGCTCTAAAACATCTTAATTAATTTTGGGCTTCTCTTAGGAACATCATCACTACCCACCTGAAAAACTAATGGGGTCATATTCAGAGGTATTTACTAGAGTGGGAAGTTTGTCAGTCACATCCCTAATGTGTGCCCCAGGGAGGCAGCCAACCTCCCTGTCAAGTGGGTCAGAAGGTCATATTGGGTCCTCTGCCTCCCCCAGGAGAGAGTCACCCACCACACGACCCATCCACTTTTCTTTCTAGACCCAGTTGTGATGGTGGAAAGCAGCTATTTATAGTAAAATCTAAGCAATAGAACTATAGCCTAATTTGCTAGAAGCTAGTCTTACTAGGTAATCTTATAAACCTTAAGGCAGAGTAAGGGGTAGTACATTTTCTCCTACTAATTTTTAATCCTAGTGTGTTTGGGGGTTGTGGCTTTTTGTTTGGTTTGGTTTGTTTGGGGGTTTTTTTGGTGATTTTTTTGTTTGTTTGTTTTGTGAGGGATTCGTTCTCAGATCTCAATTTAGGATGATATATCTCTGGTATAATTGCTGCTGTATCCTCTTGTTGAGATTTAGGCTGTCCTGATTCAAAGGTTTCCTTCAGTGTTAAGGATGTCTTCCACATTACAGAGTTCTTTGTATTTCTGTGAAGTGTTGCTTCACTCTGAGCTCACAATCCTTACTTCTTTAAAAAGAGGAAAAAAAAGGAAAAAAAATCTGCCCCATAACTTTTCCTTAATTTTAAGATGACTAGCATATGTTTCCTAAGGCAAAGTGTACAAAGAAGACAAGAGGCTTTGATTTTACATCTAGAAAACCCAGGAAACAAAAATCCTTCCCAGTGGGGGAGCAAGGTATAAAGCTGACCTCATCTAATTTTTCTTAAGGTAAGATTGAAGAGTTGGAGCATTTTTGTCAGGTGGCTCTCTTTCTTTCACAGTGTACTCTTTCTACCTTTCCTCGATTTATCTTACGTCTTTGTTATCCCAAGGTGAAAACAGCAAATTTATCTTCTACTGAAGACAACTCTTTTTAAAGAGTCTGAATCACTAAGGCCAAGCCCAGAAGCAACTGGAGGCAATTAAGAACATCTTCCTTTAAACCTCGCACCCAAGCTACACATGCTTAACTTGGGAGATGAGAGAGAAGTATGGCCGGAGGACAGCAGTGCTAATAGCTATCAGATCTAACAAACCACAAAGGTGTGCACTGGAGAACTGTGGTAATATTGACTGTGTGTTCATTAAGGACATGAGTGCCAGATGATGAAAGCATTGCTCTGCTGGGAGACATTTACTACCTGAAGTGGCATATAAGGTTGCTCCCTGCTTTCTTCTTTTGGTTACAACAATCCCTGAAAATCTGTGCAAAACTTGTTGGCCTCAAAGTCTTCAGGGACAAAGTTTTCAATGATCTTCTACTGTCTTCCATAAAGAAGCTTGATCACCACTTCCAGAGCTTGAAACTTATCAGGAACATTATGTTTAATAAGTAGCAATGTCACTGCTTTCACTCTTGGTGACCAGCACTAACAGCCTCGTGTATTGGATGCATCTAAAACAGAGTTTGATAGCAGTAGAACAAGAAGTAAATCACCTCTCCATGAGGCCAATTTTCTGAATTTTGCAGTTCTTTTTTCACTATTTTCTGTTTTCTTCCATTTCAGAAATATTCTCTCCACAGCAGTAAATAATTTATTAACTCTTTAATCTCTTAACATTGTATTCTGGAATATTTATTTTATTTTACTTAATATTCTAGTAATTGTGGTTTAATATCTGTGTTCTTCCATCCCGGCATGCTTTACAACAAAGTGCATCAAATGAGTCATTGACCAAATAATTTACCAACAAATCAGTTGTCTTGTGAAGTCGGAGTTAATTGATTTGAATGTGTTCAGTGTTCTTGTGTCTTTGATCTGAGCTGTTCCATAGACTGGAGAATCAGAGCTCAGACTTGAGGTGTTACAGAGGCACTGGGAGCGAGGGGATTCAGGGACTGCGCTTACATCCAGTGACGCCGATGCAGAGAGAATGGCATTGGTGCTATCTGGAGGTCTTTTCTGCTTTGCTTGTAAGTGACTAACAGTGCAGATAAAAAGTAAAGGATTGTTCCTCAGGGGATTGTTATATCCTGGACCTGGCAGTGTGTTAAGCTGAAGACCATTTTACTGGTTGAAGCTGTGGAGTCATTGCTTGACTGAGAATTCTGAAATTGGCTGCATATTGGGCAAAATAGCATCTCTGGTTTCTTGAAATTAGAAGAGAGTTTCTGGTTCAAAGGTAAAGATTTAGCCTGCCTGTGCAAAGTGAGAGGTAAATGGAAAGCTTGATGAGATAAAGATATTAAATAAATGGGTTTGGGTTTCTTTCCTGTAGGGTTTCTTTTCCTACGTGAGAAACAAATCTGTTGATTTTTTTTTTTTTTTCTTATGACCCAACATGTCTGAAAAAAGGTGGGAAAAGCTATGGAGTTTATTTCTGACTTGGCTAGCCAGTCAGTTAAGTGAAAAGATGTGTGTTTTAAGCTGAACTTTGGGCCAGGACCAGACATCCCAGCGTGACTCAAGTCAAAGCTAATGTGGAACTTATTTGCCTTTGGCAGCAGAGCACATGAACAGCCTGGAAAAGAGCTGACTGACTTTAAAGAGGGTCATTCCCTGTCCTTGACCCTGCCCCTCCTATAAAGTTACCTAAATTGTCTACCTCAGGTCTTTGTCACAGAATTGTTTTGGTTGGATTAGGCCTTTAAGATCAACTCCAACCCTTAATCCAGCACTGCCAAGTCACCAGTAAATGATGTCTCTCAGAACTACATTTGTGTGTCCTTCAAATACTTACAGGGATTGTGACTCCACCACTGCCCAGGGTTATTTGAGCCAATATACACTAACCCTTTCAGTTGAAGAAATTCTTCCTAATATCCACTCTAAACCACTTTTGATTCAACTCACAACCATTTCTTCCACTCCCATCTCTTGTTACTTATGAGAAAAGACCAATATCCTCCTCTCTGCGACTTCCTGTCAGGTAGTTCTAGACAGTAGACTCTTCAGACTAAACAGCCTCAGCTGCTCCTCACAAGGTTTCCTCTCCAGACCATTTGTCAACCTTTGTTGCCCATCGGACTTGCTCCAGCACCTCGATGTCTTTCTGTATTGAGGTGGCCAAAACTGACCCCAGTTGGTTGGGTCATCTGTGGCCTCATCAGTGCTATGTGTGGTGAGGAATAATCACGTCCCTATCCTGCTTTTCGCATCAGTACTTAGCAAAACTAAGCGCTAGTTCACGCTTCTGTTTGTTTCATTTCCCCTATCTCTGTTAGCTTCCATCTTGTCCATCTGCTTGTCATATGCAGATCTAAAACTATATCTTTTACAAATACCTAAAGCAACAGTCTGTGGTTGGTTGGTTGGTTTGGTTTTTAAACAAAGTGGGGAGCACAAGCATAGAAAAATAAGAGCCCTGAAGTGGAAGGGTGTGGAGCCACCACTGGTCTGTGCTTGAGAGAGCTGAAGAGCCTGGTGAAAAGCAGAACGAGAATGAGAAATGCCCAACTTGCTTGCCAATTGTCTGTTTAAGTGCTATTTATCCTTTTTACAATATTTACACTGGCAGTGTTTCATTAGGGATTTATGGCCATCTGTCTTGGACTAATTGTATGTGCTGTGGGTTTTGCCAGTTGAAACTGCTCTGCAGACAGAACAAATCCTTGTGCTGTGCACATCCTGACACCTGATCTTCCTGACAGTCAGAAAAGTTTTACAGACCTGTTTGCAGTGCTTCACGCGGAATCACAGACTGGAAAAGACCTCTGAAATCATCAAATGTGGCCTGGAACCTAACATCACCACATCAGCCAGACCGTGGCACTAAGCTACATTCAGTCTGTCCTTAAACACCTGCAGGGATGGGGACTGGTACCTGGGGTTGTTATTTCCCATGTGCAGGACATTGGCCCTCGTTGAATGTCATTCAATTTCTCTCTGCCCAGCTCTCCAGCCAGGTGTACCAGTCACTCCTCCCAGCTTTGTGTCACCAGAAAACTTGCTGACAATGCACTCTGTTCCCTCATCCAGGTTGCTGATGCATTATATTGAGTAGTACATATCCCAGTTCCCTGAGGAACTCCACCAGATACAGGCCCCCAATAACATAATAACAACAGGTTTTTAAACAATATATTCCTGTCAGATATTTTTGAAACACAGAATTTATGGTTGGTTCTAGCCTCCAAAGGAAGTCTTTAACCCAAACCCATCTGAATTCTCGGGGACCAACGTTGTGACCCAGCCTCTGCTTTTGAGCTGCACTGAAGTTGTGGTCTCTGACTCAGTGCTGTCTGACTGTGCTGCCCTAGAAGGCAATATTGAGTTAGTAATGCTAGAACGGGTACTTTTTAAATTACTAACATTAGAGACTCTTCTGTCCTCAAATGCTAATGAATCTTTCATTTGACCACTCATTTGAGGCACACTGGCTAAAGAGATCCAACCCTTACTGTGAGGCATCAGCCAGCTCCGGATCACAGCCACCACACCCGTTTCACCAGGCTGCTTTTCAGTGCCAACCTCTTTAAACACTGACTGTTGCCCTGGTTTCTGCTGCACTACAGCACCCACCCTTCATTTGGAATAACACAAAATAAAGGGCCTAAGGAAAACAAAAGAGCAAACCATGGTCTTGTTCAAACATGGTCCCCTTGGCTACCAACCAGATCAAAGATGCTTGGGCCCCCATGTCAATCACTGTTGAAAATGATCTTGGCATCTGTGCTACTGAGGTTTGCCCTGACCCTCTTCAGTTCAGCTGTAAAGCTGACACCAAGAAAATACTTGGTCTTACCAGTCTGTACAGCTCCAGGAACCTGAAGGCTGGGTGAGCAACAGGAAGACGTCTAATGAGGTCTCTTTAGGAAGACATTCTCCCTAAAACTGAGTTTATTTGAAGCTGGTTAGGCTAGGTCCTATGGTTTTGTGTTGCATTAAAACTACATCTTGGTTCTAGGGTGGAGTGTCCCTGCCCATGGTAGGGGAGTTGGAACTGGATGATCTTATGGTCCCTTCTAACCCTGACTGACTGTGTGACTTGGTCTAGGTGATCCTGCTGTGGCAGGGGGACTGGACTAGATGATCTTTCAAGGTCCCTTCCAATCACTAATGATTCTATTCTATGATTCTAAAAGCAGACCTGTGTTTGGTGGAAAGCCACAGCTAGGAGATCACTGTAATGCACCGATAGCTCTATTCTGAGCTAATGCACTGGATACCCTACTCTGAGATCTACAAGATCTCCTTGTATCTTATCCATCAGTTTGTATACTGGATACCCTGTGTCTGTGTGTGACACAAACGTGCTTCACCACCGCTGTGTTAAATGCAGATGACAGTTACAGTGGGTTTCCTTTTTTGGCCTCAAAAAGTTTCTTTCAGGCACAGTGTTACCGTCACCCTGATGAAGGGCTCTCTAACGTATTGGCAACTAGAATCACAGAACATCTGAGGCTGGAAAAGCCCTCTGAGCTCATTCAGCTTCGCCTGGGACCTGTCATCACTGCATCAGCCAGATCAGGGCACTAAGGACCATGGGCAGGCTGTCCTTAACACCTCCAGAGATGAGGACTCCCTCACTGCCCTGGGCAGTCCATTCCAGTGTCTGGTCACCCTTTCCATGAGGCAGGGCTTCCTCACATCCAACCTAGCCCGCCTCTGATGCAGTTTCAGGCTCTGCCCTCTCATCCCGTTGCTAGTTTCCTGGGAGAAAAGCCTGACACACCCCTCCCAACAACTGACTACAACCTCCCTTCTGGGAATTGTGGAGAGGGAGAAGGTGCCCCATGAGTCTTCTCCAGGCTCAACACCCCCAGCTGCCTCTTCTCATCACTCTTTCTGTACTGCCTGGGCTCTTCTCATATTAGTGGACAGGAAAAAGAGCCAGCAGTGTGGTAACAGTCAAAATGTCATTCCAGCTGTTCTGGTTAGCGCTGTTGATACGGCAGGCAGCGTTCGGCTGTTACAGAGTCTGGCATTTTTGATGCACACTCCTCTCTTTGTGTAGCTTTAAAAAAAAAAACACCAAAAACTGGCCTTCTTCCACCCATAGTTCTCACTTTAAAACCTTTTCTTTTTCCAAATACGTACCTTTTCTGGATGAAATTGTGTTAGACGTGCTTGAGCTTTTCCTAACATCTTCCTTAAAAATCAGATTATAGCAAATGGGTAATTTCTCGCTGCTTTTCCTACTGCTCAGTGTAACCTCTGCGAGAGTGAATCTCTGCATGAGAGAGTGAAATTCTGCTCTGACCACAGCGTGGACACAAATAAAAGTCTCTGAAATTAGGAGAAAAATGTTTTTTTTGTGGAAACATCACCAAAATTCAGAGGCATTTGGGACTTGAGAGCCTTATGCTGGCTGCTTGTTTTGCTCCTTTGGGATTAGACTCTGATTTGAAGGACAGTTTGTTTGTTCCTTTACAAATAATTTCAGGATTTGGATGCTTTTTTGTTTTGACTGTTTTTGTTGGTATTTGACAGGATATTAATAGTCTGGTTTATTTTATTTTGTTTTTTTTTTATTACCTGTGTTGATAACCCGTTTTTACCTGAAGTGGTACTTGAAAAACAGTGTAGTGTGGATTAACAGAAATTATTCACGGTAGGAATAGCTCTTGCATTGAAGATCTGTGGGGTGAGACCAAAACTATTCTGAGAAAAGCAGCAAATTAAGCCCATCTGTGTGGTGAAATCCTGCAGTTGCTGTCTTTGATGTAGTGAAGCGATCCCATTGTGAGAATATTGTCTGTGTTTGCTTTACAGTTTAGTGATGGTGTTAACTCGCCGTCACATAAATGAATCTGTACCTGTTCTTCCCTAGTTCTACTTGAACTGCTATTTATTCTAAAGCACCTGAGAGTCAGACCTTGACCTGCTGTACCCTCTCTGCTCTCTCCTGTCTCTTGTCAAGAAAACCCATCACCAGTTCTCCACTTCTGGATGTTTCTCAGGTTAATACTCATGTTACTTTTACCCGGTGTGGGTGAAGATGCTCTGACCGTAGGATGGTGAGATCTGCATGGGCTGCCCTTTGATGGATGACTGCTGTGCTGTGTAGCACTTGGCAATGTTGATTCTTCAGGCTTTGTATTTTCCTCTCAGCTTGTATCAAGCATATGTTGCTTCTCCATATGCTGGCACCTCAAAGAATTTCTCAGCTGCTTTTCTATCATCCCAGAGTCCAAATTACAACTGTCAATTATACATGAAAGGTAGATGAGATCAAAGTCTTCCCTTAGTCCTGCTACTTGTGCATCTGCTTTACCCATAGAACTGCAAAACCCAACTTCTCTTTCAAAATGCTCTTCTGCTTAACCTGGTTCTTTTTTTCCTAATTACCATCTCAGTAGCTTCCTGCTAGTGTACTGTGAATAATGAAGAACATTTATATGCTTGTAAATGCCAAAAGAATATAAAGCATAAGGAAAGGGCATCGTACAAAGAGCAATTTCATGATTCCTTTCAGTGCTGGACAAGGATTTTTCTTAGAGCAAGAAATATTAATGAATGGGATCATTTCCCAGTAAGAAAAGGAGCGGAGGGAAAGATGGTTTGATTTAGTTGTTCTGTTGGTTTTATAACTGAATAAGTGAGTAATGCTCAGAGGTAAAATCTTGACTCCATCTGCATGAATGCTACTGTACCCTCCCTCGTACTCCTGATGTACTTCTGTACATCCCCTCCTGACTAAAGTAAAGTAGAAACTCTGACAGGAACACACACAAGCATTTCAAATAGTTTCTCACACTAATGGTCCCCACACCCAACAGTCTTCAGAGTTTAAAAATCTTCTTATTAAATGGTGATGACTTAGTAAATAACCTCATTATGTGCATTTCAGCTTCAATCAGATGCAACAAAACCATCTACTTGAAATTAAAGACTCTGGATGTTGAAATACTCTGTGTTCTCCCTTTTCAAAGATGTTAAGCAGTACCAGAGTAATGCTCCAGTGTTTGAGCAACTCAGCTTGATGAAGCCCTTCTGAGGAAATGTGTATAATGTACCACTGTGCTGACATATTTAAGGACTTTTAACAGTAGTAGTTTAATAAGTAATGTGAACAGCTTTGGTCTTCAGCTAAAGCTTCTTTGTCTGAGGATTTCTCCCATGTAGTGATTTTGGTTCCCCATGGGTTCTGTCATTCAGCACAACAATTCACTTCGTGTCAGCAAGTGCTCTGATAAAGGGAACTTCTGGCACTTTAGTCTTCTGGTTGCTTGAGCTGTTGGGGGTAGAGTCAAAAGAGAAGACAGTTTTTACAAAATAATTTATTTTTCTTTTAAATTAAAAACTGCTCAGCTGGACAGTGGTTCTAAAGATTTTGGAAAGTGTGTGCACAAGACTAAGTCTCATTTATAGAACACGATAAGGAAAGGGGTCTCCTCTGCTGGCATTGGTGCTCTACTAAGGGCCTGGTATGTCTGTCTGTCACCAAGCTGCATTTAATTCTGAATCATCATCATCAATCATCCTGCCTTTTCATAGACATTGAAATCTCTCAACAACTGAAAACTGCTTGAGGAATAGTCTTTCTGATTTGATGTGATTCAAAGAGGCTGCTCTAATACTATTGACATGTTCTCATTCAGCAAGGAATATTCTCATGTCCTATTGAAGTGCTTTTAGAAAACAAAACAAACCATCTTTTCATGCTCTTAGAGACTGAAATCTATTGTGTCCAAATGTTTTAGTTTTGGAAAGTCCTTCCTTATTGCAAGGGCACTTTTGGGGGGCTAAAAATCACCCCCCCACACACATTTTCTCCTACCTACTGAGAGACATGTCTTGTTTGGAACCAAGTCTTCCAAGAACTGAGGAACAGAGCATCCTGTTGTGCCCACCTTCCCCCAAACAAGGCCAGACCACATGCATGAGCTTGGAACCCCTTTGGATGGAACCAGGCAGGACCACCAGTATTGGGGATGCAAGGTCATTTCATGGATGCTGCTGACTGGACTTCTGGACACAAAATGCTAGTGCACATGGCTTAACCACAGCTTAACCACGAACCATCACCATGGAAACATGCAGTGGGTGTTGCATTAAAGCAACAAACACAAAGCACCAGCAAAAACAAAATTACAAAGTCAGGGTCTCCACCCGCATGCCAAGAGAGACTTCTCCCCAGCCTACGGACCATCATGCTGCTGGGGTGGTATTTGCCTCCTTTCTTTGTATTTCTCTGTCTCTCTTCTTTCTCACTCTTTTCTCTTCTTCCCCTTCTCTCCCTTTTATCTTCTTTCTCACTCTTTCCCTTCCTTCTCCCCTTCTCTCCCCTTTATCTGCTTTCTCACTCTTTCCCTTCCCTCTCCCCCCTCTTTACCCTTCTGTGTGTAATTTGTGGGAGCGTAATAAAAACTACCTTATGTGTTTGACACCATTTTTGTCTTAATTCTGAGACCAAGAGTATCGTACCTCTCACACGTGGAACTCATCTGGATCATGACACACGCACTCCCACAAAATCCCGGGTAATTATTTCTCTTAGTGGGGTTTAAAGCAATACTGGCTGTACAAGTGACAGCATTGTGCAGAAGCTGGCACCTTTTGGTATTGCTTTTAATCTTGTTTGTGCTACTCCAGAGAAGAAAGCAGCTTTACCTAAACATATTCCAAAACGAGGCATGTCTGGCTTTGTTTCACAGATGTATGAAGTGTAATTGTACATCTGAAGCACTTTCAGAAGAATGCAGTGCACCCCAGCATATGTTTTTGTTAAAGGAAGCTGTGCTTTCTAAATTCAGTTCTATGTTCTCATAAGACTGAAGGACAGGGAATGATAGCCTGACTGCAGCTCAGCCTGTTTAAATTCTGCATCTCTGCTCGCTGCTCTGACATTGCTCTCTCTTTATACCAGTGTGTTGGTTGTCTGCATATGGTGAGAGAAGAGCAAATGAGCAGCTGGGAAAGGTGAAAACAGATTTGCTTTCTGTTCCTAGCACGGACCTTGACTTCAGCAGGGGGAACAGGGGGGGTGTGGGGAGGGTGCTCTGAGCAGCCTCAGTCTCTTTACAGTATCACAGTAATTATAAGGTTGGAAAAGACCTTAAAGATCATCCAGTCCAACCTAAATCCAAGTAAACCTAACATCTAACATCTAGATCGTGCCACTCAGCACCTCATCTAGCCTAGCCTAGCCTAGCCTCTAACCTCCAGGGACGGCGACTCAACCACCTCTGTGGGTAGCCCGTTCCAAAACTAGATCACTCAGTGAAAAATCTTTTCCTAATGTCAAGTCTAAACCTCCCCTGATGGAGCTTCAGACTATGACCTCTTGTCCTGTCTCCAGTGGTCAGCTTCCTTCCCACTTGCAAAGCAAAAAGTAACTGTAGTTTTGTCTTGTACAAAGTCACCCTTAAAGTCTGTAGCCAAACTGCCACTCTACCATGAACTGTACATTCTCTAGGACTTGTGCCATCACTAGTAGGATTGGCCTCACTCTAGGTGTTCCTATTTGTGACTGTGGGAAGTGAGGTCTTTAGGTGCTGCTGTTTGCTGATGCTTTTTAAGACTCTCTTCTTGTTGTTGAGATTGCTTCAGTGCATAAGAACAACAAACTTACTGATGAAAAGCAAGAGGCCAAATCTTATTCTAATCAGGGTAGTCATTACCCAGGCTAGCAGTGTGCACGCCTGAGCCTGAAAAGACTGACTTTCCTGGTTAGGTGGGCTGTAGGCTTTGTTTTTCACACCTAAGATGAGCACAATGACCACCAGGCAGTTGGTATTCTTAGATGATTCTTACTTACTTCTCTCCTCTTCCACCACAGCACACTCAACCTCACACCCACAACTGATCAAACTTACTTGGCAGCTCAGTGGCTAAGGCAGATTTCTGGCATGAAGATGAGTGAGGTGTTCTGTGTTCCAGTTAAGTGCCCTAATTTTTACAGGTTTTACTTATTTGGAGGTAAGAGAAAATGGACTTTTTTTCCTCCTTTCCCTCTTTGAGCTAGAAATGGTCTTCTCATCTAAACTGGTTCATGCGTTCCTTCAGGCAATCCAATTTTTATGGAAACAACTTTCATCAGCAAATCCCTGACTTCTTGTGCTCCCTGGGGACCTGTATCTACTGGATTTTCATTTCTTTCCCTTTGACACATTGGCACAAAAGAAGGGCTCTGATAAGAGGCAGAAGCGAGCCCACCATTCATCTTTCTCTCAGATTTGTAAATGAGCCAAGTGTGGTTACATACGTGGTTAAGTATTAAAAAACTGTGGTTCCAGCAGTGGGTCCCTTCCTGTTGATTACCAGACTGTGAATGCTGGTGATAACCGTTAGTCCATTACAGAAATCTTTCTCCTACAAATCAATCACTATTTCTGTTAATTTTTTTTTTTGGTTCTGGACATTTCTGTGTTTTGAGACTCAGCAGGAAAAATGTAATAGCTATTCAATATTTTATATTCCAATATTTTCTTGTTCTGATATGGCCAGGAGAAACATTATAAAAAGTAATCTTGTGAGTTCTCAGGAGCAGAAGTGTAGATCCATGCATACATGACTGGCAGTGGTTAGTATGAATAACTTCTTGGACCCCATTCCTTCAACAAAAATATTCAGTACCCTCTTGTGAATTGATATGCACTAAGGAAGCCTCCTGTTTCTCGGACTCATAACGTTAAAGCTGTATATGGTTAGGTTTTTTTGTTGTTTTTACAGAAAATCATTGTGAGTTCTGAGGGACTGTTGCTACTGTGGTTGGTTTGTTCAACTTTTTTAAAGAATGGGAAATTGTGAAAAGAAAAACCCACTAGAGGATTGATTTGCTATCTGAGTGGGGGAAAGGAATGAGAGTGAAGTTGGTGGGTCTTTAATTGATCCCTTGCTGAAAGATTAGTGTCCAATGATATAGCAAGTGCTAGAATCACAGAATCATTAGGGATTGGGAGGGACCTCAAAAGATCATCTAGTCCAATCCCCCTGCAACAGCAGGATCACCCAGACCAAGTCTCACAGGAACACATCCAGATGGGTCTTAAACTTCTCCAGTGAAGGAGACTCCACAACCTCCCTGGGCAGCCTGTTCCAGTGCTCTGTCACCCTCACTGTGAAGAAGTTCCTTCTCATACTTATGTGGAACCTATAGGAAAACCTAAGCTTGTTTGAGGGGGTCCCAATCTCCTGAGCAATCTTAGAGAGGTTGACCATATGTTGGTTTTTATTTCACTGCTTCTGTTTTCTGCAACATGGGTTCTGTGTCCAAGCTGCAGTTCAGTTTTCAGAAAGGCTTCTGAAGTGCACTGTAGGGTTTGGAATACATCCTCTGTCTGTGCTTGAGCAATCACCACCATAACACTAGTCCAGGGGATGAAATACTGCAGTTTTTCTTTGAATTAGTTGAAAAGGGTTGATTGAATTGTGACCTCTAAAGCAAAAACTTACTTATTAATTGTTGAATTCAACATTGCTCACCTGGCTGCACCCTTCCACACAAGATAGCAAACTTGTATGGAATCTGAGCACGGAAAATCTTGAGTCTCACAGATAAACCATAAATACTTGAAGTACTGTGTGTGAAAGGTGGTAATTCTTCCAGGGTGACATTAACAACATTGCACAAACTGCAGCACACCTTAAATTAACTTGGTGTTCTTTACCCTGAGTTTAGAATGCGTGCACAACGCTGATACGGTTCAGAGCGCTGCTCGTACAGCGCACTGCAAGCAGCTTTAGTGCTAAGATAGTCTCAATGTACTATGGGGATGATGGGCAGAAGCTTTTACTTTCTGCTTCCACAATGCTGGATTGATAATAAAAAGTCATGCTTTAAATTAGAATTACAGAGTGAGAGCCACCCCCCCAGTGTGTGGAGAACAGGGTCTGACTCTTACCTGCTTCTGTGCTTTTGAGACTGCTGTGTCCATCCGTGTTAATGCTGCTCATTAGCATATTGCTCCCTTTGAATGGGAGAAAGGTGGGAGGGTGGTACCAGTCCTGACTCATCTCTGGTGCTGTTCTGCAGCGGTTTGATGCTGAAAAGCCATTGCCAGCCCCAACGCTGGGACAGCTGTGTGCTTGTGACTGTAACAGAACTGTGTAGATTAATGCACAACGTTGGGCATGCATGGGGCAATCAGATCTGCAAAACTTTAACATAGGCTTCCTAATTAAAAAAGGGATAAATCATTAAAGCATGTGTTTTACTAATACATCATGTTTGAAACAGTATGTTGTGCAAATACCCAGTTTAAGTCAGTTTAGCTCATGGTCTAGTTTGGCTGTGTAAAAGGTTTTGCAGACATTTAGATGATGGCTTTGAAACTGTGTGAGGGCAAAGAAAAGAAACACCTGCTTTAATGGTGGGAGAGTCTATTTACTCCTAAACATCATGACTTCATCTACTTGGTTATTCCTTCTTTTTTTTTTTCTACTTCTCATGGAAAGCTTACGTGTGATAATTGCTTCAGTGTTAGACTGAGGACTTCAACAATAGCACACAGAAGGGATAATTGAGCCTCTGCCTGTTCTTCTATTTCATTACTTCCCAAAAAACCCCTTTTGAACTTGTATACAAGTTGCATCACTTACTGGTAGTGATTCTGTTGCCTCAAAGCCTCTGGTGCTTCAAAAACTCCCACACTGCTCCTAATGCAAGTCCTCTGAGCACCTGACTGACACAAACATGAACAGGACTTTACCATTCCCCCCTCTCATGCTGTTTCTGTACACGGACCTGGGGCTTTCTTTTTTGTTTTTGCTCTGCCAACTGAAGCACTGGCATGTTGGGCAACTCTCTGACCAGAAGACCAGTGATTATTTTTATCCTTTGGTTTGCCAGTAGAGTCGTCCAGAGAAAGGATGAACTGTAGACAACTGCTTGATGTTGCCTCTACCTTTTAAAGGCTCGTTTACTTGTCAGTAACATTTGGTTGTTGACATAACACCTTCTTTGCCCATTGTTGCTACTTACGGCATCTCCCTTCCCAGCCTTTGCACCTCCAGCAGATATTTTCCATCACCTAATAAGGTTAATGTAATCATTGTGTTTGAGAGACCTCAGTGTCTTCTTTGACTCTGGTATAGTAAAACGAAAGCAAAGAACAACAGGCTTTGCTGTTGCGATGACTAAACGCACATCATCGTGTAATTATGTTCTAGTGAATGTGATCCTCTTGCTAAACAAATGAGATCTGTATCTGAAATACTGAGGCATGAGATTTTATGAACTGGTGCTTAGCATAGCATCGTGGCGAAACTGTTCCCATGTTTACACGAAACATGCCAGCACTCGCCCAAAGTGCTCTAGGAATCCATCTATCCCTTTAAATAGCACTACCCTTTAGCTAGCTGTTCTCTCAGGAAGAAATGTGTCCTCTAAAACCTGGGAGGCTTAGCAGGATTGCAGAGAACATAGGATGACAGCTGATCTAACCTAGTTCACATCAGACACAACCTACTGGCATGGGTTTATCCACCCCCTTAAGCAGGTGCTGAGGAGAGGAAGGGTACCCAAAGTGCAGTTTTTCTAGTATGATTTCATTTCAGTAAAGGAAGAATAACCTGCAAATCTTACATCTTGACTACTATTTCAATGCCCCTTTCCATAATATCTTAATTATGAAACTTGCCCAAACTTGCCAAGATATTTCTGAAGTTCTTAAGTAACATTTTTGGCCAGCAGCAGAAAATAATTCTCTGTTGTTAATGGCTTGAAAATTTTTTTCCCCAGGTATTCAGGCTTAAACCATCAGTGAAAATGGGTGTTGCTGCATGGATTTGCGCTGTCTCTAAACTTGAGCTCTACTCCTCCTTGAAGAAAGAGAGGTTGAAGTGTATGTGTGTGGAGTAACTTGACAACCAACAGAGTGCGGCCTTGCTTGGCCACAGCTTGTCCAGGGAATCATAGAGCAGTTTTAGCTGGAAGAGACCTTCAAGGTCATCAAGTCCAACCTTTTACTAGCCCTGTCAGTATCACTAAACTATGTCTCCCAGTGCAACATCTACCCTCCTTTTCAGCATGTCCAGGGATGGTGACCTAATCCCCTCCCTGGGCAGACTGACCAGTCTTTCAGTCAAGAAATTTCTCCTGACTTCCAACCTGAACCTCCCTTGAAGCAGCTTAAGGCCATTTCCCCTCGTCCTGTATCTGGCCACTAGGGAGAACAGATCAACCCCCAACTGCCTACACCCTTCTTTCAAGCAGATATAGAGAGCAATAAAGTCTCTCCTCCATTTCCTCTTCTCCAGCCTAGACAACCCCAAATCCCTCAGCTGTTCCTCATACAATACCTGTTCCAAATCCTTTACTGGCTTGGTAGCCACCTCTGTAACCTCTCTAGCCCTTCAATGTCCCTCTTGTAGTAAGGGGCCCAGAACTGGACACAGGACTCAAGGTGTGGCCTCACCAAAGCTGAGTAGAAGTGAATGATCATCTCCCTGCTCCTACTGGCCACAATCTTCCTGATAGAGGCCAGGAACCATCATCTCATGCCTTCGTTCCCTGGGTGTAGCATGATGACACTGCCAAATTGTGTACCTAAGGAGAAGAAATCCTTCCACAGCATCTTCACTATCACCTTTCTCTGCAAGTATTTAAAATAGTATCTTTGCTGCAATTTAACAGTCATTTTCCATTAATTAGGAAGTTGTTAGCCACAGCTGACAGCTGGTGCTGTGTGATTGAGAAAGGTGGGTTACTTGAATATCGCAAGTGAGGGCTACTGAGAAAACTCGCTCTTCAAAATGTGTCTGCCACTTGGGCACCTATTTTTTTTTGTGTGATCCACTCTTAGCTCCCTCATGCTTTCCGGGTTTTGGGCAGTAACCTATCTACTCAATGGTTGCTAAAATGACTTGTGAATAAAGTAGACACAGCTGATGTGGTAAAATTTGTTCATGAAGTTACATGCAAACAATTTGTATTCTAAAATGCAGGCTGCAGGAAACAACCCAGCTGGTGACTAATAAAGTGATTTCAAACTGTGTTTGCACGCACGTTAGACTGTGCAAACACAACCTAGTACGTACACGTTGGTGGAAGTCGAGAATCTTTTATGGAGGACCATTTATAAGCTACAATAACAGTTGTCTTGTCAGGCTAAGAAGTAGCAGCATGTCACATTGCTAGTGATGATGTGAAATCTTTCACCTCCCTTCTATTTCTACAAGCGTTTCCTGTTATGAACCCAGTCTTTCCATTTGTGTGATACTGGGCTGGATTTCATTCCTTCCTGTCGATGCCTGTACATGAAGCAGCAGAGGATTATGAATTCCATTGTTCGTGTCTCTTCACAGTGAAGTCCTGTGCACAATCGCTGATGCTTTGGTTTTTAATTTCACTAGTGCATAAGTGATGTAGAACTGACCAGACTCACCCTTGTGCCCATTTATTCCCTCAACTTTCTGCGTTTTGTAAGATTATCTTAGTGTCTTTTAGCATTTTGATTTTTCAGTGCTCAGGATTAAATAAATCTCCTCCCATGAGGAGGGGAAAAATAAAGTTGGCATTTCTACATTTCTGTAAACAACCACAGACCTCCCAAGCCTGTTGCTTGATACTGCGAGGGTGGTCAGAACTGAATGAATGACAGGCACTTGCAAAAAGTCCTGCAGTTGGAGCTCTTTGTTGAAGCTGTGTGATACTTGGAGGGTGGAGAGAAACTTATGGGGGGGTACCAGACATTTTCCAGAACTCGGGGGTACCAGAATTTCTGTGGTTGTATAGTCCATGATTGCAAGCACAGGGCACATCCTGCAATGTTTTGTAAACTCTCCAGAAACAAGAAAACACCTTCTTAAATAAAGAAAAAAACCCCCTATTTTTAAAGAGACTATAATAAGACCCATTTAGCAGGAAGTAAAATTAACTTAAATACTTTCAGAAAAGAACACAACCCCTAAAAAGAATGTGTTCTTGTGCTGAGACATCCTACGTGCTTGTATTCCTGTTGGAGCGTTGTCTTCTCTTTGCAAAGACCCGATGCACTGTGGAATTTAATACTTCTTACCTATCTTGTTGCTTTACTCACAACAAATTGGATGCCATTCTTGATGAAGTAGTCGGTATGAGCGAGATCCTCAGTAGTAAAGATTAATTTACTATCACTATTCAGTGAGATAAAAATAACTTGGACAACATCATTTTTACTAGCTGTTTCCAGAACACTGCATTAGTAAGTTAGGTAAAAGACGCTTTGGTGTGTCATGAAAAGTAGAGAGTCCGGATACAAAGGCGTAGGATTCATTAGAGGTTAACACCGGGGTCTCCAACAGCAGCCACGTGTGAGATCTACTTTTAATTTAAAAATATTGTTTTAATTTTCTCCAGTATATTTTCCACAAACAGTAGAGCATCTAATGCAGTCCACCAAGTTATTAGCAGAAACTCAAGATGCCTGTTGTTTCAAAACCGAGAAGCAATCAGTAATGGAGAGAATCGTAGAAACAACACCAGGGGTTGGAAGGGACATTGAAAGATCATCTAGTCCAATCCTCCTGCCACAGCAGAATCACCTAGACCAAGTCATACAAGTCAGTCAGGGTTAGAGGGGACCACAGGATCATCCAGTTCCTACTCCCCTGCCATAGGCAGGGACACCCCACCCTAGATCAGGCTGGCCAGAGCCTCATCCAGCCTTCACCTTAAACACCTTCAGTGATGGGGCCCCAACCACCTGGCAACCCATTCCAGGCTCTCACCACTCTCACGGTGAAGAACTTACTCCTCACATCCACCCAGTGCTCACCACTCTCACGGTGAAGAACTTACTCCTCACATCCACTCTAAATCTACCCATCTCCAGCTTTGCTCCATTCCCCCTAGTCCTGTTGCTACCTGACATCCTAAAAAGCCCCTCCCCAGCTTTTTTGTAGCCCCCTTCAGATACTGCTTCGATCTTATATGGAAATGAGAATGTTGAAGTATGGAAAGCTGGAAGGAAATGTGGGCTGAATTAAGCAAGAAGGGTTTGTAAACCTTGGAAAGTGTGGCACTGAAATCAGTAGAGAGTTAGAGGGAATAATGAACCTCAATCATTCAACAAAACCCCAGCCTGACCAAACAAAATCGCACTCCTATAAGACCTCACCAGGGTGGTGTGATGTGATGAAGCTTTCCAATGAATTGCTGAAAGATAGCAGGTAGACACCATCCTTGGCAGAAAATAATAAAAGCAGAGACAGCAATGTGCCCTGGTGGCCAAGAAGGCCAATGGGATCCTGGGGTGTATTAGGAGGAGTGTGTCCAGCAGATCGAGGGAAGTTCTTCTCCCCCTCTACTCTGCCCTGGTGAGGCCTCATCTTGAGTACTGTGTTCAGTTTTGGGCCCCCTAGTTTAAGAGGGACAGGGATCTGCTGGAGAGGGTCCAGCGGAGGGCTACGAGGATGATTAAGGGACAGGAGGGCATGGCTTATGAGGAGAGGCTGAGGGACTTGGGGCTTTTTAGTCTGGAGAAGACAAGACTTAGGGGAGATTTGATCAATGTTTATAAGTACCTGAAGGCTGGCCGGGGGGGGGGGGCAGGCTCTTTTCACTTGCTCCCTGTGATAGGACAAGGAGCAATGGCTGTAAGTTGCAGCAGAGTTCCCGCCTCAACACAAGGGGGAACTTCTTTACTGTGAGGGTCACAGAGCACTGGAACAGACTCCCCAGGGAGGTGGTGGAGTCTCCTTCTCTGGGGACTTTCAAGGCCCGCCTGGATACGTTCCTCTGTGATCTGTGTTAGATAGTTTTGTCCTGCTGCGGCAGGGGGGTTGGACTCGATGATCTCTTGGGTCCCTTCCAACCCCTAACATCCTATGATCCTATGATCTTACAAATCACTGAGCATCACTAACTGTCAGGAAACTTGTGGAGCCCGTAAACCAGAGAGCTGTGAGACCACTTGAAAACACCAAATGAATATTGGTTCCTTTAAATGAAAATAAACGACACCATGCTGATTTTTTCAAACTTACTTTTCAACAATGTTTTGGAAAAGTTGCCTAGCAGTTTGAACGTGGGTCCATTTGTGTCGTGGTGGGACAGGTGAGAGAGCCACAGTCTCTTACGCCATTATCAGTTAAGTAAAAGGCACTAACTTGGAATAACTTGGAAAAAATTTGGACAATGAAGGACCTTGCTTTGTTCAGTTCCTGCTTGTCTGCTTAAAAGCTGATCAGAAAGGTCAGCTTAGGCAAAGATCCAAGTTCCACAGGGCAACAACACAGGGCTGATGGCCTCTGAAATGTGACCCTCTGGGAAGCCCCACTACCCCAGTTTTAAGCTGATGTTTGTTAGCACTGTGAACCAAAACAAACAGCCTCCACACAAAGCCAATCTTCTAGCTGTTAAGAGATGTGGAATTTGAGTACAAGTGGGAAAAAAATAGCCTCAGGAACTTGACTGTGGAATGCTTGCTCCTCTGGAAGATATTATCCTCTGATCCCTTTGTAAATACAAATGGCTAGAACTAAATACAGCTGTCAACATCTGAGACTAGACAGTAGAACAGTAAAGTTACACAGCTGAAACATGCTCTCTACACCAGCGTACACATTCATTCTGCAGAGGTGTGGGTACTGTTGATCTTTCTAGTCTCCTATTGATGCTGTAAATACAAGAAGCAGGAGAAGGTGGAATGGGGCAATTGTTTACAATCAGTGCCAAAATGGTGAGCAGACAGAAATAACGAGCATACAGGGGGATATACTTCTTGTTCAAGTGTAATAAAATCTGATCATGTCTGTGGTGAGGGTGCACGGGAAGGTAAATAGAGAAAACAAGTTATTTCCCAACGCATTTCTCGTGTAAATAGGTATAACCTGCAAAAGGGGAGGGTTGAACAGTTGTAGAAGTACAAGTGTTTTGGATTCTACCTTCCTGTGCCTGAGAAGGACTGACTAGCCATTAAGGAGAGGATTTCAGGTGATTTTGAGAAGCACAGAGCAACTAGGAAATGCTAAGGGACAGCATAAACTGTTGTAAGAGAAATAAAGTACCCTGTTAGGACACACAATTCCTGGGACTACTGTGTTTTCTTAGGCGTCACTGGAATTCAGAGAGGCCAATAATGTCATCGTGTAAAAGAAAGAAGCAAGCTTGTATCTGAGGCTTATAATTTTGTAATACAGAAACAACCTGAGCAGCAGCTTGACCAAGTTGGACTGCCCATCTCCTGTTTGTCCTGCTTTGCTAGATGGGTTGTGTGCTCCGTACATGATGAGTTGAGGAGTGTTCTCTGGGAGAGTCCAAGACACAGGGGTAAGATGCGTGCCGCACAGCAGTCTATGTCAGACATCGATCACCTTGAGCAGGGGCCTTGCTTATGTGTTTTGTGATTCCTTTTGGTCGTTCACCCATGATTGCCCCTCTACAAAAGAGAGGTGGTGCACATCTGGATTGTTTTCTGACAAGGAGCTGGAAGTGCTTGGGCTTGGGAGCATTTTGCAGCATAGACATCTGTCCCTCTTGGCTGTAGAGCATGTTCTGAAGTCATTAAGTTCACTTTATTTGAGCTTTATAAAATGTTACTGTTCTTTAATCCATTGTTTCCTTCCAGAGGTAGTTCAGAATCTTATCAGCACATATTCTAAGTGTAAAGTGAGATTAGAAGACTATTAAACTAAAGATGCTGCCAGTCCCTTAGGTGCATGAGTATGTAGAAGTGTATGGGGAAAAGCGGTGATAATCGAACCTGTCTACACAAACAAAAGGACTAATGAGGGAGTTCATAGGATCATAGGATGTTAGGGGTTGGAAGCTTCCAGAAGGAAAAGAAGAGCTGGATTGTGTGATACTTAAATACACTTTTTCAAGTGCACATTTGAGCTTGTGAGTCAAATGGGAACAGATGTACCAGCTAGATCAAGGCTCTTTATCTATAAACTTAGCTGCTTCTTGATGATGGCAGGCATTAGTTGGAGAACAGGGAGGGATAAAACAGGTGGCAATGCCAACCCTTCTCTTTACTTTAGACTATTTCAGGAGCCTCTCTGGAAAAGAGTGCTAACAGGAGAGCTGGGACAGGAATGATGAATCTGAGGCGTGTGGAAGCTACAGGATGAGGAGATTTCAGAGGAGGACTGCCAGAGGGACAGTAGTTATTTGTGCCCACGTTACCTTGTCTATAAGTCCTGAACACCACATGTGCCTTGTGCCACGTTTCTGGACATTCAGGAGAGAGCTAGCAGGAAATCCTGACGACTCTCAGGAAGCAGAGTCATCTCAGTGGGCCCCAACAGGGAGTGGGGACAGAGGGTCCACCAGACCTGCAGATGCTGACAGTAAGCAAGGCTTGACATGAGCAACCTTAGCCTCTTTGGAGGGATGAGGCTGGGTGGGTGCTTGGATATGAGCATCACTGAGTGACCCCATCCCACTTTTTTTGTTTTAAACTGCATATTTTAAATATAAGTCCCATGAGGAAACCCAAAATATTGAGTGTATTCATTTCATAAATGACCTATCAAAATGAGCTATTGAAAATTAATTGACTACTTTTCCATTTAGAATAGCTTTTTAATCTTATTTGGAATGGCTGTTTTGTTCTGAGAAGGCAAGCACCCCTCTGTGCTCTGCTTCTTTTGAGATAGAGGTTTGAAGTTGTGGCAAATCCTGGCACCAGCAGAGTCTATTATAAATTACTGCTGGCTTCAAGATTTTGCCAGAGTTGTTTCTTTTGTTTCTGGGCCAGCCTCAGATATGTTCATAATTATCCAAGTAGGTGTAAGAAAAGCCTGTGTGTGACTGAATTTAACGATGACTCCCTACCCACACCCCCGACCCCCAGCACCCATCCACCTCAGCTTTTCTCTAAAGCCTTATTTTGACATCTGGTATTGCTTTCTTTGTTGGCACTCAAGCTCCTTGCACAGCGGAAGCGAAGACTTAAGCAGTGACTAGCACTTTTAGAAAGATGAGTGAAAAACATTTTGATTTCCAGCTCTTTAGGTACCTGACATATGTTACAGTTTAGTTATATGAAATGTTTGGAAAGGAAAGCAAACACTTCTGAATTTTTTGTTGGGTTTTTTTCTCCCTCAAGCTCTAGAAAAACTTTTGAGAAAGTTTAAAAAAGAAAATCTTAAGCAACTCTTGCACTTGGCTCTTCTGGAGTTTGTTATTAAGAGAAAAACCTAAAAAATAACCCAAATATCAAGAAAAGGGTATTTTGCATACAAACAAATTTAGAAATAGCTTTGCTTTTTGGTGAGCTCTTGCAAAACTACCCAACTGAATACATTGAGGAATTATTTAAGCATCTGTCACAGAATCACAGCATGTTCTTGGTTGGAAAGGACCTCCCAGAACACAGAGCCCAGCCATACACACAATGACAATGACAAACCCCAAACCCGGTTAGATATCAGCACCAAGCACACTCAGAGAGATAAAACACAAATCCCCTAGAATCTCTGTTGCTATAGCAGGTCCTAAAGCACCATGGAAACATGTTTCTTAAACATCTCCAGGGATGGTGACTCAATCCCCTCCCTGAACAGCCTGTGCCAGTGCCTGACCATGGAATGTCTTCCTAATATCTGAGCTTCCCCTGCTCCAACTGCAGACCATTTCCTGTAGTCCTGTCGTTATTCACTTGGGAGAAGTGAATCCCCATCGCTCTACAACCTCCTTTCAGGTAGTTGCAGAGGTCAGCAAGGTCTCCTCTCAGCCTTCTCTTCTCCAATTCCTTCAGCAGTCCCCATATGACTTGTTCTCTACATTCCTTATGAGCTTTGTGGCTCTCCTCTGGACATGTTCCAGCACCTCCGTGTCCTTCTTCTAGTTGATTGTGCTTTGAAGACCCCACATAAGGTTTTGAGCATGTTAAATGCTTACGAAAGATTGAGGGTATCAGGAAATTTGGTACTTAAGAACACAGCCTTTGGTTTGGCTTTTACTGTTAGGCATTCCCAGAAACAATTTCCCTGCCTAATAAACCTAACATTGGGTGCTTGTTTACCTACACAAAGATTTGGAATGAAGATCATAGAATCATAGAATCATTACGGATTGGGAGGGACCTCGAAAGATCATCTAGTCCAATCCCCCTGCCACAGCAGGATCACCTAAACCAAGTCACACAGGAACCTATCCAGTCGGGTCTTGAACATCTCCAGTGAAGGAGACTCCACAACCTCCCTAGGCAGCCTGTTCCAGTGCTCCGTCACCCTCACCGTGAAGAAGTTCCTTCTCAGGTTGATGTGGAACCTCCTATGTTCCAGCTTACAACCATTGCCCCATGTCCTATCACTACATGACACCGAGAACAGCCCAGTGCCATCCTCCTGACACCCACCCCTCAAATATTTGTAGACATTGATGAGGATCTCACGTTATTGCAAAATACTGTTTTTATCTGGACTAACACAGCTTTTTGAAGTTAACTAATTTAAAGAGGGTGGTAATCCACCTAGCCAAAGAAGAAAGTGTGTCTCTTCACCGTGAGAGTGGTGAGAGCCTGGAATGGGTTGCCCAGGAAGGTGGTTGGGGCCCCCCATCCCTGGAGGTGTTTAAGGCCGGGCTGGATGGGGCTCTGGCCAGCCTGAATGATCCTGTGGTCCCTTCTAACCCTGACGGACTATATGACTTGATCTAGGTGATCCTGCTGTGGCAAGGGGATTGGACTAGAAGATCTTTCAAGGTCCCTTCCCAAACTCTAATGATTCTATGTTTTTATGATTCTCTAAAGCCTCTGCTGCAAAGATCTGCCCCAAGATAGTTCAGTGTTACATGGCGAAAGTGCCTAAGATCATTTGCTCCTGTTTGTTTTTTAATGAGTTAACTACATGTGATTTCATTTAAAACCACATGAATTACACTAAGAAGTCACAGATGACACAGATTTGAATCACAGGATCACAAAACATTAGGGATTGGAGGGGACCCTGAAAGACCATCCAGTCTAAATCCCCTGCGAGAGCAGGATCACCTAAACCAAGTCACACAGGAACACATCCAGGTCAGTTTTAAACATCTTCAGAGAAGACTGCACAATCCCACTGGGCAGCCTGTTACAGTGCTCCGTCACCTTCACTGGGAAGAAGTTCCTTCTCAGATTGATGTGGAACCTCCTGTGTTCCAGCTGACACCCATTGCCCCTTGTCCTATCGCTAGATGACATTGAGAAGAGCCTGGCTCCATCCTCCTGCCACCCACCCTTCACATATTTATAAACATTAATGAGGTCACCCCTCAGTCTCCTCTTCTCCAAGCTAGAGAGACCCAGCTCTCTCAGCCTTTCTCTGATAGTGGTTTTGTTCCTACTGAAGAATTCTCAGTTAATAAGGGATGCCTTGGAGATGACATAAAAAACTTAGTCTTTCTCCTTTGAACCCCCACAACATTATTCAGAGTCATTGTTTCTCAGGTTAGGATGTTGCATGTTAAACTTTCCGATAAGTGATTGTTATCCTTGCAAGCATGAAGAACTTCTGGAAATTCTTTTTCTCCAAGTGGAATTTGATGATACTTGTGCAGTCTGACATTTTTAAGATGGTTCTCTATGCTAGTGTGTGAAATAAATAATCCAACATGTCATGAGAATTCTCTGTTTCTTCAAGTTTTAAATTCCATTAAACTAATAATTTAGCTCTGAGTGTTTTTGACCGTCCGCTGAAGTATTTTCTCATCAGGTGTTGCCATCGTTACCTTTATTGGCTTTTCCACTGAATGGTAAGCATAGCATCTCTCACACCAATGATACTGTGAGAAGATCAGTCTGGGTTTAATTGGTTTCTTTTGGATCACAGGAAACGTATCAAATTTAATACTTTAGTAAGTGGCTGTTATGTTATCGTAATGCCTGGACTTTGCTGGAATGATAGTTAGGTCCAGATCTTTCCTAATGCTGTAGCTAAGGCCATCTGCTTAACAGGGATGTTATTCAGCGAGGAGAAAAGTTGACAGCAATGTTTACATCAAAGTCGATGCAGAGAACTACTAAATTCCACTTTCTTCTGGTAATTACCGCTGCTAATGAATGCTTGCATACTTTCTAGTGTGCTTGGCTTGGCATTGGTTTGAGGGGCTTTAATTTCGCCTGACTTGAGCGCAAGTTGAAAGCATGTGGCATGAGAACAGATTTGGAAGGCTTCCACCAAGATGTCAGAAACCTTACATGCAGCGCTTGTGAAGCTGGGTCCTCTTCATGTTCTTTCTTTGGAATGTGCCATAGTGAACGTTGGTGTGACTTGGCTACAAACAGGGACAGTTTAAACACAAGTTTCCTTGGGGAGTACCGATAACCATCAGTACACAGGATGCAGAAGAGATTTTCCTTTTCCACTGCTACTGAGCAGAAGGGAATAAAACATTAATTTGGCCAGCTGCAAAGAGTGAAAAAACAACTATGGTTATGGCTGCTCACCTGGGGTGTGTACAAGACTGACAGCAACTTTGGCCCCTCCTAAGTGGATTTATTTTTCATTTTATCTTTAGCCACTGGGATTAAAAAAGACTTTGGTATTTAAAAACAAAAGTATGTTTTTAGTGTACTTACATCTGGTTGATCTCCAGAGGAAGGTATTTCTTCACCTCTACATTGTGCTCTATATTCATCTTGATCTTTATGATGAGGCCTCATTAATGATGTTTTTGTTTTGCATGCAGGAGACTTGATTTTTGTGTAGTTTATGCGTTCGTAGAGAGACCAATGATTTGTTCTCCTTCAGGGTATTTTAAAATGGAATCTCTTATTCTAACGTCTTAAAATATACTGTGTATGTGTAAAATAAAGTGTTTACCATATAAATCAAAAAAAAGCTTTTTTCTTTTATCGTATATTTCTAGAGCTGTTCCCTTAGTAATGAGATTACTTTCATCCTTTACCTTAGTTTTTCTTTTTCAACCTTTTTTTTTAAGTGAAGTAGTGGGTTAGAAAAGAGAAGAAAGCTTGCTTTTTTTTTTTTTTCTTAATTGTGGTAAATATTTATCGGATGCTAAAGATATTAAATACAGAGGGAGAGGCTTTTGGAATAGCAAGTTTATAATTGCTTTGGTATTTCTCCAGAACCACAGAAATTTTCCTTGGTACAACAGGTGCATTAGTTTTGATGCCTATGAGTGAGTTTTCCCTGAGGCGAGGGAGGGAAGGACTGAGTTTTCCTGGAGGAAGAGAGGAAGCGAATGAGTATTCCTGAACAAAGGGAGGGGAGGGAGTTTCCTGGGAGGTAAGGAGGAAGTGAGTGAGTATTTGTGGAGGGAGGGAGTGAGTGAGTTAGTTTAGTTTAGTTAGTTAGGTTGGTTGGTTAGTTAGTTGGTTTAGTTAGCTAGCTTGCTTGCTTACCTGTTTGTTTTCTAGGAGGGAGGGAGTGATTTTTCCTGGAGAGAGTGCACGAGTTTTCATGGACTCCCAGTGTTTAACATCTGACACATGGATGGACTTAAAATATTCCAGTAGCCAGATTAGTAAATTGAAGCAGCAATGTATTGATGTTACCAATTGACTGAAGGTATAGCATTCATGAAGAAAACATCAGTGGCTGCTGCATGATAATATAGTTATAACATTTGCTGAGGCAATTAAGAGAACCCATCAATACATGGTGGTTGACTTCCCTCACCCGCCCCCTCTTGTCAGACTGTTGTCCCTCACACTCAAACTTCATATCCAAAAGAGTTGGTGGTGTTTGCAGAGGAACAGATGACTGCAGTGGAGGTGCCTGCCTACCTGTTGCTCTTGTATTTGCAAGCCAAAAGTGACAAAACTGAGCCATTTAGTACCTGGGAACGTGTGATGGGCTACAAACTCATTTCTGAAGTGTGGCTTCTGGTTCACTGTGAAAGCAAATGAATCCTCAGGAATCATGTGAAGCCAAACTGCTTTCAAAGGTGTTGTGTTTAGTATGACTCAGCACTGAGTAGGGCTCTTGCTTTGCTAAGGAGTCAAGTGGTGAAATGCTGTTTACTTTTGAGACTAAAAAACAAAATTACTGTCTTTTTTGAAAACTGAATTTATAATGAATGGAAGATTTGGTTGGTTAAAGACCAAAAAAATCCTCTAAAAATGCAAATAATCCTTTTCTCACTGCTCCTGGGATGCTGGTGTGTTATGTGCTGCTTCTGCTCCTGCTACAGGGATTTGCTGGCTGTGTCTGTTCATGCTGTCTTGTGTTTTAACTGAATCATCCCTGGGTACCTTCAGATGTCTTTGGAGCCCTGCTCACTGGTGAGCACGTGCTGAAGTGTTGTAAAACAGTGGGTGATGTAGACTGGGGAAAGAGCTGAGGGAGTTGTTTGTTTTCTTTCATGTTTTGATGCCACTGAGTAGAGACCCATTTATGTCAACCTCCTGCTTCCAAATCAGTTTTAGCTAGGCAAAGTTTAAAACTAAAGACAAGTATTTACTAATGTAGAAAAAGGACTTGCAGATAGTTATGGAGCAGTCGTAGAGGAAGAGGTGGCTGATACGAATCCAAGATTAAATTTGTATTTTCTTCTCTGCCTTTGTATTCAAGTGACCTGTTTTGGTCATTCTTCATCCTCACCCTTTAGGAATTGTACTTTGCAGCATTTATTCAGAGGGGCCCTTTTTCTTGGAGAAAAAGGAAAGCTTCTCTAACAAATCAATAAACCTCAGTCCCTAAATCCTCCCCAGAGGGTTTACTCCACCATCTTTTTGTTCTCCCCTAATTCTGGTTTAAGTTAAAAAAGCTCAGGATCTACTCTTCCTTCAACACCTTGTAATGCCCAGGTTCCTAGTTACAGAAGAGCTGCAGTTCTCAAAATGAAGTTCTGTTGGGCTGCTGCCTGTAGAAGTTTGATTCTTAAAGAGCTGGCTGGACTCTTGTCACAGTATCAGCGAGGGATGTTCACAGGTTGCTTGAGCTGGAGGATGCCAGTGGTCAGATTGTTTAAACCCAGCAGACTTTATGCCTAGGGTATTTTATTTCTGTTGTGGCTAAAGCAGATTTATACCCTGGCAATAGCCAAGTGCAACTGTGGATTTGGGTTCAAACCATTAAGGACTATTTGAAATCATTAAGGACCAATAGAATACAATTTTGTATGAGGCAAATTATTGTTGGGTGCAATGAACAGTTGTATTTGTTATGATAAAGTCTATGTAAAGGATGTATTGCTTTGTGCAATGAGAGTCTGATCAGTATCAATAGAGTCTATTTTTACAGTGCCCACATATAACCAGACTGTTTGGAGTGCACACATATAACTGCTTTTAATAAGCATGAAAATATCCTCTGTTTTACCACTGGTGGTAAGGATTGGAGAGGTGAATAAGTATTCTCTTAAGCTTTATTTTTCTGTGGTGGTGCAAGTATCAAACATTTCTGAGAGGGTTTTTTTTCTCCCTATTTAATACTGTAGTAGTAAAACCAAAGACTGTAGTCAGCTGCTAAACTTGTACTGTGAAAATTATATGTTGCTGCTTGCTAGAAGCACGAGTTCGTTTTCAACTTGTAAATAGAGTTAAGTCTCTAAAAATTACTATGGGGAAAAAAAAGGACTGTGGTTAAAAGGAGGTAAGTCAAGATGGCATAATCCTGAAACCCGTTGCCTGTCTACTCCCTGAGCCTGTAGCCTCCAAAAATACTGCAGCAGCCCTCCGCCTTTTAAAGTCTCCCTGGGCATCATGTCTGCTTGAGTTGTAATCCCCCCAAGATGTGTTTCTGTCTAAGCCTCTCTGGAAGGGGCTCCTGGAGCACACCTGTGGCGTGGCATGCCCATGAGATCAAACTTGGTTCCAGTGTGCGATGGCAGCTTTTGCTTTCTGCTAGAGAAGGACTGGGTTGAGTAGTAGGTTTCTTTTCCTGTAATACTCCAGTGCTGGTGCAGGTGCTGGAGTGGGTCCGTAACGCTTCTGTCTGCCTGGAGGGTATCACTGCTGGCTTAGGAGCTTTTCTGGGGATTTCCTTTGATGCCTGCAATTGAAGCTGTGCTTAACTCAACCCTTCCACTAGACAGAGCGCAGAGGTGCCTATTCAGGACCTGGGATTAACCTTGAGCAGACAGACTTAGGGTCTGAGATGCTGTAAAAACGTGGTCATAGGGGATCAAACCAAATTGTTCTGTAGTAACTGAATGGTAAGTCCTGTTCAAAGAGGTTGCCAGTAGAATATTAGGTATGATGGTTGATTTCTCACAGCATACTTGATACGCTCATTAAATATAAGAGATCCTTCTGGACAGATCAGTTCTGCACTCCAGTTGGTTCCGCTTCCTTACATGAGCTATACATAGAAGTCAAATATTTTATAACAGAATATGTTCCTTTTCCTGGTGGCTGGGTTGAAGAAGGTTGTTTTTCTGTTTCCAGAAGTCAGTTCACTCATTCAAAAAAAAGCTGCTGGTGATGTAGCTACAAATTTATTTCAAAATGACAGGTTACAAGCACGTTACTGAAGTGATGAATGTATGTCTGTGTTAAGCCTGCTCAAGATTACACTTGGCATTAACACAGAAACACGAGAAGGGTTCAGTTAGTAAACTGCTCCACCCAAACTTTCTGAAAAAAAGCCCAAAGGAACTGGGAGACACAGTCGATCCTACAGCATCACTGCTGCTAGAACGGAAGCCGATGTAACACCAGCTACTGGTTATGCACATGTCAGGTGGTTTTGTGGATCTGAGGCATTTCAGTACATGCGTAAGTAGTTCATCAGAGAAAACCACTCACAGCTCAAGTGCTGGCAGAAGACGAGCAGACTGTCCTGGTGGCTCTGATGGACTCAATCCAAGCAATGCTGAACTACATTGCTAAACCTTGATGTACAACAACTTTGTTTCTTTACTCTCTCTAATAGATGAACATTGTAAAGCAGGTAATGGCAGCAGTTCTGCATGCAAACTTGTCTTTTTAGTGGAAATAAGTTCTGTGGATACTAGCTTGTATGTTTGCAGAGTGCTGCAAAGACTGCAATCAAAATGCTAATACAGTTCCTCCCTAGCATGAGAATAAATATCTTGGAAAGCATAAAACCCTGGGAAGGGTAGAGATATGAAACACGTGTATTCCTGCTTGCTAGTCAATGTGTTTGAGCAGAGGTGTGGGTGGGAAGATGGGGAGAATGATTAGACTTAGGGAAGGTGGAAAAAAGAAGAGAATAGATTTATTTATTTCTTTCTTATTTATTTATAGTTTTCCTCTAAAATTGCAGACAGGTGATAGCCACTGACTATTATGTGCGTTTTGCAAGTGACATTGTGTGTGCTGTAAAAATGTGTAAAATGGTGCTTTTGTGGCAACAGACTGCTGGGATGGGTGGTAGTTCTTTCCCTGGCACAGGGCTTGGAAAATTTGTTTTGTTGGAGTCTTTGTGTCATGTCACAGGTTTTTTTGCACTGGGGGACCAGGAATGTGCTTAGAGAAGAGGCATGGCTGTTCCCATGCCCTTGTTCCCTGTTGATGCCCACACACTTGTGCACAGAGACAGAGACAGGTGCTGCACAGATAAAGCACAAAGAGTCTGCTGTCAGCAGTCTGGTATCTCCAGTCCCTCTCTAACACAAGCCTTTGCTTCATCAGCTAGGTCTGAAACTACCTCACTGAGTGCATTATCTCCAATAAGAGATGTGGGGACTGGAATCACAGGATCATAGGACGGGATACCTCTCAGCTCATCTTGGTTGCTCAAGGCTTCATCCAACCTGGCCTTGAACACCTCCAGGGAGCAGACATCAATAGCCTGTCTGGGCAATTGATTCTAGAGTGTTTCCACCCTTGTACTCAAGAAGTTCTTCCTAAGATCTAGTCTAAACCTACTCTCTTTCAGACTCAAACCATTTCCTCTTGTCCTATTTCTAGATCCACTTGTGAAAAGTCCTTCTTCAGCCTCCCTGAATGTTCTTTTCAGGTGCTGGAAGGCAACTGTAAGCTCCTTCCAGAGTTGTGTTCTCTAGACTGAACGACCACAGCTTCCTCAGCCTGTCCTCATAGCAAAGGTGCTCCAGCCCTTGAATCATGTGTAGCCTCCTCTGGACTTGCTCCAACAGTTCTATGTCCTTCTTATGTTAGGGACACCACAAATGGACACAGTATTTGAGGTGGGGTCTCACAAGAGCAGAGTAAAGGGGAGAATCACCTCTCTTTCTCTGCTGGCCACCCTTCTCTTGATGCATACTAGGGTACAGTTGGCATATGTTCACTTGTTCCTTTCTCTCTCTGTCAAATGTGTTGCTACCAGAGTTTTACATAGCCATGGGGTCCCAGCGTATCTGGCCTGTGAAAGTCATTCCTGCTTTCTCCAGAGTCTTTGTATTTCTAATGCATTGTGCCTGTGTACGAGCACACACACGAGTACAACAGCCACTGCCTCTTTTTCTACTAAATACCTGCAAAATCAGTGCAGGGCTTGAGACTCTTTGGATGGGGGTCATGGGCCTTGGAATCAAAACTCATCTTAAAGGATAAGTTGTAGAACACATAGGCTTGAACCAGCCACACTAATGATTGATAGGGTCCTTGGTGCAGTTCTGGCTGATACCAGTTGGCGCTCTCCTAGATGGGTCACCTGGGATCACTTGATGGGCATTAGGACTAAAGTGCTGTTCCCAATAAGTATAGAGAGTGTTTATCCAGAGGGAAAGAGAGAAGTTACTTCTGAATACAAGGCAGTTTGAGACAGTTGGACTTGAGGTGAAGGAGCAGCTTTGTTGAGTTTACCAGGGTGGGTGTAATGGGGATGATAGAAGGAGTCAAAGCGGAGAGGAATAGAAAGGTATATAGAGAGATTGGGCAGGTAAGTGAGGTAAAACATAAATGAATGAACCTTTAAAAGTGCCAGGACTAGAAATCTCAATACCTCTAGTAAAACATTTTAAAATGCATGGACAGTCCTTTTTAGGGTAATACTTTGCTGTAACACATGACAATCCAGATGGCTTGGCTTTACTACTGAAAACTGCAGAGCCTTTTACCTGTGCCACTAACCTCTGTATCTGCAAGGAGAGAAGCAAAGCAACAAATGTGCCTTTGTATGTAACGTAGAACAGGAGTCACAAAGCAACAGTGTTCAATGAAGCTCTCAAAGATCCTTAACATAAAGGTTTGGGGTCTGTATTTCCTAAATCTGTCTCAATATGAAGCAATGTTACCAAACAAATCCTGTTCTCCTGTGTTATTGCAGTAGTAGCTCCGTAAAAATGAGACACAATATTAAAAATATATTTGTGAATGCTTCTCAGTGTCTTAGTCACAGTGCACACACGTGTGTGTGTTCCATATTTTCATGGAAGAATACTCGTCATGGGAGGCAGAACGCTATCAAATCTCAGCTACTCTTCCGCTCCGTTTTGTATTCCTATGCTCTTTGGCACCCACTGCTGCATCAGCTTGCCAAAAGAGTAGCTAGACAATTAGGTACATTAGCACAGTGATTCATTTTATAAACCATGCAAAATAAAGCCCTCAATGGCATGATGGATACTCTTTTGGTTTTGTTGTTTCCTCAGAGCTTTTTAAAAATTATTTTTAAAACAGTACCCCTGTAGTAAGTTTGTAGGTGGTGCAGTATTGACAGAAGGGAAGTGTATCTTGTGCTTCAGACAATAACCTGTCTGATCTGTCCTAAAGAGGTTGTTACAGCCATTCATCACCACAATATCCAAGGGCTTTCAAAGTGCATCTAGCATCTGTCACTGCTCTCTTATTTATTTTTTTTTTTTTCCCAGAGAGAAAGTGTATGTAGTGAAGTGTCTTGATTTAGACTTGAGAATTGTTCTGTGGCTCCTTGATATCTTTGTTAGGGAGAACGTAGGCGAAGAGGAGACTTTTTTGGAGAAAGGTCCTCTTGTTTGCTGAAGAATTTTATTCTGTGTGTTTGTCCTGCAGTCTTCCCACAATTACATGTGTAGCAAAGAGTGAACCTTTGCCATGCTGTGGAGAAAATGGCAGGGCTGCAGTATGTGACCTGTTTTATCACACTTGTTCGCTCTTCTCAGTGTCATCTAGTGATAGGACAAGGGCCAATAGGTGTAAGCTGGAGCATAGGAGGTTCCACACAAATATGTGAATGAACTTGTTCACAGTGAGGGTGACAAAGCCCTGGAACAGGCTGCCAGGGGAGTTGTGGGGTCTCCTTCTCTGGAGATGTTTAAAACCCATGTGGATGTGTTCCTGTGCATCTTGGTCTAGGTGATTCTGCTGTGACAGGGGGGTTGGACTAGATTGTCTTTCGAGATCCCTTCCAATCCCTAATGTTCTGATTCTGATGCTGTGGATGACTGTTTACCAAAGCATATGTCCTTTATATATACTGATGGCAGAACACAGCACAGTGAGTCTTGCTTCAGCTTCTGCCTGTATCCAGCACAGGTTTGAAGGACTAGGGTTGAAGTATTATTTGCTGAGTAAGTATCCTTGAATGTTCAGTATTGGCTGGAACCTGACTGGTGCCACCTTGACTGTGTGTGCTGGAGATACTGGGTGACTGCAGACTCAACTACAGTACCAAGCAACTTCTCCACTTTTTCTTCAGCTTTACTACATTCCCCTCACAGATTTGTTTTTCTTGTGTTTATTATCCTAGCTACAGTCGCTTTCATTGTTGCCTTCCAATCCTCATCTTTTTTGGAGCCCTTGCCTTGCCTTCACACTCTCTTCATGTTTTTGTATAAAGACATTAGGAAGATGTTATGGTACAAGGTTTCTCCTGGGCTACGTAAAGGCTAGAGAACTCACTTCAATAGTTTTAGGCAGCGGGAGATGTTTTCTTTAGTATGTCCTTCTTCCACGAGTTAAGAGCTCCCTGAACCACTCGTCAGCCATGGTGAAGGATCACCCTGCTCACCTTAGTACAAAGTGCCGAGCAATAGCAAGCTGTTCTCACGTCTTGGTTTAAAAAATCACCAAGGAAACAAAGTACCAGGTTGTTTGTCAGCCATAAAATCAACGGTAACACAAGTAGGTTAAGCTAAATGTAAAATATTGCAAACTTTACAGAAGAAGGTATAGAGATGCAAAGAAAAAGGTACATCACTCTGTATGGAGGCTGTTTGTCTGCAATCAGAAGGTAAATCCACCTTCAGCCTGAGCAGTGGATGTCACCAGGTCACAACTGCATAGAACAAACCACCCCTTAGCCTTAAGAAATTATTTGCATTCTCTTTCATTCCCTTTCTCCTTCCCCGTCTTTCCTGTCCTCATCACCCCTGTTCTCATGACCTGCACGTGGGCTGCCCAGCAAAGGTGTGGGCTCTCCATCCTGGAAAATCTTCAGGACAAGATGTGACTGGGCACAGCCTGGAGCACCCTGTTTTGACCAAGCCTGCCATGGTTTGGGTGAGACATCCTGCGGCTCCTTCTCAGACAGAATAAATCTGGGGTGTCAGCCACTGTGTGAGACAGCAAGCTAGTCAAGAAACTTGAAATTGTGTGGATGAAATCTTTACTTGCTCTTAGCAGGCCTTTACACACAGTCTACCTTGGGCTGTCACACTGCACGCTTAGTGATGGAGTCAAAATTCTTTAGTTCTTTAGCTTTGGCTTAAAAGCACCCTCAAAGGAACAGAAATTTGATGATGGCAGTTAGATAAAATTTAGATTTGGACTTAAACTCCTTGGTCACAAAGTAAATGGATAAAATAACATCTCCATTTCTTGATGAATGTGATGGAAGGAAAGATGATGTGAGAAATACCTATGCAGGTACTTAATTAATGTCTGAGCAGACAGCCAGGTAGTTCAAAGCACTCACTTTTTCTTTGGCTACGCTGAAGTTTTCCAGATGTTGCCTCACTTTGCTAACGTGGTTATCTTTAGGACTTCTAGGTCTGCCCATCTCTCTTTGTTTCGCCTCTCTTGCCCCTTTGTCTTTTCCAGTCCCATCATCACTGAACTCATGAAGAGGATTTGAAACACTGCAACTTCTCTTGAGAGGGTTGGATTTGATTTTATTTTTAAAACAAATAATAATGTTGTGATTGAAAGGCTGTACCAGACACATCAGTGCAATGCCCAGCACAAAACATGTCCCTTGAATTCTGTAACACATCCGACGTAAATAAATACAAGAAGTAATGGTGGTGAGGACAAGTGTTTAGAAAGAAAACCAAAATGATAATTAAAAAAAAACTTTACAAAATTATTTGGATTCTTTTTCATTCGCTTTCTCCTTCCCCATCTTTCCTCTCCTTATCATCCCCGTTCTCATGACCTGCATGTGGGCTGCCCAGCAAAGCTGTGGGCTCTCCATCCTTGCAAATACAGATTTACACAACCAAAATGATGCTTAAAAAAACCCTACAGCAGAGATACAGATTTATCTCCAGTGCTGGGACTCCTCATCTCCCTTTTTCCCATCTACACTGTAGATGTTTCAGTTAGATCAGGCTGCTGTGCATCTCCTGCCTTAGATATCAGGAACCACTTGTGATGTTTTGAGTGAAAGTAGTAGTTTGAGGAAAGAAGTCTGACAGACATGGGCTGGTAATGGAAGAAGCAGTGGGGGGGTCCTTTCCTTACTGACTGCCAGCACAAGATGTGCTGTGATTTCTTCCTCCAATCAATAGCTACAGTCAAATGTAAAAGGGGAAAGAAATGTTCTCCTTTCAATAGAGGCAGCTGCTTCCAAAAGGAGTAAATGTGGAAACACCATTGTTGGACAGCCAACCCTTGTCCTTTTGTCCCCATATTTTACCTAGTGAGAAAGCAGAGGGCAGAAAGGGGACAAGTTGTTTTTGGCAATCTTATAACTCCTTCAGTAAGAATTCACTGGAACTAGAACCAACAGAAATCACACATGCAATGCTGTATTTATTCAAACCAATAATTACATGCCTAAAACTTCCCAACCTTTCTCTGATGCTCTAGCCCTACTTTTCTAGGGTAGATTAGGAGGCGAATTGTCAGCTAGCACTAAATTAGAAAGACTTTCTCTTTAAATTAGTGCTAAGGTGCTATGAAGGCTTTTATCGTTGCAGTAAGTGGCATCTTATCAACTGACAAGTACATCTGCATCCCATCTCAAGATCCTGACCTTAGCTGTATGAAAATACTGATGGTCAAACATTGTGTTCCCACTCAAAGTGCTGTCTTCAGAAATTGTTTTAGGTGACTTGTGTTTATCAGAGGCATCTGCTCTCAGATTAAATAATGCCTTAGCCTTTCTATTCATTTGGACTCTGGTGTTGCCAGGTGCAAGCAACCTTGACAAGACTTAAAAAGCCCCAAAAGTTTCCATGTGCAGCTGAAGCTGGTTATACACTGCCCACCTCTATTGCAGTGACAAGGCTGGAGTGCAGCAAAGCAGTTTTATGATCTCTTCAATTACTTAGATGAGAAAATACGGATGGTGGGGAAAAAGAGAAATACCTGAAGGACTGTCATCTGGCACAAAGCATGTTAGCACATGGCTTATAAAAGATACCAGATGTACAGATCTGGCTTTGTGTTGCTTTCACAGAACCATCAGGGTTCAAGCAGAGAATATACTGCATAGAAACCTGCCAAATGGCAGCCAGAAAATCTAAAACCACACGTTGGCTTCCCAAAGGTGCTGCTGGCTAGCAGGTTTTGGAGTTCAAGTGTCCAAAAATCTCGTCTGCAGTTGCAAAAGGAAGCACATCCGTGACAGGGATTCTGCAAGTTAAGGGAGCTGCTTTGGTAATCACCTGGAGCAGCATGTCAGTGCTCAGGTTCCTCTTACTGCTGCTTTGCTGGGGAGCAGGATCTAGGCTGAATGAAAGCAATGCCCCAAGCAAGTGTCCCATGGATATTCCTTTGCCTGAGATCTAGCAGTTCTGACGAGACTGTATTTTGGTTAGGGGTAGTGAAAAGAAACCTCAACCTGCCAGCTAATACGGGTCCTTTGGACTGAACAAAGAGACCAACTCTTGCAGGGACAGAGAGGATGGGAAAGCTGCCATAAGATAGGGACAAAACCTGAAAGGGATAGAGGAACTTGCCTTCAGGTGATTTTGTGTAATTCTTTTAAAAAAAGTGTTAAAATAAAAGCAACAGCTCCTCTTACTCCTCTTCCCCTGTTTCTCGTCTGTCACACTGCCAGAAATTGTTAATGCGAGCAGGCACTCTGGCTTGCTGGAGGTTTAATTAGATCTGTGGGAATGTGGGTTTGGTTGGGATTTTTTTTTAATCAATTAAAAATAAAAAGCAAAACTCCAATAAAAGAAAACAAAACCACATTTTTATTAGGTTGTTATTCTTCCCATTTCCTGGGCATCCTCAGGATTAACCTGCATATCTCTAAAGGACTGGTCAGAACTTTGTGTGACCTTATCTGGTATTAACGTTTCTGTCCCAAATTCTCGGAGCAGCTGGTTAGGCCAGGGTGTGGTTTGTGGGGCTGTTAGTGCCTACTCTTGTAAGTGCTACCCACTGCCTTTGTTTGAGGAAGCCATCCTTTAGTGGCCCCATAGAACATGCCTTGGAGTGTCTTTGGAGTGTTAGGATGTCCTCCTACTCGAGAATTTCATCTTTATAATATGAAGTCTTTCAATAGAGTTTTTATAGTGGAAGAAAAATACTAATTAGTTTAAGACATGTTAAAGTGAATTCACTAACCTGAAAGGATTTGTTACCCTCTCTTACTTTGAAGCTATTTCTGATGTGCACAGAATCACAAAATGGAATCATAGAATCATTAGGGATTGGAAGGGACCTGGACAGATCATCTAGTCCAATCCCCCAGCCACAGCAGGATCACTTCACATTTACAGGAACACATCATCATTTACAATAGAATTAATCATGGTCAGTGTCAACGTCAGCGCATGTTCCAAACCAGTGTCTTTACCTGTGTAGTTCATCTCTTCAAAGGTGCTCTGAACTACTTCTGCTTTGTTTCACCTGGTGTTTCTTACCCCTTCAGCTTAAGAGCTGAATCCAACTGTTTTCACTGACATGGCTGTTTCTTCTAGCATTTACTTTGAGCTGCCAAAGTCATAACCCTAAAAAGGCGGTGGAGGGTAGGAGGGACACAAGTTTGGAATTTCAGTGTGCATTCTCATGACAGACTATGAAATATGAAAGCAGCTCAGATACCCCAAAGGCCCTGCTAATGTCAGTTGTGCCAGGGTGATGCTTTCTTGAAGTCCGCTTATTCAGACACCGTGTTGGTCACCTTGAGCGACTTCATCTCCTGTCTGGTTTTTCTTTTCACTTGAAAGCAGACAAAACAAGGATCATTAAAATTATGTCTTACTTTGCTTCCATAAAGGCCATACTGTCACCAAATGAATTAACTTGGAATGCTGTTTGCTTAATTAATTTGTTCTCCACTATTCAAACTGTAGGAAGGTAGAGAAAGAAAGGGAGGATAGATAAAAGGGAAAGGAAACAGCTGTTTAAAACTTAGTCTTTAGTCACTATCACGATCTGAATTTCTTATTCTCAATTGTAAAAGCATTTATGATGGTTTTTTTTCTAATACTGCTGTTCCTCCCTCTCCTTTACACTGCTCTGTTATCCTTAGTTATCCCTTGGGTGTGAGATACATATAATGTAAAACTACATTATTCATGTGATAAGGACATTTCCTGGATCCAGCTGAAGATTAATGATCTAGCACGAGGGTTAACACAGCCTGTTAATGTCAAGTGCAATTGGTATTTTATTGTGAGAAGCTGAAGAGAAAAATGGAGGTTTCTTTTGTCACTTCCATCCTTTTTCAACAGCAAAATTAAGGGTTTTTTTAAAAAAAATGTTTAAAATATAGACTTAAAACTTCAAAGGCAGCAAGGTAGGTAGGTCAGAGCTTAGCACTTGGGGTAAGTTAGGACTAGACATGGTTTCATATTATCCCTACATCATGGATTAAAGGAATAAATCCCTTTCAGCAAGTAGCTTCTGTGATGGTCATAAATAGATGATACAGGTTGAGGCAGATACCCCACCAGTACAGTACAGCTGTTGGATCTCTGCTGAAATCAGTAGGGTTGTTGCAATCGGTATAAAGTGGAAGTCTTCCACAGCATCTCACAGGTGCTGTGCAGAGACACAAAACACACTGAGGGGGAAGAACTGTGAGCAATTGATACAAGTTATAAGGAAAAGGCAGATTAAATAGCAGATAAAACCTTCCTTAGGCTGAGATGTGTTAAAGTGTGGAAAAGACTCCCAATGGGAGTGCGACACCTAATGATCACTGGTTTGGATGGATTGAGGGCAGCGGTCCACAAGAAAGACCATGAATTAGAAAGCTCATGTCTACCCTTGCTTACTGCAGAACTGAGTTTTTATTTCATGCTTTTGTGTTAGGTAAAAGAATCACAGAATCATTAGGGATTGGAAGGGACCTCGAAAGATCATCTATCCAGCCCAATCCCTTGCCGTGTTGCTCAGAAAGCCTAGAAGAGCTCTGAAAACACAGATGCTATGCTTACACGTTTTCTGGGGTGGGGACAGGGAATTACATCAAGATCTGCTTTTATATAGGTGTTTCATTTGAAAACCAGAGAATTTCCCTTTTTGACTCTTTATGCCAGGAAATTATAATTTCCATTCACATGTATAACTGAGCACTGCTCAAGTCCAAGTTTGAAAGTTGCAGTCAACTTAAAAAGTTGGGTTATCTCTCCGAATGCTCATATGTGAGGTTTTCACTTTCGTCACCTGAATAAGTGTTATTAACAGAGCACCCAAATTAAACACCTTGCGTGCCATGTTTAATACTTCTCTTTGTTCTGTATGTGAAATTTTCTGAGCATGTACACAGAGGAATTCGTCATTCTTTTTACTACAGTCTTGCCATCCTAAAAGAAGTCGTCAGTCTAGTGTGATCTTGCTGATCCAACGTGCTCTCTTAATTAAAGCTTCACTGAATCAAACTTAATATCTTTGTCAAGTAAGGTCAGGCTTCCATGTATCAGTGTCAAAGCTACTAAAGATAGTTCACGGCTGAGGCAGGAAGAGGGGAGAAAGCTTTCTATGGCTACTTGTGTGAGCAGCTTTGGATAAGAAAGGATATTCGTAATCAGCAAAGCAGTTTTTCTCTGTGCAAACCCAGGTAATATTTTAAGGTGGAAAAACTTTGGACAGAACACACAAATGCTTCAACTTGTAGCTATCCTGAAGGGAGGCCTCAGGTAGACTGTTCTAATCATAGCTGAACACAGAAGCTGATGTGCAGAGGCAGACTGAAGACCCACTGCATTGTGGCTGACAGATACCAGTAGTGAGTCTGCAGGGGAATAAGTATTTTGCATCAAGCACACAGCAACATTGTCCCCAAAGACTAGGGAACCCTTTATGCTTGAGAATGGTTAATGTAATCTTCTGAGAACTTGTATAAAGGTTTTCTAAGATAATTTAGTTAACTAGGAATTTCTTCCTCAGTAGAATCATAGAATCATCAGGGATTGAAGGGACCTCGAAAGATCATCTAGTCCAATCCCCCTGCCAGTGCAGGCTCACCTGACTAGAGAAGCCATGGAATCAGAGTCACTCAGGATAGGAAGGAACCATAGAGTAATCCTCTATAAATTTTGTAAGTGGTTTGTTTTAGCAGCTTTGCTAATTGGTGTTAACCAGCTTTATTGTTTTAGTGATCTCCTTTCTAGACGATCCCTGAATGCACTGAAGACTGCAGGACTGATGGGAGGTTGTGATGGACCTCACTGATGTCCTTGTCCACTGCAGATGCAGATGCCGGGCAGCCTGTTCTTACCCCTATTTCTTATCTTTTGATTGATCACATAAGGTAACCTCTTCTTGATAAAGGCATCGGCTTATTGCCCAGTAGCAACCAAAAAGAGTGCTAGATATTTTTGCTTAAATAGGAGTATCCTAAGATATTCTGTTCATGTTAATGTCATGGACTTTGTGGACCTGGAAGTCCCTACCTCTAAGCCTTTTCCTCTCAGGAGTTCTTGAGGACCAAAAGCGTGCCGGGCTCTGCAGAGGTTCCCAGTCATCCATAGGGTAGAGAAGGATAAAAGTACAGTTACTTCTCCCATTGCTGCTCCAAAGATCTTCATCAGGTACTACTATCCAAGTCATTTTAATAATGCAACCTGTCTCCTGTTCCTCTGGGCTGTCGTGCCTCCCTCAGTCCTAAGGACAGACTCTGGACCTGCCTTCAGCTTTCTGATCAACAGATGCCATGCCAGAGTTTTGATTTCTTTTTTCTGTTTAATGTTACATTTGAAGTGATTCACACCTTGCCCTCTGAATAGAGTGTTTTTGGATCTCGGACATCAAGGCAATTATTTTTTTCCAGATCCTGCTCCCTCTGCAAGGTCCATTAGATAAATATTTGACAGTGGCTAATTAGCTGGCATTCAGCGAGGACTGAATACCAGTTTGGATCACGTAACTCTGCAGATCTGCTTTTCTGTGTGCTTTGGCTTTGGGTTTGTTTGTTGGGGGCTTTTTTATGTAGATACAAGACGAGAAAAAATTCTAAGGAGGAGGAATAATTTGGCTTGAGAGAAGCAGGCATCAAGCTGACAGGTCCTTGCTGATTCTAGGAGCAACTCAAACCTAATTCTTCTCTGTCTTTGAGGTAATTCAAGTCATGATTATTATTATATTAATTGTTAAATGTGGTTTGTTGTCTCCAGTAGTTTTTCACTTCTGCTGCATCGACACTGTGTGACGTGTGTATGGGTGACTCTGTGCTAGAGAGAAAATGATGTCTTGGGGAGAAATTGAGTGGAAATCCCTTAACTAGTACAATGTCAGCATTGTTTCGCTGATGTGCGACTGCAAACGTGCTTACCAGTACTCCTGAAAGCTCTGTCATGGTCAAGGAAAAGGAAGTGGGAGCTGCTGATGCTGGAGCAGGTATGTTTTGGCATTGGCCTTGCTGCTGATCCCAAAACACTCCATTTATGTTATGTCACTGTTCATTATTCTGCTCCTAGAAACATTTGTCTACAGTGTCTTTGCTTTTTCCTGTAGCTGTCTTCTGACTGGTTCCAAGAGTTCAACAGGATACCATCATGCAAGTATCAACTGCACTGTCCCAAGCCCCACTTCTATTTTTTTTAGGTCAGAATATGGGAACATACCTACTCAGTGCACTATTGCAGCTGCTACTTCAGGGTGAAGTGCAGACCTGCTTCATTTAATAACAAATGAAGAAGCCAAAGTCCTCTTAAAGTGCCTTTAATCTTTTAGTAGGGCCATTTTAATAAGGTCTTTTAAATAAAATCTTTAGTCCTATTTTCATTTTTTTTTGATCAAAGATAGAAAAAAAATAGAAATGGGAAAATAAGATCTCATTTAGATAAAATGATGTAATTAATTCATAGTCCCAACGCCCTGCCTTTTAAAAGTCTGTGTTTTACTCTATTAGGTAGACTTTCCAATTTCCTGTGCTGGGAATATCTTCATTTCTACATAAACTTCTATTAGATCTTAACTCTCGTATCATCACAGAAGTAAAATAAAGATGGAACAAGGGAAAACAAGTTTCAAATGATGAAAAACAGCACCCAGTTCTGATCTCACTAGTGTTTGTAGGATAATTTCTTTCAGTATTCCCTCATCTTTTAAAAATCCTAACCAACACAAGAAGTCAGCTGTGAGGACCTTCATATAATTCAAAATATTAGGAGAATAAGTTAGTTCTAGAGGACATCCCTGTTGGTCTTAGGTTTGGTACATGTTGGTTTCTGTTTGCTGAATATTAATAAAGTAGAGTAAAATTTGGTTTTAAGAAATGGTAGCACTTTTTGCTGGGAGAACTGATGTGTAACTGCTAAAAAGTGACTGAACTCTGCCAGACCCGTGTTTCTCGTTTGTTTTAATATTAGTATTTATTTGTGCTCTTGCTAATATTAAGGAACTTTGTTATATATCTGAAAAGGAAAGGTTTTCTTGTTTTGCCTCTATGTACTCAGCTATCCCTGACTCAGATTCACCCCCAGTTTCCACAACAGACTTGTTTTCCCTGCTGTTCCCCCAACCCTTGTTTCTCTGCAGATACCAACCAGACACTGCTCTTGTAAGGACAGCACAGAGTGCCCCTTTCCATCTTCCACAGGAAGATACAACAGGAAATCTCTTGTCCTAAAGGATGTGGTATGACAGTATGTAGTCCACGGTGTTCTGGCCCTCATACAGAATCACAGAACATTTATAGTATCACAGTATCACAGTATTACCAAGGTCGGAAGAGACCTCATAGATCATCAAGTCCAACCTGTCACCACAGAGCTCAAGGCTAGACCATGGCACCAAGTGCCACGTCCAATCCTGCCTTGAACAGCTCCAGAGTTGGCGACTCCACCACCTCCCTGGGCAGGCTATTCCAGTGGCCAATGACTCTCTCGGTGAAGAACTTTCTCCTCACCTCAAGCCTAAATTTCCCCTGGCGCAGCTTGAGGCTGTGTCCTCTTGTTCTGGTGCTGGCTGCCTGAGAGAAGAGAGCAACCTCCTCCTGGCCACAACCACCCCTCAGGTAGTTGTAGACAGCAATAAGGTCTCCCCTGAGCCTCCTCTTCTCAAGGCTAAACAATCCCAGCTCCCTCAGCCTCTCCTCATAGGGCTTGTGCTCAAGGCCCCTCACCAGCCTCGTTGCCCTTCTCTGGACATGTTCAAGCACCTCAATGTCCTTCCTAAATGGAGGGGCCCAGAACTGGACACAGTACTCAAGGTGCGGCCTAACCAGTGCAGAGTACAGGGGCAGAATGACCTGCTGGCCACACCATTCCTGATGCAGGCCAGGATGCCATTGGCCCTCTTGGCCATCTGGGCACACTGCTGGCTCATGTTCAGGCGGGTATCGATCAGCACCCCCAGGGATTAGAAGGAACCTTGAAAGTTCATCTAGTCCAATCTCCCTGCCACAGCAGAATCCCCTAGATCAATTAGCACAGGAATGTGTCCAGGCATGTTTTAAACATCTTCAGAGAAAGAGACTCCACAACCCCTGTGGGCAGCCCGCTCCAGTGTTCTGTCACCCTCACAGGGAGAAGTTCATTCTCATACTGATGTGGAATCTTACACCCATTGTTCCTTTTCCTAGCACTGGATGCCACTGAACAGAGCCTGGCTCTGCCCTCCTGACATCCACCCCTTTCCGTATTTATAAACATTAACATGGTCACCCCTCAGTCTCCTTTTTTCCAAGCTCCCTCAGCCTTTCTTCATCAGGGAGATGTTCCACTCCATCATCTTTGTGGCTCAGCGCTGGACTCTCTCCAGCAGTTCTGTGTCCTTCTTGAACTGAGGGGCCCAGAACTGGACACATTATTCCTGATGTGGTCTCACCAGGGCAGAGCAGAAGGAGAGGAGGACCTCTTTCCTTCTACTAACCATACCCCTTGTAATCCACCTCAGGATGCCATTGGAGTTCTTGGCCACAAGGGCACATGGACACGTTTCTTGTAATTCCCAGAAGACTGAATTTAGTTCAATAAATCTCTGTAAAAAATGAACAGTGTCAGTGTTTGCGCTGAAGAGTTTCTTAAACAAAAAGGAAGGACTGGATATCAACCCATAATTATCCAGATTTCGAATAAATTAAAATATTGAACTGTATTCAGCTTTCTAGTGTCAGATCTAATTACAGAGTTGCTTTCTTCACATCACAATAAAAATGATAATTGTTTCAGTCTGAGGAATTGGGATACTTAAAAAACAATTTTCTTAATAGCGATACACATTTAAATAAATCAAAACTGTTAATTTAATTCAGGCAGCGACAGTAGAGAAAAACCTCCTCGTCGCGGTCTTTCAGCACAATACATTCTGCAATCAGATGTTTGAGGTGACTTATCTTTTCGTATCTGCTTTCATTATCACATCCTAATATGTGTATTTCCTGCTATAGATGTGCTAACCAGGCTTATGCAAGATAGTTCCGTTTTCTGGGTGTTACGATGATTCCATAAGAAACTATAGATTTAATACAGGTAAGTGATAGATTAGAATGCAGTCTTTCTCCTACTGCAGAAGTCTTTTCAGTCCTCTATATTGTTTCTGTATATATTGGACAACAAAAAGGGCTTCTTCAAATACACTGCAGGTCAAACTAAAACTAGAGGCAACGTACAGCTCCTGCTGAATGAGGTGGGTGCCCTGGAGACAGAGGATGCAGAGATAGCAGAGATACTCAACACCTTCTTTGCCTCTGTCTACACTTCTGGGGGCTGTCTCGATATCAAGCCCCAGACTGCTGTGACTCCAGAGGAAGTTGAGGCAAGAGAGGAGGCTGCCTTGGTTGATGAGGACTGGGTTAAGGGATCAGTTCATCCCTGGATGGACACAAATCCATGGGCCCTGAAGGGATGCACCAATGCATACTAAGGGAGATGGTGGAAGTCATAGCTAGGCCACTCTCCATAATCTTTGCTAGGTCCTGGGGATCTGGAGAAGTGCCTAGAGATTGGAGGATAGCAAATGTCACCCCAATCTTCAAAAAAGGTAAGAAGGAAGACCCAGGTAACTATAGACCGGTCAGCCTCACCTCCATCCCAGGAAAGGTGATGGAACAATTTGTGCTAGAGGCTGTCTCCAGGCACATCAGTGACAGGAGGGTCATTAGAGACAGTCAGCATGGCTTCACAAAGGGAAAGTCATGCTGGACCAACCTGATAGCCTTTTACGAGGGCATAACCAGGTGGATGGATGATGGCAGAGCCGTGGATGTCATCTATCTTGACTTAAGAAAGGCGTTTGACACGGTCTCTCACAGCATCCTCGCAGCCAAACTGAGGCAGTGTGGCCTGGATTTTCGGGTAGTGAGGTGGATTGTAAACTGGCTACAGGGTAGAAGTCAGAGAGTGGTGGTCAATGGGACAGAGTCTAGTTGGAGGCCTGTATCTAGTGGAGTGCCCCAGGGAACGGTGCTGGGACCGGTCCTATTCAATCTATTCATTGATGACTTGGATGAGGGATTGGCATGCACTATCAGCAAGTTTGCTGATGACACAAAGTTGGGTGGTGTCGCCGACACCCCAGCAGACTGTGCTGCCATTCAGCGAGATCTGGACAGGCTGGAGAGCTGGGCTGAGAGGAATCTAATGAGGTGTAACAAGGGTAAGTATAGAGTCTTGCCTCTGGTACCAGTATGGGCTGAAGACTGAGCTATTGGTGAGTAGTTTAGGGGAGAGGGATCTGGGGGTGCTGGTAGACAGCAGGATGACTATGAGCAACATGCTCTTGTGGCCAAGAGGGCCAACAGCATCCTGGGGTGTATCAGAAGGAGGGTGGTTAGTAGATCAAGAGAGGTTCTTCTCCCCCTCTACTGTGCACTGGTGAGACCACATCTGGAGTATTGTGTCCAGTTCTGGGCTCCTCAGTTCAATAGGGATGTGGTGCTTCTAGAGAGAGTTCAGTGTAGGGCAACGAGGATGATGAAGGAGGTGGAACACCTCCCTGATGAGGAGAAGCTTAGGGAGCTGGATCTCTTTAGCTTGAGGAAGAGGAGACTGAGGGGTGACCTCATTAATGTCTACAAATATCTGAAGGGTGTGTGCCAGGAGGATGGAGCCAGGCTCTTATCAGTGTCATGTAGTGATAGGATGAGGGGCAGTGGTAATAAGCTAGAACATAGGAGGTTCCACGTCAACCTGAGAAGGAACTTCTTCATGGTGAGGGTGACAAAGCACTGGAACAGGCTGCCCAGGGTGCTTGTGGAGTCTCCTTCACTGGAGATGTTTAAAACCCACCTGGCTGTGTTCCTGTGTGACTTGGTCTAGGTGATGCTGCTATGTCAGGGGGATTGGACTAAATGATCTTTCGAGGTCCCTTCCAATCCCTAATGATTCTGTGATTCTGATTGGAGCCAAAATGATCACCATTAAAACTCCCACCTCCTCTAAAGACAATGTACTTTACTTTATATGTATGTTTTTGCATCTTGAGCTCATTTTTAAGAAGAAGAATTAGAAATTACTACAAAATTAAACTCTAAGCAGTAACCATAAATCATTGTCTGAAATAATGGCTATAATGTTAAGGTCAAAAGCTGTATCCTAGTAGAATGTATCATGCCAACGATTACAGATTTGAAATTAATGAACAAATGGAAGTAGAAATTGTGAGAACAGAAGGAAGTGTTTAAAAATATTTCAGTATCAGTAAAATGAAAGAAAATCTGTTTTAAAGGCTATTATTTTAATTAATACATGTCTATTATTTAATTAATACAATAAATTCCACAGTATGTAAGTAGTGACTTTAAGGTGAAATAAACACTTGAAATGTATCTACGCTGGACTTTGCTTTCCTGGTAAGTTGAGAGTTATGTTTCTTGGTCTGGTTTCTTGCATTGCTTGTTTCATCTCCCATCCCCATCTGTCTTTGTTCCAAACACCATATGCTGTAAGTGAAGCAAGCCCCACACTCTGGGCAAGACCTCCCTTTGTTACCCAGTCTGAACTAGTGCCACACAAGTGAGGACTTGGTTTCTTTGGTCCTGTTTAGCCTGGAGAAGACTTCGGGGAGGCCTGTATCCAGTGGAGATCCTCAGGGAACCAGTACTGGTATGTGTACTGCTCAATATAATGCATCAACGACCTGGTTGAGGGAACAGCGTGTGCTAACAGCCCTGGGCCACAGAAATGATTTAAAGGAGTGAGGCAAGGCTGAGGGAGCTTTGTCTCTTCAGCTTGGAGAATAGGAGACTGAGAGATGACCTGATTAATATTTATAAGTGCATAAAGGATGAGTGTCAGGACGATGGAACCAGGCTCTGCGCAATGATGTCAAAAGATAGAATGAGGGGCAAAGGCTGCAAGCTGGAGCACAGGAGGTTCCACCTAAACATCAGGAAAAACTTGTTAATTGCGATGATGGCAGAACACTAGAACTGGCTGCCCGTGGACATTGTGGAGTCTCCTTCTCTGGAGATATTCAAAACCAGCCTGAAGGTGTTCTTGTGTGACCTAATCTACGTGATCCTGCTCTGCAGTGGGGTGGACTAGATGATCATTCAGGGTCCCCTCTAACTCCTAACTTTCTGTGATTACTATTACAAAACAGAAAAATCCCTTTACAGAAAGAACAATGCACTTCACGTTGGAAATCTGTTTACTAGTACATATCGTGGGAGATAATTCCTCACGACCAGGTTTCGATCTTGTATTCACTTCTGCCAGCTGTTCAGAAACAATAAATCTGTTTTAACTAGAAATTGATTCAGAGAAAAGAGACAAATGCAGCAGTGGAAAGGAGTTCTCATTAAAGTAACATAGTGAATTGTAGGACTGTATTGCAACCAGGGAGTACACAGGTAGGCACTGGGTAGTCTTGTGCCTGTGTGACTTCAGTGCCAGAGTTGAAAGGACACAACGGAGGTTGGCCTCACTGTTGATAGACTGCCTCATGAAGTGGGATTGTGTGTAATTGTTGGGGGGGGGGGGGGTTGATTTGTACTCTTTTAGTAGCTGTGGTAGTACACAGGCACACGTAGGCTCAGACTGAAAAACAAAAGTGGGAATACGCGATTTGAGCAACTTGCTTCAAGTTGTCAATCATACTTACAAGACAACGTGTTTGAGAAGATGAGAGGCAAAGAGGATGTGTGTTGGATGTCTTTGGCGTGTCGAAGTACAGCAGGAGGAACAAGGCTGTGCTAATTTGTATGGCTGTGTCCAAGTCAACTTAAAAATACTCTATATGATGAAGGAAGGTATTTAACATTTAATGTGGAGTATTTGAAGGAGGAGAAGACTGCAAGAATTTTACCTGTTTCATTAACAATCAGTAATTTCAGTTACAATCTGTAATTTGGGAAATGTCTTATAGTTCATAGCAGTTTTGTTTATTCTAGTACTTTCCTAGTTTACTCCTATATTCAACCCTTTTTGTTTACCGAGAAACACAAAGAGTTTTTTCTTCCTCTTTCAAGTTCTTCTGATTTGAAATTCCATTAAAACTGTTAATTTTCTTTGCCTCTCATTCTATTTGGTTTCTTCTGATGTTAACCACTTTGTTCAGTTATCAATTTAATATGTTGCTTAATTAGCAATGGCAGGGCTTAAAATCCTACGTGTTTCTAAAGCGTTTAGAAACTTTCAGCATAATCCTAATCTTAACCTATAGTGTAGTAAACTTAAAACACCTTTCAATTTTGTCGGTGTGCAGAAGGCAAGCGGACTGCCTTTTGTATATCTTGTATGAGAGAAATAACATGCACAAGAAAAAGTAAACACAATTCAAAAGCATCTTCTTTCTTAGATGAATTTAACATTTTCCGTTTTAAAATGGCACACTCTGGATTATTTGTCTTGGTAGAAGATATGGTGATTGATTTCTGCCTTGGAAGCCAGGCAGGATGTCCTTTGTGAACATGGGGTGCTCCATTTTATGTTCATTTCTCTAGTAGGTGAATGCTGAGTTGCTCATGGCAAGAATTCCAGTAACCCTCCATTTTGGAGGCTTTTGTCAAATCTGCATTATCACATGTGTGAAAGTGGTTTGTTTGGGGCTTTTTCTAATGTAATTAGCTATCACAAAGTAGCCACTGTTTATAGAGAGGAATGTTTGTGAACTGCTGGATTTCAGTGGGAAACTTCTAGAACAGATGACTTTCCCAGAGCAAACCTTGAATCTGTTTTATGTAAAACCTTGCTGGGGATGTGATACCAAACAAATTCATCGCTGGCAACAGGGAAACCCTTTAGCTTGAAACTGAAGTTCCCTTGGGTGCATGAGATGTGATTTGCATGTGTCAGCGAGCACAAAGGGGTGCTCTCAGAATTCATTACTGATATATCTAACTCTGTGATGACACTAGTCTAAGAGGTACGGGGAGGGAGGAGAACAGTGCCTTTTCTAACTGCTTTAGGAAGCCACATTTAAGGTGTTGAAGTGCTCCTCTATATACAGAAAGGAGCTCGCTAACGGTATGTATGAGATTTCTCTCTTTTGGGATCTTCCTCTATCCTAACAAACTGACACCTAACTTCTCAGACTAACCTGACATCAGCCTTACATGAGGGAGAGTAAGCTACTGTGGAAGAAAAAAACCCCTATACTATAAAAAGATGGTAACATCAGGGTTAAATCATGCTGTATAATCCCACACACCCCATCTGAGAGGCAGGAAAACGTCCCAGTGACAGGCAAATCCCTAGCACTCAGCCTAACGAAGAGCAGAAGCAGCAGTGATAGTGTAAATAAGTTCTTCAGCAGCCTGGAAAAATATTTCATGCCAGTATCTTCTCTTCCCAGCTTCCTGTCTCCTGTCCTCGTATTTCTAATTCCTCATTTTCTTTTTGAGTGATTGCTGTGACAGAGACACAGTTTAATCCTCATCTGAAACTTAGCTAACTGAGCCCAAGAGCATTTTTGTCATCATTTGCTTCAAATAATATTTCATTAGCCTTTAGGGTTTAGGTTTTTAGGAATAGTTGGGTATGTAAACAATTAAGCATTTTCATCCTCTGAAGTCATCTTTCTCGTTTTCCTCTGTGGCTTCAATTTTAGACTTGTGGGAGAGTGAAAAAGGAGAGTGAAAGAGCATACTTAAAACTGAAAGGTTTTTAGTTAAATCCAGTATGGATTTCAGTTGGGTTTTTATTGATTTGGCTCAGGCCAATGTAAATTAAAACTAATTGTCATCTTACGAAACTGCAAAGTTGAAGTTGTTGCTTATTTAGGATATAATTTATAGTTTTTAACAAAGACAGTGTTTTCTTTAATTTGTTTTAGTCTCTTCCCCATAACCCCCTTCTTCTATTAAAACTACAGTTTACTCTCTGTGATTCTTTGTTTTTCAGCGAAGGCAACGTTGTGGTTCTGAATATTTGTGACCTTTAAAAGTCCTTCTTGTACAAGTAGATGTGTTACCATTAAAGCCCTCTCCTCATTCTAGTTTAAGTGATTTCAGCTGATCCTTCCTTACGGATGTAATTCTCCCCCTGTACCAGGCACTTGGGGAGCCTCCCCTCAAGTCCTGGGGGCAGTTCGGGGCCCCTCACTTCAAGAAAGAGATTGAGGGGCTGCAGCAGGTCCAGAGGAGCAACGAGGCTGGGGAGTGGACTGGAGGGAAAGTCGGCTGAGGACAGTCTGAGGGAGCTGGGGGTGTTTATACTGGAGAAGAGGAGACTCAGAGGGGACCTGCTTTCTCTCTACGACTCCCTGAAGTGAGGTTGTAGTCGGTCGGGCTCTTCTCCCAGGCAGTTAGCACCAGGATGAGAGGGCCCAAAACTGCCAGGGAAGGGTTAGGTTGAATGTTAGGAAGCCCTTCCTCGTGGAAAGGCTGATCAGACACTGGAATGGACTGCCCAGGGCAGAGGTGGTGGAGTCCCCATCCCTGGAGATGTTTAAGGATAGCCTGACTGTGGCCCTTAGTGCCCTGGTCTGGTTGATGTGGTGATGTTAGTTCATAGTCTCTGCTGGATGAGCTGAGAGGTCCTTTCCAACCTCAATAATTCTGTGATTCCAGACCCTATCTACCAAGTTAAAGATGAATTCTTCTAGTCCCAGCGTTGATGCCTCTGTGTTCTGTAGACACCTGGTTTCTTCAAATGATTTTTCTACTCTGAGCTTTGTTCTACCCATGTGTGAATATGCATGACTGCACTATTTCATTAATGTATTTCACACAAGTATTGATCACATGGAAGTACCGATTAAATACTGTTCACGTGGAAGCCAAGTACAGAAACAACAACAACAAGTCGCATGCGTTGCGTAACGAAACGTCCAAGACCCACTGAATTTGCAGTGGTTAAGGAAAACTCAAAATGTGTATTTACAGCAAAGAAAAAGTCTTTGTGATTTCTTCTGCTACATCCTGAAAATAACATGTTTGGATTGTTTTCAGTTCATTCATTCAACAAATTAATATGAAACTTGAGAACTCTATTTTAATTTATGATTTGGACTCAATCATAATAGTGTACCTATAATCATCTTGCTCATGACTGAACTCATGAGAAAATCGTGGTAAGTGGTAGTTTTTAGGGGTGATGGTCAGTGAGAGCTGATGTGTTTATACTTTGTTGGAAGCAATTTGAGCAATTTGACTGAATCATCCTGCCAGACCAGCCTGGCTGTTCACAGGAATTTTTTTTACTTGTCTCTGGTGTATTTTTTTAATCAATCAACCCACGTGTTTAAAAAGAGTAAAACATTCAGGAAGTTTCTATAGTACATCATATCCTATGGGTGATTACTTAGATAGTAGTCAGCAAACTAGTTCTTCCTGTTCATAGTAGCCTATTACCTAGGCTACTTTTGTTGAAGGTCTCAAGCTGCAAATGGGTCATCGCCCTAATATTGAAATGGATGTTTGTGATATTTTTCACTTAGGGAATTTTGATGGGCTGTTCGTTATGCACTTAATTCAGCTTAGAGCCTCTGCTAAAATGATTGATTTACCTTTCAAATGCAGAAAGCCTTTTATGAAGGAACATAGGTGCAACCGTTGGACGACTCTTCTGCAGGTACCCTGTGACACAGCAGACCATGCTAACAGAGAATGAGCACCATGGTGCAGGATGAACATCTGATGTGGTATTGAACATCATCAGTAATTATCCTTAGGCTTTAGAGGGAATTCCAGAAGCTGACGTGCTAGAGTTTGGAGAGAAAGTGGTTGTGCTGTAGGACAGGAGCTTTATAAGATCCACCAGTCCATGATGTTTGTATCTTTAGGTGCAGGATTTCTGTGTGAACTACTCCTGGCTGAGTTTGCAGCAGCTTTATAAGGGTTTTAGACATTGTATTCTCTGGTGTGTCTGACTTCAGGCGGGTTCGACTTAGTTTTCCTGTCACTGTGGGATAGACGTCAAAACAATCCAGTAAGAAGGGACTGAAATCTGAGAATAATCTGAAAGTTTAAATGTATTATTAAAGGATATTTGTTGAAGTTCCACGGAAAGAGACCCAAATAAAATGAGTTAATAAGGATTATAGGAATAAATTCCATCTTTGCTGTGGCTTTCACTGCTGCAAAGTCTTGCAGTCCCGCAAAACGGAGTCATTAGTACTGTGGTCTATAATATATATATAAGTATACACATTCTATATATTTTTATATATATATATAGATATAATAGATACACATTATATATTATATATATACACATTATATATATTTTTATATATATTATATAATATATATTAAAAATGTAGAATAATTCATTGACTATTGATAAAAGTCTCATCCATGTCTGCTCCCTGAAATAAGGTTAGCACCTCAGTAAAGTGGTTGCTGCTCTTTGAAGTTAGACTGCCTAGTTCTTTTCTTCAGCTTCCACAGAAGATGAGGCCTTCCAAATCGGAAGGGAGATGTTGGTCTGAGCTGCAGCCACCAGGACCTCCAGCAATTAGATTGTCTCTCTTCTACCCAGCTGGAATGAGAGTTTAAAATGTGTTTGTTTCCTGCTCACATCTATCCTTTACACCGAGGCAGCAGACAGAGGGGCTGGTGTGACAGGGACTTGAGCCATTGGACTCGAGTCACCGATTAGCTCATTTCACATCAGCCATGTGGCTTTTAGACACAAGTCTGGAGCCAAATATCTCCCAATTACCTGGAGTGAATGGCTTCATAGCTTGTTACCAAAATTCTGAGCAGGGTTTTGGCTGCCGCCTGATATTTAATTAAACTCCATGCATCTGATAACTTCTCTGCGTGATGTGGCGAATAGCAAATGCTTAGATAAAACTTGTTTACAGAATATGAAGAGCGAAAAAAAAAAACCCTCAAAGCTTGGAAATGTGTTGTTTTATTGCAAAGGAAGGACATCTTTTGCTCTATAAAAGCTGAAATACAGTCTGAAACTAACTTGCATTTTTTGCGGTTAGAGAATAAAAGAGTGACGTTCGGATTCCAGGCGTGATTCATGCACATTTTAACTCCATGCAAGTGTCTTGCCCATCTGACATCTTACGTTAGTGTCTCACTCTGCAGACTCTGAGAAACAATTTCTTATTCATGATTCATAGCATCTAATAGCTGCCTACCTGCTGCACAAACCACAGCACAAAAAGAATTTCCATCTTGGAGAGCTGATGGTTCTGCTCTAAGACAAACAGTGATAATTGTTGGAGAGAAGGAAACAAGACTATACTGCTGTTGGTCAGCAAAGAGAGCAGTAAAGTTAACAGCAGACATCCTGGAAAAGGAGATGAGTTCAGTTGAAGATGCTTATGGGGACTGTTCCATGTGACTGTAACACAGAAGTCAGCATTAATATTTATGTGAGGAAAAGTTAGAAAAGTGGATATGAGAGGCTGGCAGCATGGGGATGAGACAAGTTAATGAGATCTCATCTGTGAGTGTGAGATAATAGTGTGTGTGGGAAGGATATGGCAAGGAAAGCACTGACTGGAAATAGCCTTGCCTCAGAAGACTAAGTTCCTGTAGTTTGATGTGATCAAAAGGGGAAACGTGTGGTGCCTCCAAGGAAAGGGTTTGTACTAAAATGTGTTATGTTGCTGTGACTAATGTGCAGAAATTATTACCAAGCTATATTTTATACAAAGGTAGAATGCTGTGTGACTTGTAATTGGAGGCATCTCCCTTCTTTGTGCTGACTAAGTCTGGGGACATTGTTACAGGCTCCTATGATTTTTGAAATCTTTCTCTGTTTGGATTTCCAATTACTTAAAAAATAAAAAAGTAAGATTGCCTGAAGTTCCAGGTCTTTGTGCATGTGATTTAGAGTCCCGTGAATCTCCCAAATTAAAACATAAATTGTCTCTCTCGATGACAGTCTTATTTCTTCCTCTTGTTTGTCTTACAGCACAAGCTCACAAACTCTAATAAATAAAAGAAATTCTACTGCAAGTTACTTATGCAAGTTGAAATATGTTCCCTAAAGAGGGTCACAGAGGCACCAGCTGTCAGAATCGCATGTCTTGCTGATGATCTCAAGCCATTACTTAGAGTGTAAATGTAAATTTGTCATTCCCTGATTGTTATGAAGAGAGGCAGATACCAAGTAGATTTTGCCTAAAAACCAAAAAATAATCAAACAAGATGATGTGTGACAGATGAAGATTATTGATGTGATAACTCTAAATTAGCAATTTGCAAAGAACAAAGAACTTGGAGTTGTCCCACAGCTAAGTAATGCCATGTGTGACACCTACCTGTGTCAATGACGATATTCAGAGAGGGGGTAACAACTCCGTGTGGTGTCCGTGGCTCTTACAGGTTGAATTTCAAGTTCTAAAGAATTTTAAAAGTTTTTCTACAGATATTCATCCAGAGGTTCACACAGAGGTAAGGATACCAGGTATTAAGAAGTCTTTTTCCCTCCATTTTCAGGGCCATTTGTGTGGAACTTATATCAGCTTGGTACTACCTGTTGTGCAGGTGTACATTTGCAGAGAAGGAGCTTGAAGTTGGATTTATTTAAATCTGTTCATTTAAATTTGGATTCTATGTAGAGCAGGGAGAAATTGGAATTTTTTTAAAATGTGTAAATGGGATAGCACAACAAATAGAGAAGTTTCTTAAACTGGCTAGAGGGTAGGAGGATTCTGCAGAGGCGTTTGAACAGTCCGGGTCAATGGACAGAGGCCAGTGGGATGAGTTTTAACAGGGCCAAGTGTAGAGTCCTTTGACCACAATAACCCCCTGCAGCTACAGACTGAGGGATGAGCGGTTGGAGAGCAGCCTGGCAGAGAGGGACCTGGCCGTGCTGGGTGACAGCTGGCTGAACAGGAGCCAGCAGGTGTGATGAACTAAATTAAATAAAGAGGGACTCTGTCTCAAAGCACCCCCTCACAAATACGCACACCTGGACACCTCCTCATGCATACCCAAAACACTTCTTAGAATCCAGGTTAACCTGAACACCCCGTCATGCATGTGGATGGTGTACCCCAGAGAAAAGACCCTCGTTCCAGATTGATGGTGCAATGCCCACAGCAGAAGGCCACCTGAAGATGAACCTTGTGGATGCTGCGAAGGCCCTTGGTGGTGAGTTTCTTCACTCTTCCTCTTTCACTTTATCTTCCTTTTCTGACTCTCCTATTGCTCTTTGTCTGTGGGCTCCCCATTGGACACGGACAGCAGGGTGCCCAGGTGTCCTGGAAGGCCAATGGCATCCTGGCTTGGATCAGCAATAGTGTGGCCAGCAGGACGAGGGATGTACTTCTCCCCCTGTACTGGGCACTGATGAAGCCTCCTCCTGAGTACTGCCGCCAGTTCTGGGCCACTCACTTCAAGAAAGAGATTGAGGGGCTGGAGCAGGTCCAGAGGAGCAACGAGGCTGGGGAAGGGCCTTGAGAGAAAGTCTGCTGAGGAGAGGCTGAGGGAGCTGAGGGTGTTTATCCTGGAGAAGAGGAGACTCAGGGTGAACCTTCTCCCACTCTACAATTACCTGGTTTTAAAGAAAGCTCTTTAATCTGTCTATTGATTGTGTTTCATGGCTTGAGTACTTCAATACTTGAGGGGCTCTTGGACAACCTATAGGTCCAATGACTAGAACATGTTATGTGCCCGATACAACTCCTTACTATAGGATATCAAACATTAAAAAAAACCCCAATGAAATAAAAATCTCCAAACAACCCTCTCACCAAAACAACCACAAAACCCCCTTTCAACCAGCAATTCCCGTTGATGCTGTCACAAAGCAGTGCTATTTGCTTGCTTAAATTTTACTACTTTTCTTGTGGCACTTTAGTCAGTAAGACTCCAAAGGCACGTAGTTCTCATGGAAATTCCAGAGTCTTTGAGAGTTTTGCATTGTTAAAAATAATTATTTCTGTTGCACAGACAAGCAAATCAAGTAGCATAAAAAATAATTTACTAGCCAAAAGCTGCCAAGCAAGTCTGTGGTAGATTAAAGACTCCTGTGTCCTGTACTGCAGCTATTATAGATTATATTTTCCTTTAAATTGTGCAGCAGAGCCATGCTTTTGCCTTTAAAAATCAAACCCTAACGGAAACGCGATGCTTCCAATGCATTTTTCTCCATGCTCAGATCAAGATGGGTCCATCTGCACAGCATGCCCTGTGTCAAGTTTCTTTATTTTGGATGTAGAATAATTAGCATGTTTCTCTCTCTTTGCCCTTCTTTCCTTTTGGATTAGTGGAGCATTTATTAACTCTAATTAACCTTGTACTAGAATGACAAGTGTAATGAGAATCTTGAATAACATTTAGTGATAACAGAAAGACAAAACGTGAACTTTTGCTCACTCACCAGATGGAGTTTTACCATGGTTTTCCTGCTTTGACTAGCAAAAACATGTGTGTGATTTCTGCAGCTCCTGGGTATCCAGCCAACAGTGCTGCTGCTGGGAAATGTCCCAGAAAAAGCCACACTGAAGAAATTAAGGCTTTTTAGAAAAAATAGTTAAATACACTTCCTTGCAGGCAAGTAAAATAAATTCCAAAAAGCCTCCTGTGAGCCAGCTGTGTGAGAAAATACTGAGGTGCACGTGGTGGGGACTTTACCTAGTTCAATGACACTTATACAAGCTCTTAGTGAATGTTACAGTAGAACTGGGTATTTCACAACCTCGAAGTAACTGCCTACACTTACATTTTGTTTGCAATCAATGTAATCACTCCTTTGTTAAGTTTCTGGATCTTGATACTACAAAAGTTCTTATCGCCCCTAAGCAGAAACACACTCTTGCATCACTTCAGGCTGTTTGGATATTTGTTTGTCTCTCCAAGTTTCATCATCGCTGCTTTAGGACAGACGGGACCGTTTGTTTTCCCAGATTTGAAATGTACTAGACTATACTGAAAGAACTCACAGAATCACAGAATATCTTTGGTTGAAAGAGAACTTCAAGATCATCAAGTGCAGACCTTCAACCCAGCACTGCCAGGTCACCCGTAAACCATGTCCCTCAGCACTACATCCGTAAGTCATTTAAAACATCACCGGGGTGGTGACTCCACCACTGCCCTGGGCAGCCTGTTCCAGTGTTTGGTAACCCTCTTGGTGAATAAATCTTTCCTGACATCCAGTCTAATCCTCCCCTGCTGCAATGTGCAGCCATTTCCTCTGATCTTATCACTTGCTACCAGGAGAAGAGGCTGTGCCCTTCCTTTCTCTAGCCTTCTGTCGATAGTTGTAGAAAGTGACAAGGTTTCCCCTCAGCTTCTTTTTCTCTTGGTTAAACAGCTTCAGTTCCTTCCACCAGACTTCACAGGACTCGTGCTCAGTATTGACAATAAAGTGTTGGTACCTCCCATGGCAAATACTCTTAACAGTAACATCTCTCCAAGGGATTACTGTCTGACCACAGGTTGCTTTTCCTGAACTATTAATTCATTAGGAAGGTAGCCAAAACTTATCATGTGGTTGCCATTAAAGGCAGTCTGATATCTTCTCACAAGCAGATGGCTGCTTTTGACACATTTCTTCATTACAGGTCTGTTCTGGGTACATGATCTGCAGAGAGACTGGTGCCAATTGATGTTGCAGACATGAAATGAAAAGATAACAGTTAGCCTTTGTCTTTACTCATTGCAGTTTGATTTGGACAAATATCCCAATCAAGATGGAGTTGATCTGTTAGTCTTAAACAGGACCTCACTGTTACTTTGAATTTGAATCATAGAATGTGTTGGGTTGGAAGGGACCTCTAAAGGTCATCTAGTCTGACCCCCTTACAAAAAGCAGTGGCATCTTTAACTAGAACAGATTGCCCACAGCCCCATCCAGCTTGACCTTGAATGACTCCAGGGATGGGCCTCCACCCCCTGTCTAGCAGCCTGTTGCAGTGGTCCACCACCCTCATATGAGTGAAGTGTCCTTGTGACTGGAGAAGGTGGGATGGAAGCACTTGAACATGTTTTTTGTGGGTTTTTAGATTTCCCATGGTATGTTTGACTTCTGGATGGCGTGATGTTATACAGGACATTATCTGTGGAGATGAAGACCGTGTTAGGGTCATTCATAACATTTAAAATGGTAACAGATGTTTACATGTAGACATCAGGCTGCTCAGTGACACTTGAATGTGGGTGTCATGTACATTGATTGTCTGGCCAGCATCTCTACATTGCAGGTAGTGGTATTACTCTCTGGTTCTTATGCTGAACTGAAATAGGAGCAGAGTTCCAGGAGAGGCACTGTTGTTAGATTAATTTTAAAGTCTGAGGAACCAAGGATGGAGTCCCTATGCAGACCCATGGCAGAGTCGGGAATAAAATGTGTCGAGGTACCAGTGAGATGCTTCCATCATCCTCTGTGTTGCCATGTGATATGGGTTGTGTCTTCAAGAGATGGGCTTGAAAATTCCAGCCTGCAAGGGTAATACCTCAGCATATTAGAAACTTGGTCATCTCTCCTGTGCTTTATGATGCTGTCACATTATGCTAGAGAAATAGCTTTAAATCAGAATGTGCAGTGTGGACCATGACTAGCCTGAGGCTGGCGATCCACCGCAGCAGATTATTTTTCTACCCTAGACAGAGAGTGGCTACTAATCACTGAAGTAACTGCTCCTGTCTCTTGCCTATCACTCACATAAATTATTCCCCTCTTCTCTCTTCCCACATGAGATACATCTTCAGCAATAAACTAAATATTTCTAAGTCTATCTGAAGAGCTCCCAATCTGTCTGGTCCCACTGAACCTGTGAAAAGAATGTAGCTCAGACTGCATCCTGACTTTGGTAGGAACGCTGGAAACCAAGAGCACAAGCGCAGGACAAGGTATGTGATTCAGTTTGATCCTATTTATGCCTAGAGAAAACTGTTTTTAAAGAGTTGGGATTTCTTCAAAGTAGTTTTCAGAGGTCTATGCTTGTTCATTTCAATTTCTTGTGTGGGATTTTGGGGGGTTTTATTATGGGAAGGATATTCTAGACATCAGGAAGAAATTCTTCACAGGGAGAGTGGTCAAGCACTGGAAAGGGGCTGCCCAGGGTAGTGGTTAAGTCACCATCCCTGGATGAGTTTAAAAGTTGCTTAGATGTGGTGCTGGGGGATATGGCTTAGGGATGAACTTGCAGAGTACGGTTGATGGTTGGACTCGACGACCCCAAAGGCCTTTTCCAACGTGAATCATTCTATGATTTGGTGAAATTCCACATAGGGAACTGTATCTGGTTATACATTCTGAAAGCCAGGACATTTGTTACTGCTTTGAAATGCTTCTGTGTTTACAAACCTACAGTGTTTTGCTGTACCTAAGGTACTTCCACATGAGAACATATAACTAGAGTAGTACTTAGAAATGGCTGCAAATATGCAAAACCTGATCTGTGAGCTTTGCTGTTGAACGCTGCAATGGAAGATCAGTGATCTGCATTCACCTTGTGTGAATACCATGAGTGCAGATGGTGCGAGGCATTGCTGAATAGGTCTCATACTTTATACTACTACAAAATACAGCCAGACGCTGCGTATGAATGTGAAGAAAAGGTATCGTGGAAAAAAAAACCCAGTAGTCCCATATAATGCACAGCAGAAACAATGTGAAATTGATAAATAGGTGTATTTGTTACTTGGAATAAGTATCTTTTCCTTTTAAAAAGAAAACTGCTATCACAGAATCATCTAGGTTGGAAAAATTCCTTGAGCCCAACCATTAACCTGACTGTACTGAGCCCACTGCTAAACCTTGTCCATACAACTAGTGTCACCAGAATTGTTTTCTAAACTTGTAAAAAATTGTGCAAAGGCCCAGATGCATGAAACACAAAGGTATGGACAAGCACCAAAAGTGCCTCTTGCTCATAAGTTTGCCAGTGATTTGCCTTGACACAGTAGTTTTGTTTGAGAACCAGAGAGCACTTCGTTTCTCCTGCTGTTAAGTACCATACTGAAGCTTTTACAGACTTAGCAACACCTTAAGAGCAGTTTCTCTCTCATTAAGTGCTTTGCAGCAGAAGGAATGGGGTCAGAATAAACCATTGCCTGGAGAATAAGAAAGTGCAAAAGACAAAGGACGGAAGGATAATCCCAAACTGAAGCAAAATAGCCAAAATGGACAGGAATACACTTTCTGCTAGAAAACTGACTTTAGTGAGAGATTGACTCAGAAAACAGAGCTTGATAGTCTTTGGCCCATCCAAGCATCTCAAAATTGCTTGTGAAAGAAATGTGTTCATTGTGACAGGCTGCCAAGGGAGGTTGTGGAGTCTCCTTCCCTGAAGACGTTTAAGACCCGCCTGGATGTGTTCCTGTGTGAATGATCCTAGATGATCCTGCTGTGTCAGGGGGATTGGACTGGATGATCTTTCGAGATCCCTTCCAGTCCATAATGATTCTATGATTCAGGTCCATAGCAGCTGGATCCAATCTGTAACAGACAAGTCACAGGGTCATAGATACTCCTAAACAGCTCAGTCATACTTGGGGAAAAGCCGTCAGTCATAGAAAAGGAGAAGAAGAATTTTTTTGCGGGCTTTTATGTAAAAACCTGTTTATCAGAAAAAAAATAATTGTTATGGAAAATAAATATTATTTTAGAGATTTAGTGTTTCTAGAAGGAGAAAGAAAAGTAGAAAGCATTTATGGATGTAAAGCACAGAGAGTTTAATCTTTTTCCAGTCAAAGTTGTAAAGTTGCTATGTTCTGAGGAGGAATAAAATCGGATCCCTGACAATCTTACCAGAACAGAGGACCCCCACGTACCAGAACCTCTCTATGTTTTTTTTCAGGAAGCAAAAGTAGTTCCTAAAAGTTTTACTGTTGGTCGTAGATGAAACAGCAGTGGAAATTAATTAAGGTAACTTATTTTGAAAGCATTCGAAGCAGTTGAATGACACATGATAGCTTTACAATGTCTACCATGGCTATAGGCAGAATCCAGTGTGAAGTATTTGGGCAAGGTTAACTCCTGATGTAGGTTATAACTTAGACTGCTGCTTTCCATTCAGAAAACCTGATATGTCATGTGGTTGGTTTTCCATTTGTATTTAGGATAATGTTGGACTAGGAATCATCTCCTTAGGCGCTGCATATAGACAAGGCTGTCAGAGGTTATAACAAAGAGACTAGGAACGCTCTGCCTTCCACTCCCCTACCTGGACCATGCTGCCTCTCACTTGGATTAAAGGAAGGTGGCAATCTCAGGACTTTGACAGTGTCACTTGGATGATTCAGGAAACCAGCATGTGTCACATGTGGCTCTCTTGACCCCCTCCTCAAAGAGAGTAGTGAAGTTGTTCTTGGAAGCCCTCAAATGTGAGATAAACAGGAAGGACTTGATGCACTGTTTTACGTCTGCAGGTGTGCTGTTGCTTAAGCCCAGACAGCTAAGCACCACACTGCTGCTTTCTCACTGCTTCCCCCTCTCAGTGGATCAATCACAGAACATCATCACAGAACATCAGGGATTGGAAGGGACCTCGAAAGATCATCCAGTCCAATCCCTCTGCCACAGCAGGATCACCTAGACCAAGTCGCGCAGGAACATATCCAGGTGGGTTTTAAATGTCTTCAGAGAAGGAGACTCCACAACCCCCTGGGCAGCCTGTTCCAGTGCTCTGTCACCCTCACTGTGAGGGATGAAAAATCATAAAGAGAACAGACAAAATTCTTAGAGATAAGAGCAGTTGTCTGGCAGAAATGGACCTGATGGTGCTGGTTGACGACCGGCCAAGTATGAGCCAGCAGTGTGCTCAGGTGATCCAGAAGACCAGTGGCATCCTGGCTTGTATCAGAAATGCTGTGGCCAGCAGGAGTAGGGAAGTGATTGTCCACCCGTGCTCAGCTTTGGTGAGGCTGCATCATGAGTATTGGGGTCAGTTTTGGGCAACTCAGTTCAAGAAAGACTTTCAGGTGCTGGAGCAGGTAAAAAAATGACAATGAATCTGGTGAAGGGCCTAGACCTCAAGGCTTATGAAGAGTGGCTGAAGGAGCTGGAGCTGTTTAGCCTGAGGAAAAGTAGGCTGAGACCTTATCACCCTCTAAAAAGATCTGAAGGGACATTTTCAAGAGGTGGCTACTTGTCTCTCCTCGAAGATCTTTAGTAATAGAACAAGAGGAAATGGCCTAAAGCTGCACCAGGGGAAGGTTAGGCTGGACATTAGGAAAAAGTTTTTCACAGAAAAGAGTGGTCAGGCCTTGGAACAGGGCCCAGGGAGAGGATTGTGTCACCACCATTGGAAGGGTTTAAAGGTTCTTTAGATGTGGTGCTTAGAGATTTGTTCTGGTGATCAGCTTGGTAGAGTAGGGTGAATGGTTGGACCTGATGATCTCAAGGGTCTTTTCCAACCTGAATGAATCTATGTTTCTATGAAAATATTATAATAAAAATATAGTAACAGCTTCCCTCACTTTATATATTGAGTGTGATATTTGAAGGTAGGAAATATCCTTTTGACTAGACGGGGTCAGTTGTCCTGGCTATGCTCCTCCCTGTCTTCTTGTTCACCTGCTTCCTGATAGAGAATGGGAAACTAGAAAATCCTTGACTTAGGATAAGAGGTACTTAACACTGATGTTTTAGTTGTCGCTAACAACATTATTCTCATGCTGGATCTACAACACAGCACTGTACCAGCTGCGAGGAAGAGAATGAACTGTATCTGAGCTCACTCAAGGACAAGTTTTGAAAGAATATTGGAGAAAAATAGTTGTTGTCCCTTTTTATCTCACTTTCTATTATAAAAGACAAATATAGACATTTTCACTTACCTAAGAACATAGTCATTTCCAATTTTTTCTTGCCCACACCTCAAATGACAAGTCTGTTTCTTGTCATAATCATTCCTGCTTGGTCACAGACCCTGTTTATTCCTGCTCCAGCTCTGACAAGTCAGCCTACACAAGGCTGCTTCCTTCCACCAGAGGCAGAAATTCAGGGAATGAATAATCTGCTTCCACAAAACAGTGCCCTTCAGTCTTTCCTGCAACACCCCCCC
>VXBP01002188.1:214711-319789 GCA_013400115.1 Rhinopomastus cyanomelas | reverse complement strand
TCCCTGTGTATGACCCTGGTTCTTTGCTCTGGCAGTGCTGGATAGAACCAGAGACTGTTTCTGTGTAGAGGCTGAAGGAGTGATTTGCATCTGTAAATGAAGCATTTGAAGTTAGCTGTTAAGATTAAATGCTGTGTTACTGATTTGAAGATCTCTGTCTAAGACAAGTCTCTGAGGACCGTCCAGTCGCTGAAAGGGGCCCATCAGAAGGCTGGGGAAGACTGTTCACAAGGGCATGGAATGATACAACGAGGGGGTTATGGCTTTAAGCTGCACAAGGTAGATTTAGACTGGACATTAGGAAAAGTTTCTTTAATCTGAGGGTGGTGGATCCCTGGAACAGGTTGTCTGGAGAGGTGATGGAGGCCCCATCCCTGGAGACATTCAAGGTCAGGCTTAATGGGGCTCTGGGCAATCTGTTCTGGTTAGAGATGTCCCTGCTTGTTGTAGAGGGATTGGACCACATGACCTTTAGAGGTCCTTTCCTTCGATGATTCTGTGGTATGCAGTAGGTAAGCTCTGCACAGGATTGCCTTGAAGGACCAAATCCATAATTTAATATAAAGAATGACGTTAAAGGACATAACACGGCAACAAGATGTTTAAGAGGAGTAAGTGTTGGACTGGCAACAGACGGTCTGTTTTTTTCAGAATTAATGATCACAAGAATCCTTGATTTTTCATTCATTGCAGTAAAGGTAAGTATTACTGTTACCTGCTTTGTTTCCTACATCCCTTTGATTAAATCCTCATGCCTGTTTTAAAGCACGCTGACACCAACATGTAGCAGAACTTGACTATTTGTACTTCTGAGGGTCACAAGCATTTTACCTGACCCGCAAATTAGATGTTTGTCCCCAGGAACCACTGCTCCCTGAGAAGGTACAGAGGTCTCTTCTGATGTTAAGGTGAAGTACCTTAATGTAAACCTGCCTTCCATCATCAGGAAAGCAATGTAACACAGTTGGTTTGTGAAGAATAAGCTGAACTCATGAATACAGAAATGAGTAGAAGATCTCTTGTATAAGATCTAGTGACAACGTACAGGTCTCTGGTGAGAGGTTGTGCCTCAGGCACAATTTCCATCATGTTTGCAGTGTTCAGTCTGAATTGCTGCAGTACAAAAACAAGACGACAATGGTTGTGAGTAATCATGTGAAAATGGTCAGAACTGGTAAATTGTGCTGCCTGCTGTCAAAGGAGGGACTTGGATGCTCTCTGGGGACCTGATTTGACTGCAGAAATGCAGTTATCTCTCTTTATTTGAAATACAAGGACATTGCTTGAAAAGTGCCTGGGGCATCAAGACTTCCAAGAGTGAGTGGAAAGCGCTGTTGTTCCCTGGTCAGTGTGTGCAGTTGTTTCCAGGCTGTAAAGTGTGAAGTGCATGGAGGAAGACATCCACCATATTCACTAAGTCGGCAGATAGTAGGAAGTGTGTTCCATGCCTTTTATTAGAGTACATCTGGGACTGAATGTACCACGAATGTGGCTTCCAGATCAGAAACCCAAACAGCAAATCCTTCTCTTCGCTCAGCAGTGATGGTTACCAAAGAAGAAATCTAGGCTTAGGATTTTAAATAAATTGATATTGATAGTATGATAATGCTATTTGTAAGGTGGGCTGCCTCTGGAATGCAGCTTTCAGCTCTGTTTATTCTATTTCTAAAAAGATTATAGGGGAAAAATAGATGGGGTTCACAGATCAGCAATAAGAATGTTTAGAGAAGTGGAAAAACTACCCTCTGAAGTAAGATTGAAAAGACAGGAGCAGTTTACTTCAGAATAGAGATGAACAAGATGTGACATGAACAATAACCAAGTGAAAAAAAAGACTGTGTGTAAAAACAAATTTATGGAGAAACCAGGGGAGGCATTCTGCTTAGCTCCTCACATAATGTTGGAGGAAGGCTGTATTCAGAGGCATTGAAAGACAGCAAATCTAAAAATCCAAGGAATTATTTTTCAGCCAACCATAAACTAACAAAAGTCATTGCCACAATATATTATTGGAGTCAAGAGCTCAGTCGGATTAGAAAAGGAAATGGATGTTTGCACAGATTATAACAACAGCCACAGTTACTAGGGCTTTAAAAATAATCAGGGATATAGAAGTGATATAAATTCTCCTACTGCAGGGCAGAAGACAATGATAGTAGCTGGGATTATTATTTTTTTATGGACAGCACACCCTTTAACTGTGCACTGTGAGGGCTCTTCAGTTTTCCCCTGAAGCATCAGAGGCTAGTTGTTGGGAGGCAGCTGGTTGGAAAAAGTCTCTAATATTTCCTGAAGAACAGTTTTAGTGGTTAGTTTCAGAGAGCTTTGTTGGAAAATATTGGTAGTCCTGTCTGAACTGCTTGTTTGGAATGCTCAGAAATATTTCTATCCTTTTGAAGGCCCAGGTCCATCACGTAGGAGTTTTATTTATATTTGTGAGTATTTCTTTTACATATATATAAGAGCAGGGAAGCTGTACAGCCTAGCATGTAGCCATATGTACAGCCTAGTTGAAGCAGAAACAGAAATGGATTTAACAAGAATGCATACCCCCAAGAACGGTTGGGATGGGTGTCAAATACACGAGAAAATTAAGGTCAGTTGGCAAAACTCTAAAGCGACAGGCTAAAATGTTTTGGCTTTCCTATTCAGTGAGCTGGGGCATCGTTCCTTATTGTCTTCTAATACTGTGGCATTTGATCAGTGCCCAGAAAGAAAGCAGCCTGTGTGGTGATTCTGGTCTCCCACTACATGTCTTTGCAGCTTCACAGACTTTAAGTAGAAATGGAAGCAACACGCACCATTAAAACTGTGTGCCACCCAAATTCCTTACTTAGCCAAGGAAAATCCAACACAGCAATTACTTTTCACTTTAACAAAACAGACTTAATTCTAGGTTTTGGAAATATTTTCCAAAACTAAACCTATGGACTATTATTTTTATTACCTGGGATAATTTGGTCAACAAGAAAAGAGGTTTGAAAGCAAGTGGTTTGTAGAATTTGAAGTGGTTTGTAGAATTACAGTGAAGTTTATACTTCAGCTTCCTATGAAAGTTCCCTTACTTTCATCTTACTTCCTCGGAGAGTTCTCTCTAGCTATACGTATGCATGAGTGAATTTATATGGCCAGGCTAGAATTCCTGTGTTTTACACAGCTGTTTAATGTCTCCTGCAGAGCATAATCTTGTGCAGAGATTAGCAAAACAACGCATTTTCCCTGGGAAGGATTCCACCAAGGGATCAGAATATTGGTCTAGTTCGATGTATTACATAAATAATCAGAAAATCAAAACAACTGAATTTGTTAACCTAGGCATTCTCTGAGTATGCTCCTGATTCCTTTATTCACTTACAAGATCAGAAGTAATGTCTGATTTACCTCTTGATCTTCACAAAGGCTTTCTCCCAGAGGACTAGCTTTTAAGTCAGAATCTCTTTTCTCAAATTCCCTGCTTTATTTCAGGAGCCTTATGATAGAGGTGGAAGCAAACAGCTTGCTAACTAGACAAAATCCAGCTTTGATCTTGTTTCCACAGGCGAGCAGATAGGTCTTTTCTCAATCCTTATAGACAAGGCCACTATGTACTGGGTCCTTATTCCTACAATGTAATCTTCACTGATTTGGGACTAATTAGCGTCTTAAATTAAGGATCTCCATATTTTCCTTACTAGCACTAGTTACTGAGTCACCTATTAGGAAGAGTCTTAACCTTGTAGATAAATCGTAGAATCATTAGGGATTGGAAGGGACCTCAAAAGATCTTCTAGTCCAATCCCCCTGCCACAGCAGGATCACCCAGACCTAGTCACACAGGAACACATCCAGGCGGGTCTTAAATGTCTCCAGGGAAGGAGACTCCACAACCACCCTGGGCAGCCTGTTCCGATGCTCCGTCACCCTCACTGGGAAGAAGTTCTTTCTCATATTGATGTGGAACCTCCTATGTTCCAGCTGACAACCATTGCCCCTTGTCCTATCACTAGATGACAGTGACCAGAGCCTGACTCCATCCTCCTGACACCCACCCTTCAAATATTTATAGACATTAATGAGGTCACCCTTCAGTCTCCTCCAAGGTCAAGAGACCCAGGTCCCTCAGCCTCTCCTCACAAGGGAGGTAGACAATTCATTAAGGTTACAGCTACATAGCTGGTTTTCATTAACACATTTTGATTACCAGTCTGGATCATGCATCGCTGACGCTTACACATAGTTCTGCTCACTGGAAAATGCTTCATGTCATCAGAGCTCCCCTTTTCATGGTAGAGTTCTTTTTGCTTTGTGAATTAGCTGACACCAAACAGCCACTGGTGCTTTCTTCCAGGTAAGGTGGCTGAATTTTGAGATGTGTTTGGTAATGGTGTTTATGTTTGAAATGAGAAGTTTTTGTTACCCTGGGACTCAAATTGTTGAATTTGTGAAGCTGCTGCATCTGAGGAACTCTGGTTTCTGAGAAGTAGGGCTACTATTTACTTCCTCTTAGAATTCCACCTCCCCTGAGGAACCCAGGAGAATAGAAATTCCTCAGAAGGGTGGGCTGCTTTGTGTGGTTCCATCATTCCAGATCTCATTATTGGACTTTTATTTTGGTTTCACTTTCTCAATCCAGATCTACTGTTTTTCTTTGTTGCTGCTCAATTCATTCTGATGCAGATTTGAGTACTGTTCAACAAAGATGTATTTTTATTTGGAATATTTTATAGTCTATTATTTTGCAGCCTTTTTATTTACTAAAATTAACTGGAATAGTGCTCCTCACAGCCCTTGTTCATGTGTTACCATTTTCTGCATGTTGTTTTAAAATCATATTGTCAATCTATCCCTGATGGAAAATTGTAAACAGTTAGAAAATGATTAGCAGCATGCTTAAGCATCACCTGCCTTCCTAGCTAATTAAATAGCTTGGTTCTGACCTGTTTTCATTTGGTGAGAACAGCAGGGTGGCTTCAGAACAAAAAATAATGAACTTCAAACTATTGTGTCTGAGCTGTACAGACGGCTAATGCCACTACTTGAGACTGAAATTCAACTACACTGCGTCCGTGCATCTTCCTTGGGAAACACCAAAAAATTAAACTCTGGATTAAGTCTAATTTTTAACAGGGTTTGTGTTTGGTTTGCTTTGTTTTTTAGGGATTCTGAGTCCATGGGTGGTTGTTATGGAAGGGATATGCCACTAATCTTCAAGGATTAGCAGAGAAGGCAAGGGAAACCAACATTTCCCAGTTTAAAGATGAAAAATGCATCTGAGCAAAAAGTTTGTTAATACTGCCTATAGAGACTACCTTATCGAAGAGAATACTCCTCAAAACAACTGTACTAATTAAAAAAAAACAACAACCCAACAGAAATCTTTCATTTTTTTTATAAGACCCTACTAGTCACCTTTCCTAGTGAACCAGTGAAAATCTGAACTAACTGCTGGAGCAGCTCCTGTTGCTCACTAGTACTGAATAGATGGTAAGTACAAAATACATCAGGCTAACAGTCTTTACGTCAAAAGATGCTTTTACTTGTCTTGTTCCTGCTTTTAGATCACATAATGTGTTCTGCTTGCTTCCTGCTAGCACAGGCTATGCTTTCTAGAGTTAAATGAGTCCAGTTCATTGCGTGATGGAATCATTCAGATCTCTTGTAATTTTGTCACTTGGATCCTGGCTGCTTAAGTGCTCTTTTGAAGCTTAATGGAGATGCTTTGCCATTGTAATTACTAATATCTAAGCATGTTTTATTCACGTGCAGATTCTTCTCCCAGTATATGCCTCTCTACTTAATAAATAATATAATTAATTTACTAATAAGCAGACCTAAAAATAGAGGCTTCTTTTTTATTGTGACACATGAAATCCCTTTTCTAGACCACAATACGCCTATATTTCTAATTTCTCACCTCTGAGGCTTGTGAAGTCTTTCCAAATTTTCCATAATGCAGCGTGATGAGACAAAGGAAGAATACTATTTTAAAATATGCTTCGTATAGCGCTTGCTAATGTGTGAATGAGACTGCAATAGGAAGATGACAAATAAGATGAGGAAAGGTCAAGATATTTCAGTGTTAGTGCCACCATAAAGGCCATTATGTACTTTTTATTAGCTGGAATATAGTCTCACTGAGCATGTGCTCAGTGGTAAAGCCCGCTTACGTTTTCCAGTTGTAGTAGGATGGGTGCAGAAATCTCAGGAACCTAAACAATCCCAGTCATTAAAACTTTGCCAGATTCTCTGCTTCTATGAAAATTCTGTGATTCCATGAAAAGGATCATTTTGGTCAAACTGGCATTTGGGGGAGGCAGAAAATATTTTGGGAAGCTCCTGTCTCTAAAAGTCAAAAATAAATATGCTAAAGCCTCAAAATGGATGTTTTCACATGTTTTTCATCTAAAGAATACAATAAACAGTGGTGGGCTGACTGTAGCTGGACACTAGATGTCTGCTAAAGCTGCTCTATCACCTCAGCTTGGCAGAGGAGAGAAAATATCATATATAATGGGGTCACAAGTCCTGCCAGCAAACCTGCTCCAGTGTGGGCTTCTCTCATTTTCCATGGTTCCATAGGTCCTGCTAAGAGCCTGTTCCATCACAGGCTTCCCATGGGGTCACAACTTACATTTGGCACCCACTTACACCTGCTTGGTGTCCTTCACAGGCTTCAGAACTATATCTGCTACACCATTAGCCTCCATGGGCTGCAGGGCCACAGCCTGCTCTCTGTAGTCTTCACCATGGGCAGCAGGGGAATCTCTGATGCAGCATCTGGAACACCTCCCCCAACTCCTTTTTCACTGACCTTGATGCCTACAGGGTGGTTGGTCTCACATATTCTCACACCTCTCTCCAGATGAAATTGTCCAGGGGATTTTACTCCTTCTTGAACATCTTATCCGAGAACTGCTGCCGCTGTCACTGATGGGCTCAGCCTTGGCCAGTGACAGGTCGTGCTTGAACAGCCATAGGGGTTACTTTTAGCAACTCGTCGTAAAACCCACCTCTGTAGCCCCCAACGCTACCAGAACCTTGCCGTGCAAACCCAGCACAAGCATCTGTCTGATCCCTTTAACGGTTCTTTACTGTAGGTTAGAATGATCGTCCTTATATCACAAGTGGAGGAACAGGAACAGGGGGATTATACAATTCATTCAAGGTCGTACTCAGAGTCTGTGTCAGAGCCAACAGCGCAAAGCCTCGTTTCATAATCCATTCTCATCATCACAAGGCCAGCTTCTCTTCATCACCACTCAAAGACTTGAAAAAGTATGCTATGGAAAAATCTAATTTCCTTAGCTTTTTTTTTTTCCTTTTAGATTTCCGTACGCAAGAAGTTAATGAATCGCTTGGATTATGCAGCTCCATAGCCGAGCTTTGCAGAGGATTGAGAAGCTGTTTGCAGTGCCTATTGTCAAACAGTCCCTTGAGAGCTGTGCCCTTCCTTGCCCTGCTCATCACTACTCATGCGTTCTCCTTGGCCTGGAACCATGACTGGTCCTAATTACTGTGAGTCTGTGAAAGCAGGTTTTACATTTTAAAACCTCTTCACCTGGGGTCTTTAAAACTAGTTAACCAGCAGCTCTGAAAAACAGACCTTGCTCATGAGTTGAAGTGCAGTCTGGCAAACACCAGGAAAAAATGCAGTAGCCACATACCTATCTGAAAACTTTATACATAGAGTGTCTTAAATGATACAGTGACATGTTGTGGAGTACTAGTAGTAGTGTAGTAGTGTGCATCCTTATCTGGATTCCCACACATCCCATCTGGGTCACCACTAACATTGGGAGTTAGAGATACCGACTGTATTTCAACCAAGAGATTGTATCTAAAGCAGGGGTCCTCACACCCCGGCCCGTGGGTCAGATATGGCCCCCCAGGGTCTCCAATGCGGCCCGCACCAGGGGTTGGGGCGTGGAAACCGAGCAGCTGCAGATGACTTCCTGCCGAGTGCGTGGCCAGGCTGAGGAGGGCGGCTCCCCTGCCTCTCCCTCCAGCTCCCAGGCAGGACATCCCAGACCGCACAAACTACAGCCCGGCCCCCGACACTGTCTGAGGGACAGTGAGCCGGCCCCCTGTTTAAAAAGTTTGAGGACCCCAGTCTAAAGTGTCAGACACAAAGGGAGGGTTTAACAAACCCACTGATAGATCTGCAGGCAGTGAGACAACTGACTCCATTTGGAGAAGAAAGGCATCAAGACATTTCAACTCACCCCACACACATCAGAGAAAAACCCCCCGTAAGATATAGACGTAGACAGACAGAGTTTTGTTACTAATTGAGATGAAATGTCTGAAAGATCTTAATTATCTTAATCACAGGCAGTTCCTGCTTCTCTCTGAAATCACGACTGTTGTCTGACTTCAGTCTCAGTCCTCATGAGTCTTCCAGGTTCAGAATTCACACAGTCTGCCCAGGCCGAGGTGAATCTTCCCGTTCGCACTACGTTTTCTTCACCTTGAGGAGCAATAACATTCTCTCTCTAGGGCAGCAACAACTCCCAACAGTCCAAGATGCCCAGAAACGAAGAAGAAGGTGGAAATCACCAAGGGGAAAAAAGAAGGCGGAGTGGGGAGAGTAGATGCCTTTCTTTCCAACTTTTTAAACCCAAACTTTTCAGCAGAAAACACACAAATTAAACCGACAGACTCTGTTTTAAAGAAGAACATAAGGTTTGATTCCATCTGTAGTTCTACCTGTGCGGATACCTAGGAAGGCTGTTGTGGTTTGGCAGAGCGAAGGCACGTGCTTTTCTTAGCTCTCCGTGCCGAATTTCCCTGACAGAATCAAAAACAAAAAAAAAAAAAAAGAAAGAAAAAAGAGCAAACTTTAAAATGTATTTCAGGCTTAGATTTAGTCTTCAAAAGACATTATTTATTCAGTATCCTTTTAGTTCCACTGGATTCAAGTCTTACACAATTGACAACTTTGGAGCCTAATTAAGTTGCAGTCGAGGGCTATTTTAACTTGTCTTAGTGTCTCTGATTACATGGAGCAGCTCTGTAGGGTAAAGCACATTTCTGATTTAAAGGGTGTAATGGAACAAATAGGTATTATATAGTATGCCTCCTCAAGGTAAACTGGGATGGATAATTTAATTTCCAAGGCGACAAATTATCTTATCATGAGTGAACAGGCAATTTCTTCCCTGCAATAAACTAAGTAGGTACAGACAGCTCTAACCAGATGAAATCATTATCCTTCTTAAAGCACAAGCATTGGATGGAAGTAATTTTCTCAACCTTCATTTCACTGTGGAGAGTAGCTCTGGTAAATGCTGTACACTGTGGTCTTGGGTGAGAGCAACAGGTTTAACCCTTTCAGTGGGGAAAGATGATCTAATGCAAGGTAGAAATAGTTAGGAAGGCAAAGGTAAGAAGTTTTTGCTGCATAATCTGAATGTTCATAAAGATTACGTTTTTGAATCCTACTGAAAAGTCCCAAAAAGGTTTTTACTAAACTGCATTGTGTTACTAGGTTGTGTGTTTACTCTTGAAGCGTGAAGATGATGTTTACTCCTGTGTTTGCCCAGTAACTCTTGTTTGGGTCTTTGCAGTTCATCTTATGTTAGAGAAATAATACACATAAGCTACCCTGCCCCACATCCTACCTTGAACAAAACCCGAGGCTTCCGTAAGTCTGTCAATTTCCTTGGGTGGAAATTAAAAGAAAAATGAGGTTTCTGACAGAGAATGGGAATGTTTTACAGAACGTCAAGGACCCCTTTTCTGAGGCAATAGCACAAATTACATGCTTTTTGGGGGTGCTTTGGCCCAGTTTTTTTAAACAGTAGTTCCTAGTTAGAAAATTAAGTCAGAGATAAGAGAAACCTGGAGAATGTCTGCCTGAGGAAGATCGAGTTGAGTTGAGTCACCATCCCTGGAGGTATTCAAGGTTAGGCTGGATGAGGTGCTGAGTGGCATGATCTAGATGTTAGGATTACTGGGTTTTTTTATATTTAGGTTGGACTGGATGATCTTTAAGGTCTTTTCCAACCTTATCATTACTGTGATACTGTGAGTTTTGTCCCTACTTTTTAAGCATTGGTCTGATGTTTCTTGACTTNCTGAGGGACCTGGGGCTTTTTAGTCTGGAGAAGAGAAGACTTAGGGGAGATTTGATAAATGTTTACAAGTACCTGAAGGCTGGCCAGGATGGGGGGACAGGCTCTTTTCACTTGCTCCCTGTGATAGGACAAGGAGCAATGGGTGTAAGTTGCAGCAGAGGAGGTTCTGCCTCAACACAAGGGGGAACTTCTTTACTGTGAGGGTCATGGAGCACTGGAACAGACTCCCCAGGGAGGTGGTGGAGTCTCCTTCTCTGGGGACTTTCAAGGCCCCCCTGGATGCGTTCCTCTGTGATCTGTGTTAGATAGTTTTGTCCTGCTCCGGCAGGGGGGTTGGACTCGATGATCTCTTGGGTCCCTTCCAACCCCTAACATCCTATGATCCTATGATCCTATGACTTATGGTGTTCTTTACTATTTTTGAAGATGTTCTTGACTATTTTGACAATATCAATCTCTTTAGGTGTTAGTCGTTGTTGCAGACTGCATTCCATAGTCTTTGTTAGCAAACTGGTAGATGCAAATATGCAAGAAACTAACTGTCGCAATTAGGTGCTCAGATTTGTTGGTTTAAGCAGTAATGTTCTCAAAGCATTTGTAGAGCTGGATTTTCACCTATTTAAATATTTTCCAAGAAAGTTACTTGCTGCCAAAGTGTTTTGGATTTCCATCCCTTTCTCCAGTGGAACAAAGGTCATGATTCCTTCAATTGGTTTGCTGCTGAGACATGGGGGATCATCCCCTCAGAATTATTTCTGAGCAGTCTAAAACCCTCATCAACTAGCCCTTGTCTGACATGATCATTCTAAACTAGGCTTAAGGCTGTGTTTACTAATTTTGGCTTTATCAGAACAGGATTTCAGAGAGCCTGGCATTTTCAGCTGTTTATAAATTTGTCACCTATTTGAGTAAAATAGTTTAGGGGAAAAAAAAAAAAGCAATGTTCTTGGGATTATGGGGCATTTTACTTATTGTGCATGAAGCAGCATAACTAGCGTTACAATCATCTTTTATGCATGTTAATCACAAACAATAGAGGCAAGGGAATTAGTTTTGCTCTTGTTTCATTTTTCTTCTTAGGAAAAAAAAAGGACACATAGTAAACGTGGTTTATAATACGTTGCCAGGGAGCAGCTAACGTTAAACCAAGAAACACCAACATGAAACCCAGGGATCCATTCTTCCACAGTCTGTGTGTTGTGTTGGTAAACCTTGATCGTATTGTTCATGTTGAGGGCCATGGGCAACGGAATTTGGGCTGGAAGTTGAACATTTCTGATCTCATTCTAAATCTACAGTCTGGGGGATGAGTGGCTGCAGAGCAGCCTGGCAGAGAGGAACCTGGGAGGACTGGTTGGCAGCCAATTAAACATGAGCCAGCAGGTGTGCCCAGGTGGCATGAAAAGCCAGTGGCATCCTGACTTGTATCAGGAATAGTGTTGGCCAGTAGGACTGTGGACATGATTTTCTCCCTGTCCTGGGCACTGATGAAGCCTCCCCTCAAGTACTGGTGGGGGAACTCTGGGCCCCTCCCTTCAAGAAAGAGATGGAGCGGCTGGAGCAGGTACAGAAGACCAACAAGTCTGGGGAAGGGACTGGATGAAAAGTATGATGAGGAGAGGCTCAGGGAGCTGGGAGTGTCGATCCTGGAGAGAGGAGGCTCATGGGGGACCTTCTCCCTCTCTACAACTACCTGAAGGGAGATTTTAGTCAGGTGCAGGTCAGGCTCTTCTCCCAGCCAACTTATCAACAGGATGCGAGGGCAGGGCCAGAAGCTGCACCAAGGGATGTTAGGAAGCCTCGTGGAAAGGCTGATCAGATCCTGGAATGAACTTCACAGGGCAGTGGTGGAGTCTCCATCTCTGGAGGTGTTTAAGGACAGACTGGCTGTGGCCCTCAGTGCCTGGTCTGGCTGATGGGGTGACGTCAGGTCCTAGGCTGGGCTTGATGTCATCTCAGAGGTCTTTTCCAGCCTCAATAATTCTGTGATTCTACCAGCAATATTGTTTGAAATTATTTGATACTTCTGACATCTCAAGAAAAACTGATGGATTAGAAGCTTGAAGAAAATGAGTGAGGTACCACAGAGAACTTAAGAATAAGAAAACCTAACCAGTCTTCTAGGAAACTAGTATTATGTTGATAACTCAGTCATGGGTTACATACATGAGCACCCCAGCTACCATTCCCATGAAATTGGAAATCATTATTTTTATACTGTACCATTTCTGGGTTTTAGCAACAGATATAAACCTTTTTGTAAAACCAGTAATTGTAATTTGTGAGCAAGCACTGAGCTCGGGTAGCTGTCTCTGAAAGATTCTCTGCATGTGTGTAATTAATGTGCCAGTGACTCCCTGAAAGCACTTTGGGATGCCTTGAGTGGGAACAACTTCTATATGAAGACTCATTCTGCAGTCTGCCTTTCCTTGCTTGTTGCTCAAGCCGTTTCCTAGAAGGACCCAGTCATGTAGTTTCCAAGAATAACTTAACACACTCTACATTTCAGGATGAAAAATAATGAAGCTCCTGTGTTCGCTAGTCTCATGCTGATGGGTTAACGCATTCTCTGAAGGAAGACAAGAGGACTTGTATGCTTGACAAATCAGCTTTGACTTCTGTGTCAAACGTAGTTGTTACTGAGGAGGCTGGTGTTCGTTCCTCCCACTTTTTTTGTGTTGCACACCATGTACTCCAAAGATGTGATGATGGTTTTAAACCTAAAGTTCCTTGCGTTAGGGTTATATGTGTTTCAGTGTGATAGCTGAGCAATGCGTGCCACCGCAAGATTATGAGAAGTGGGGAACACCAATAAAATCACATTGCCACGTGCTAACTGTGGCAAAAATCAAGCTCAAGCGTATCCTTGCTTAGGGCTGATTTCCTTTCACCCCCTCAGAACTCTATTACTTGCCTCAGAAGTCAGCTTTGAGGGGCAGAGAGTTGCGTAAAACACAGAGCCCTTTACAGCCTTTAGTGCTGCTGCTTTTTTTTGTTTGTTTTCTAAATCTGAAAATTCATTCCTCTTGTGGGTCCATGATAGGTTTGTTCCCAAAAGATGACAGATTCAGTTTGGGTAAGTGTTTTACATAAAAATGTATAAAAAATCCCTACCATACTGTGCTGTAAAGCCAGGGGAGAAGGGTATTTTCTGTCATGTGTGCCTCAAGCAGAAAGCGCTGGCACTGATTGATGCAATCCTGTGAGCATCCTGCATAATTGGTGTTTATCGGTTTTACTTACAAAAAATCTACCACCTCTGTCAGCCTGGGCTCTGTGGGTATGATGGAAAAACACACTGATAAGTTAGCACTGCTAACCCAAGAACTGAAGTTTCCGCTACACAACTGAGTTGTCACATCCTGTCTTAACCATAGCAATGAGTCTAAATTCACATTTGCTGCAATTCCAGTAAGGTGTTGTTCTGATTTGGGCTGGGGGACAATACTTAGTATTTAGTTATCCATTTATTATTTAACCACTAACACAGTAAAAAAACCTGTGACTGTTGGCTTTATAGTGTTCTGGAGTAAGAGCACTGAAGATCTCTGTCCTGGTGAGACCACATCTGGAATATTGTGCCCAGTTTTGGGGCCCTCAGGTCCAGAAGGACATAGAACTGCTTGAGAAACTCCAGTGCAGAGCCACAGAGATGATGAAGGGAGTGGAACATCTCGCTGATGAGGAAAGGCTGAGGGAGCTGGGTCTCTTTAGCTTGAAAAGAAGGACACTGAGAGGTGACTTCAGTAATGTTGATAAACATGGGAAGGGTGGGCATCAGGAGGATGGACACAGGCCCTTCTCATTGTAATCTAGTGGTAGGACAAGAGGCAATGAGTGTAACCTGGAACATAGGAGGTTCCACATAAATATCAGAAGAAAATTCTTCGCAGTGACAGAGCACTGGAACAGGCTGCCAAGATGTTTTAAACCCTCCAGGACATATTCCTGTGCAGCTTGATCTAGGTTGTCCTGCTGTGGCAAGGGGATTGGACTAGATGATCTTTCGAGGTCCCTTCCAATCCCTGACACTCTGTGATTCTGTGATCTTTGTCGTCACAGTTCTTGTTGTAAGTCATTTGTAAGTTATAACAGTTTAATAATTAGGGCTGAGAAGCAGAACACTGGTAAATGACTGGGAAGACTTGGTCAAACCAACGAGTTGTGGCACTGCAGAGGACGCTGCTGGTTTGGTTAAGGGGTCAAGTACAAAGTGGCTTTCCAGACATCCAAATGGCTGACCAGAAGTTTTTGGGATGCATGTGGTTTGAATGTTGTTCTCTTAACTATTTGAGGGCTGAAAATCACCACCTTTAAAAATGCTGCAGAAATATTTGTGATGAGTTGATTAGGCTTTGGGCAGGAAACAGGCTGAAGACGCAAAGAAGAGAAAGGGTTCATGAAAAGTTACACCTCTTTTTGAATTTAATAAACATCAGCAGTAAATTCTGTTAAAACTGAACTATGATTCTATCTGTTTTGCCTTAAAAGGTTGAATTATTTTGTTGTTACTGTGTTGTTAAGAGCAACTCAGGGGGGTTGGACTTAGATGATCTTTCGAGGTCCCTTCCAACCTCTAACATTCTGTGATTCCGTGTGTGATTCTGTGAACTGGGGAAACCACATGCCATCCTTTCACCTGTCATGGATTGTCTGGGAAATGTTAGACCAGACCCATGCACGAAGGTTCATTTTGCTTGCCATGAACACCTGTGTGGCAGGACTGTTAATGTGGAGAGCTGTGCTTATTGCAGTGACAACACACTCTTCAAGAACAGATTCTAGTTCACTTTATTTTCAGCACAACTCATTTTTGAAGTGATTGCAGAGATTAAAGCTGGTGCCTGAGTCATTACATCAGTGGCAGTCGGTTTAACGAAGACACCCAGGTTTCATACCCACAGGTATCTGAAGGGAATGTGTTGAAGTGCAAGCTGACACTAGAAGGGGGTAACCATGCCTTCTGCCAGCCCAGATAGATGTCAGCCAAGACGCGCCCAGAGCTGCCTCCTGAGCTCTCTGCCGCCACTTCCAGTGCAGAGCTGATGGATTTGCTTCCTGCCAAGCAGGCTGTCGCCAAAACGAGCCACCTCTGGGTGCCCCCCACCTGCATTTCAAGTTACTTAAAAACAAACAAACAAATCCCTTCAGATTACCCCAGGATAGGTAAGAAAGCTTCTGGAGCAAGTGGTCGCCTCCTCCACCTCTCCCAGAAACCAAGTTGAAGTCCAGCTGTTGAAGTCTCTGGAGTGTTTGTGTAAGAACAGGATAGATCACCCAGTCTTCAGACACTGAGGTTTCACCCAGACTGTGTTCGCTCTTTAGGTGTTTCCTTTCTCACATCATCTGCCTGTTTGAGAATGTCAAGCCTGGACCATATTTTGAGGAAAACTAATCTCCTCCAGAGATACAGCCTTCCTATACAAAAGGAGTTTCAGTTCCCTCATAGCATTAAGTTGTTGGAAGAAGGGCAGCATCATCTCAGAATCATAGAACAGCAGCACCAACATAATGTTGGTGAAGCAGCCAAATGCTGCAAAAATCAGGACTCAGTTTCACCATCCTCATTCGTGTGGATGGAAGAATCTCAGTGCTTCTGAACAAAAGCGAAGCCTGAACCTATGTGTTTGAGTGGAGAGAGGAATATGTTCATGTTCAATTTTAATGCTGTTGTTTCCTATCTCATACCATATTGATTTTTTCCCCCAGTTAAAAGTTTGTTTAATGTAGTTGTGTCTATAATTGCATATAGTGTAAATGCTTACTAATGGTGGTGGTGGTGGGGAGAGGTGGGGGAGACAGGTTGTGCCCCTGTAATAGGTATGCAGAGAATCCAATCTGGATAATTATATGTCCATGTAATTTAAGGTTAATAGTTATCATTTACTCAGTGAGGTTTCAATGAATTTTTAACAAAGGTCATTGATGCTCAGTTTATCAAGTGGATTAGTTGTGTTCTTACCAAAAGGGTAAAGATCCTAAGTAGCTCTAACACTAATTACCAGGACCTCAGGGCTTCGTTTGTCTGCTTTGCTTGATGTGTTTCCTGTGAGTAGTCCAACCTGAGACTTCATTTTCTGTGAATTTTCTGCCATCATCCATTTTGGTGTTCTTCATTAATTTATGTTATTCCATTAATGAAGTTTCACCAAGAGCAACTGAAACGTTCTAATTATTTTGCACCAGATTTTGATCATGTTCTGTACCTGTGTAATTACCTCAGATTTACTCCTCTATAATTCAGATCGTAATTTGACCCAATATGTTAATGACTCTGAAGCAATATAAAAAAATGAAACCATTTAATGAATATTTTCAAATGGGGTCACCTACTTGCTCATAAGCTCAGACAAAAGGGATTTGTTTGATATAGGTCATCTAGGGAACGTCCGTGGGCAAAGGCCAACTATAGCCTCCCTGACTGCTGTCAGCAAGGATGCTTCATAGAGAGATAATGTGTGAAAGACAGGAATAAGCAGCTTATTGTTGGCAACAATGCAGTCAAAATACAACCTGGAAGAGCATTTAGGCTACCAGAATTTATTTCAAGCAGAATAAGGCTGCCGGATCCTACCAGTTCATAGTAAATGACAGCAATGGCAGCAAGAAGGGAAGATTGCTGTGGGGCACAAGAGGACATGAAACACACACACTCTGGAGCTGTACAGGTACCGACATACCTGCTGTCTGTTCCAGGTATTAAAGATGATCCATCTCTTGCTGGTGATAGTAACTGTCAGTGACAGCAACGGTGTTTGCAGGTGCATGCTGTATCCTGCCTGGTGAGAGAAGGCTGATGTGGGTTTCAACTCAATAACAAAGTGCTGCTGCACTGAAACACAAAGACTTTATTGCATGTTTCCTGGAGGACTCGTATGTGTTAGTGAGTGTGTTATGTGTTTCCTAGAAGAGGGTGTCAGGAGGATGGAGCCAGGCTCTTCTCAATGTCATCTAGTGATAGGACGAGGGGCAACGGGTGTAAGCTGGAACATAGGAGGTTCTACATTAATATGAGAAGGAACTTCTTCACAATGAGGGTGACAAAGCGCTGGAACAGGCTGCCCAGGGTGGTTGTGGAGTCTCCACTGGAGATGTTTAAGACCCACCTGGATGTGTTCCTGTGTGCCATGGTCGAGGTGATCCTGCTGTGTCAGGGGGATTGGACTGGATGATCTTTCGAGGTCCCTTCCACTCCCTTATGAGTCTATGAAATCTCAGTAACCAGAGAGGGAGATAGTTTGGAAGTTGTACAGTGATTTAAAATCTTCCTACTGAATTGATTACAAATTAGAAAACTAATAAATACTCCAAAGCAACAGGGCATGTTGGTCAGTCCTTGCAAAGACTGATGCTGAATCTGTGCTACTCCTCTAGACCCATGTGAGAATTTGACAACATGGGGTAGCTAAGGTGATCTATTTTCTGGAACAACAGGGATTGTCTCTTAACCATAACCATTTAATGAAGTCAGAAAGGAGTCCCAGGTGGATCTCCATTATCTTTACTGAGGCTAATGGGACTGGGGTGTTTCCTTCGCCTTACTTACTCCTTTCATTCTTCTTCTAATATGTGAGGCTCTGTGACTGAATTGCAGACCTGGGAGCCAGGCAGTTTGTGTTCTGTTCCCAGTTCTGCCACGGAGTGGGATGTGTGGCTTAGCTGATGGATGTTTTCTTCTATATGAGCATCACAACGTGTGCAACTGAATAGGTAAGTTACGGACACAGGCACAACAGTGACTGCACACATCAATGAGATATTTGCAGATGCAAATAGCTGCTTGTGCGTATTACAGACCGACAGACGTGCAGGGTGGTTGTAATTATACCCACTAACAACAGAAATGAATGAACAGGCACGTTATGAAAATCAGGCTGCTTGCCTCAATGTTCATTTGTACTATTTTTAAGATGAGAGGAATGTTACTAATATCCCTGTCCATGATGAGGCATGGCTTATTACCTTTTGTAATGAGCCTTAAGATTACTGAATATGAGGTGTTAGAGTTCAGCTATATTTTTCATCTGTGCCTGAAGGGTTAATTTATTTCCTAGATCCCTCCTTTTGGATGATCTTGAAAATTTGCTAGTTCTTGCTCAGTTCAGACCTGCTGGACTTTGCACCACAGGGCTGGTGAACCTGGCTAACTGTAGGTTGCTTTCTCAAACAGGAAAAACCAAAGTGTGGAGATAAAATGAAGTTGGCCTTTCAGTGCTTTTAGAGCCTTCCCAAACTATTCAGCACTCTGGCAGGCAGAGTGTGATGGGCTGCAGAGGCCATTTGTTTGATTTGTAACTTGTCGCCATCCCTCAGGTGCTTCATGAGCAGCCTAGCCGGTGTGATGAAGTAGCACAGGGGAGAAAGTGAAGGCAAAAGCATGAAGTGGGAAAGAGTTCTCTAAAGTCAATATTCAGGTGGCTGAAAAATTCAACCTTTGGTTTGGTGTTTGTCTTTCAGAGAAGAACCAGAGTACCCATCCTAGGAAACCATGAGGTGCTCCAGCACTAAGGTGAGGTACAGTCCTGGGCTTCTCACTTCAGGAGGGGCTGGAGTATGTTCAAATGAGCAATGAGGCTGGTGAAGGGTCTGGAGAGAAAGTCTGATGAGGAGAGGCCGAGTGAGCTGGGGATGTTGAGCCTGGAGAAGAACATGCTCAAGGGGGACGTACTTTCTCTCCTCGTGTAGGAAGCTTGTAGTCAGATGGGGGTCAGGCTCTTCTTCCAGGCAACCAGCACCAGGACGAGAGGGCAGGGGCTGAAGCTGCACCAGGGGATGGTTAGGTTGGATGTTAGGAAGCCCTTCGTCATGGCAAGGAAATGGACTGCCCAGGGCAGTGGTGGAATCTCCATCCCTGGAGGTGTTTGACAGACTGGCTGTGGCCCTTAGTGCCCTGGTCTGGCTGGTTGTGGTGATGTCAGGTCCTAGGCTGGGCTGGATGATTTCAGTGGGCTTTTCTAGCCTCAATAACTCTGTGATTCTGTGAAGTGACTGCATATGGGAGACTTGGGTACCTGAAGAGGATTTTGATCCAGGAGATTTAAAACGATCTCTTTGCCAAGCGGTGCATTCAGAGTAAGTACATGGTACATGAGGCAGTGCTTACAAAAATATGGTGCTTCTATCCACCTGATTCCTTTCAACAGTTGCAGTGGAAAATGAACTATCTTTTTATCAAACATTGATTCGGTAATGTCAAATTGCAAGCAAATGCAAAAGCAATTATCCAGGAGAAAATAAGGTAGCTGAAACGTAAGTCTTTATTTAATAGCATGAATTTTTAATTATGCATTCTCAGTTCTTTCTGATTGTGTCTGTGTTTCAGGACAGATGACCTTCCATTACACCCTGCATTACCTGGGATGTGAAATGCTGTGACTGGAGGATGTGGTAAGTTTTTGAGCGACTCCAGGGAAACAATTGGACTGAGGGACATGTACTTGGATCCCTTAATAAAAAAAAACCAGTATAGTTCATCCAGGTTGTGACAAGGAAAGGCATTTTTTTCCCAGGTACCCTAAGACAGATATAGCTGTGATGATTTCCTTAGTTACTGAGGGAAACGGTGCTTTTACTTTGCACTGAATGATTTGGAAACTATTATATGATGCCTCTTTCATTTGAAGTTGAAAGCTTTTGAGCTGGAATTGTGCAAGTGGTAATAGCTCACCATTTCCTAATCAGTTTAGTTCAAGATGAATAAATATAGACTTTCTAACCTAAGGAATAAATATCTGAAAGCTGCAAACTTTTATCCAATTTTCTTGAACATCTTTAAAGGAAGACTAACCTGAAAGCTAGCAAATAGTAAATCTTTCATATGTACAAGGTCCCCAGGTCGTTTACTTGTCATCCAAACAAGTCTTGACTTTAACATGTAGAACTTTTTTCAACCCATAGAATCATAGAATCATTATGGACTGGAAGGGAAATAATCTCACTAAAACAATTAATTAATCTTTGCAAGAAGATAGCTCATGTACACTGTACTTGCTGTAATATAGAGCATGTTGGTGGCATNAACTCTCTCAGTCAGGCCTCATAGTAGAGGTGCTCCAGCCCTCTGATCATCCTCATGGCCCTCCTCTGCACTTGCTCCAGCAAGTCCACATCCGTCCTGTAATAAGGGCTCCAGAGCTGGATGCAGTCCTCCAGGTGGGGTCTCGCCAGACCATGATAATAGTTTAAATAATCTCAAATCCTATTATAAGAAGGTTTTGAGAGTGCTGGTTTATCTTTGCTTTGATTTCTTCCTTGTTTTGTTTTGTATTCAACTTCTCCACACTGTGAGTGAATTTCTGTATTAGCAACACAGGTGCTGTCTTATTATTATAGTATATCTCTTATTATCTTTTAATACCATAAATAGGATGGTGTTTCAGCTAATAAAGACAGACTGTAGCATTTGCATCCTCATATTTGTTTGAATATGGACAGTAATAAGTGTTCACTATAAATAGCATGAGAGGCAAAAATGTTCATAAAAATCAGTAAAGATACAGCTGAAGCAAGTAATAGGAATATGGTTCCTCATGTAATCTCCAGGGAAGAGCTCTCATTGAATTTAGGAATATTTGGATGAATTTTAAAATGTGTATAACCATATCTCTGCAAAATGCATCCTACTCGTTGATGCTAATGGAGTTATTCAGAAGTCTGAGAATCTGAGATGTATCCGATAGCTTTATGGGTTTGCTTGAGGTTTATGACAGCTGCTAAAAATAAATTTGTAATCCTATGAGAGAAAAATCTTCAGAAACTTAGATTCAGATAAGCTGTGAACTGGCTCTCAACTCATCTAAACTCTAATCTTACTGGTCTGGAAATGTATGAAAATCTGAGAGAGTTAAGGGACTGTTCCTGAGACTGAAAGCATGGAAGACGGAGGAAAGTCTGCAGTCAGTCCTGACACTGACTCACTGAATGATTCTGGGTAAATTTAGAGATGCTCCAGTTAAAGCTGAACAGAAGTAAATTGTCGTTCACTGGTTTCTTGAGTTTTCTTTTGCAGACTAGTGGAGAACAGTGTGTACACCACAGTGGAGTCTCCTTCTCTGGAGACGTTCCTGTGCAGCTTGGTCTAGGTGATCCTACTGTGGCAGGGATATTGGACTAGAAGATCTTCCAAGGTCCCTTCTAATCCCTGATGTTCTGTGATTCTGTGAAATTTGTATAAAATTACTTGAAACCTACTGTCTTGGGGTACAACTGGGAAATTCAGGTGCGTGTTCTGTTTGGGGCATTAAAAATCTCACAACTGGTATCTGTTGTATGGCTTTGCATAGTAGGTCCTCAATGGTGGCAGTAAAGTCAGCAAGGGTGTATCAGAACGATTAGGAGAGCCACCTTTGTGCTGTATTTATTGAAGTTTTAATTGTATTTTAACCAGTAATCGAAGAAAAAAAACCAACACAAACAAAACACCCGACCAGTAACTACATTTTTGTAGCATCTTACTGTGGGTTCAGTTTGGGATTAACTCTGAGTTTTATACTTATGACTGCAAGTCCTTGAGCTACAATGTCTTGGATAAAACAAACTGAAATGGAAAAGCAAAACTATGCTATTTTTTGTGTAAGGACTTTTGTTGACATATATGTTTGGAATATTTGCTTATGAAGAAGGTAATCAAGCAATACATTTAAATTGTTTCTCCACAAGAAATGTTTTGTTTAAGATTTATGTTTTATTAGGAATCAGAGAAAAACCTGATTCCTAATAAAAACCTTGCGTAGAGGCAAGAAATAAACAGCAGGACATGAACCCAGCAGAAATTTATTGCAGAAAGGAATCTCATTTCTTGTGTGAGTTTGTCTACTTTGACCCAAATAATAAATAATCCAAAACTGTGGCTCCTAACCCTGTTGGCTGTGGCCTGCAAAATGCATAAGCAACTTCTGGTCCTACCGCCTGAGGAAATCTCTCGCGCAAATACGAAAGCCTTGTTTATACGATTTGGCGAGGTGATGCAATTAAGGTGAAGTGTACTTAGTGTAAAGATTACAAATATGCTTCTCTGTCTACATGACACTTTTAAAGGACTGTAACAAGACGGCGTAAGTAGCAGCCACAGCACCTCTTTGTCTGTACTGCAGCAGTAATTGGCTTAAGAGGCAGACAGCGCTCGTGAACATTTGTCTGTGCTCCTTGGAAAACATCTTCCGTGCTGGCAAACCTATCCACTCTGTGATTCACTCTGGGGTATTAAGCACAGTGCCATTTGCCTACCAAAACGTGAGCTCCTTAAGCAGATTACAGTTTATTGCTCCTCACGCCAGCATCTGAAGGGGAAGGAACACTTTTGTGATGTCATCCCAGCAGGTAGTGACATTTTGAATGCTTGATGACATTTCCTCTTGTAAATAGACGAGGGAAGTCAGTAGGTGCAGCATTGCCTTTACCGTTTGTGAAATGTCACTGCACTGAGGCAGGTGAAATAACTCCTGTGTCTTATTTTACCGATTCTGGGGAGCAGAAGGAAATGACTCCAAAAGGCTCACAGCGCCCTGTGTATTTGTCACATGATTCGTTGAGCTTGCTGTAAAGCAACGCCAGTGCACTTCAGCTGCGCGCGCTGGTGCTTTTTATAATACATAGGTCTCTTACTTCAATTCATGCCTCTTTATGCTTCTAATGCTCCTGACTTTAGGTTGTAGAAAACAAGTTCTACAACCTTACCAGATGTCCTTTGGGATTTCCTTAAGAAGCACTAGTCTCATAACACCTCGACGTTTTCCTTTCCTTATGCCTTTTGTTTGCTTTCTAGCATCCAAACCCATGTGTTGCTGATCATTAGAGTAATGCTTTCAATTTCAGTCCCTGAACTTCTATTCTCATTTGAGTCTCTTGGCTCTCACTTGCCTTCAGTCATCTCACACCCTGCTATTCACTGAGAAGAGTAACGTCACCATGCTGCTCAGTGCTAGCGCTTTTTCCTCCACTGTAGACATCTTGGGACTTCTGTGATTACAGCTCGCGGAAAGGGAAATACAATTATTGCAAGAATAATCATCCACAAGAGAAAACGTGTGGTCCACAGTGTTACCTTTTTCTCTGGAAAGCTGACCCCAAACAGATCTGTGAATCCCACAGAAATGTGAATTTGATGTAAAACTGTCTCAGGAGTCGTTTGGTGGTATGTTTTCCTCCTGGATGCCATCTATCTTCCCAGTCTGAGTTGAAACCATCTGGTTTTCATGCAGCTATCTGTCTCTGCCAGCTATTAAGAGCAGTTGGCACCATCCCTGTCTATCTCCTACAAAAAAGCAGCATAGAAAAAGATATAATCAGTATGTTAATAATAATATTTATAGCGCAGGCTCACTAGATCATCATTCCTAGTAGTTTTCCATCAAAACTGAACTGAACCTCAGACTATTCTTACCTCGCAGGACCTTGTGTATTTGTTTAGCTAAGAAATAACAAGTTTTGTCTTCTAAGATCAGTCTAAAGATTATAGAATCATATGATCATTTAGTTCCTTCTCCATATAAATATGAGAAGGAACTTCTTCACTGTGAGGGTAGCGGAGCATTGGAACAGGCTGCCCAGAGGGGTTGTGGAGTCTCCTTCACTGGAGATGTTTAAAACCTGCCTGGATGTGTTCCTGTGTGACTTTGTCTAGGTGATCCTGCTGTGGCAGGGGAATTGGACTAGATGACCTTCCAAGTTCCCTTCCAATCCCTAGTAAGGTTGGTAAAGACCTTTAAGATCATAGAGTTCAGCTAGCAACCTGACTAACTCATGGCCCTAAAATTAACTACTGCAAGGATGAAATACCCTACATTTTCTATATCAACATCCACTAGGTACAGCAGCACTCAGCAGGTCCTGATGGCTTCCTCAGCACCCTTTCTGTCTTGTTGGCACTCTCTCAGGGTCTCCTAAACTGCCTTTTGCCTTCATCTCGTGATGATCCTCAGCTCAAGCTTTCTTATTTTGAGCTGTTTCTTCATGGTGATGCTGTTGGCCACTATCTGAAGTGAGCAGCAAGGAGATGCTCCTGCAGACATTTTGCGCTTTTCATCTCTTGCAGACAGAGCCCTATGCCATTAGTAGTACCAATACTTTGATTTCATGTTTTCTTCTATGTTTAGAAACCTTCTGTACAGTTAATCAGAGGGCAACCAGCACCCTTCTCCGGTGTCCTTCCTTTCTCTGCAGCACTGAGATTTCTTTTACAAACCAGTTGTCTCTGAAGGTTTTCTCAACAGACCAGCAGAAAACTCTCTCAGTTCTCATCTCTTCCTGATACAACACCACACAGCAGGTGCCGAGTAGGATGACTTTGGTAGGGAAGTTGCTGTCTTGGTCTTCCCATTCTCTTCTGACTCCAGCAAATGCCTTCCTCTGTACCCAAAGGCCAGATTCCCATCAGTTTTTCTTCTGTTTTCTTGATCTCAGAACTATTGAGGCTGGAAAAGGTCTCTGAGATCATCATGCCCAGCTCGTGACCTAAGATCACCACATCGGCCAGACCAGGGCGCTAAGGACCACGTCCAGTCTGTCCTTTAACACCTCCAGAGATGGGGACTCCACCACTGTCCTGGACAGTCCATTCCACTCCAGTGTCTCATATCACTTTATAACAATGATAATACCCAAATAAGAGAAACAGATCTCTGGGAAACTGAGTGGAGAGGAGCTTTGGGCAGAAGTAGAGCCAAGTCTTGGGCAACCTTCTACTCCTAGGAGTCTTTTTTTCCTGGTAATTGTATTGTAGAAATGTTTTTGAGGTTTCTCACCAACAAATTGTTCACCACACACAGAAGACACAGGAAAGAAATCTCTGGTTTGTAATATAGCACAGCTTGGGAGACTCACTGTGATTAGCACAATTTATCATCATCACATTAGAGCGACTGTGCCATCAATATTTAAAAGGGCACAAATCATCTTCCCAAGATGTGATTCTGTGAGTAAATTTTGCACCCACTCACTCTGAGTGGGCTGCAAATATATTCACATGTTCTTCATCACAACTGAGCAGCAGCAGCAGCAGCTCGTATTCCTTTTAGAGGAAGCTGGGATGAAAAAAGCTGCCTCTAAAAAAGGTAGATTAATCTCTTGGAAACTCCCCACTGGAACATTGTAGCATTAACTGGCAGTTTCCCCTGATCCAAGTAATTTATTCATGAAACTTATGGAGGTTAATCAAAAGTTCATATAATTGTAATAAACAGAATACATAATGGACTAATCATGCAATTCAAGGCATTTTGTAATTTATTTGAAATATCAGATAAAAATAACTAAGAGGTGTGCCAGGAAGCCAGCAAATAATTTGGAAACTGATGAGCCTGGCATACCTGCTGAACTATGAATAGATAACGTAGCCTCTAAAAGTATATAGATAAATATAATAAAGTGGCAAATACTCAGCAGGCTTCCACTTGTTAGGAGGCTTTAAAGCTGATTCCAAAACTCACATTGCCACCTCTTGTACAATCTGTTTTCTGGTGTAGCCCTGCAGCAGTGCAGCTCTGAAGAGTTCTCTGGTTGGCACCTCAGAAGTCTCAGGAAAAGGGGGTCCATTTGACCCTTCTAAGATGGAGAAAGAACATGAATCACAGGATATTCACAGACAGTTTATTAGTCTTAATTCTATTAATCTCTTACTCTACATTATGTATGCCAAGAATATTTTGTACGGGCACATAAGGATCTGGGACTGCACCAACTTTGCCAAGTGCACCCAGCTTAGTCAAATGTGGGTGCAGATCAGCTGCACTTAATATATGAACACAAAATAGGGATAAGTTTGTATTTGCCTTTCCTTTACCCAAGAAAAATTTGTTAAAGATTAATAAGGCCAGAGGCACTGTTATAAGATCCTCTTAGGTTCAGGGTTCAGTGCATGGTGTCTTGTGGCCAGGTTTTTTTAAATGAGACAAAAAGTGTCTGTTGTATGTGCAAAGCCATAGGCACACAAGGCAGGGGTTTTCTCATTAGAACTCATGCCTAAGTTTCCAAAATATATCTATCATAGAATCATTAGGGATTGGGAGGGACCTCAAAAGATCATCTAGTCCAATCCCCCTGCCAGAACAGGATCATCTAGACCAAGTCACACAGGAACACAACCAGGCAGGTATTAAACATCTCCAGAGAAGGAGACTCCACAGCCACCCTGGGCAGCCTGTTCCAGTGCACTGTCACCCTCACTGTGAAGAAGTTCCTTCTCAGATTTACGTGGAACCTCCTATGTTCCAGCTTACAACCATTGCCCCTTGTCTTATCACTAGATGACATTGAGAAGAGACTGGCTCCATCCTTCACATATGTATAAACATGAATGAGGTTACCCTTCAGTCTCCTCCAAGCTAAAGAGAGCCAGCTTCCTCAGCTTCTCCTCATCTGCTCCACTCCCTTCATCATCCCCGTTGCCCTACGTGGACTCCCTCCAGCAGCTCCACATTTAAAACATCTACAAAACTGTCAGTGGGAGGTGTCCCTGCCCATGAAGGGGGGGTTGGAACTAGATGATCCTTAAGGTCCCTTTCAACCTAAAGCATTCTATGCATCTGTAATAAGATAGATGCGTACCCATACCTATGGGTGTGTGCTGTGTACTGCTGGATGACTGAACACCGACACAGCTTGCCTGGAAAAGCTGTGGAATCTCCATTGCTGAAGACACTCAAAAGCCATTTGGAAGTGTTCCTGGGCCACCCTGCTTGAGCAGGCGTTTTGGACAAGATGACTTTCACAGGTCCTTTCCAAAATCAGTCATTCTGTGATTCCGTACATGAGGAAAGCCATCCTTTAGTGGGGACACACAGTATTCCAAGATGTCTTACGTGTTGTCTTTAAACTGAAAATGCACTTTTAGTCTCAGCTTCTTGATTGTAAGAAAAATGTTTCATCTTATCAAAAACCTTGCAAGACTGAGTACTGAAAATAAACACGTGTAAAAATTAAGTATTCCAATATGCTGTAGAAGAAACCAGTTTTCTAGAAAGTGAATAAAATGCCCAGTCCTAAAAACCCATGCAAATGGTGTCAGCTACAGTGAGAGTGAGGGGATATAATCCAATTTCCTGAAAACCCATAATTTTCCCATAACATGAAGTTGGAGAGCCTAAAGAAATATTAACCATTGCACAGGAAGGCATTTTTCAGCCCTTGGTTGGAAGAGGTTCAACTCAATAGTTGCTTTAATCAGTTTAGTCAATTATATTCAGGGGAATCACTTCAAAAGCACGAGAAAATTTCATGTTATGCCTTGTAAGTGATGAATAACTTCTGGACTCTGTTCTTGTCTTAAAGCTGTACAAAAAAAAGATTAAAAGATTAGCACTTGCCATAGTGTCTCTACTTTCCAGGACTGCCTTGAAAGCAGTGATTAAAACAGGGTAGATTTTGGGACTGAAGAGGCTATTGTGCAGAAATTAATTGATGCCCTTGTTTTGCCTGTGTGATGGCAGCAGCAGTGATGAGTACAGACCTTATTTCAGCAGCTTGCTTTGCAGCACCCGGCGGAAAAGCCGGCAAGCTGAATCCTTTTTCTGGAAGCAAGCAGACTCCTCGAAGCAAGCAGATAAACTCTCTCAGGCGGTCTTTTTTCCTAATAGGTACTTTTTCTTCCAGGCGATCAAATCTTTTTCCACTCTATACACAAGATCCTTCCTTTCAGCCAGGTAAACTTTTTCCAGCCGCCCTTATTTCCTCCAGGTAAGCAAACATAACCTAAAAGAAAAAGACAGACTAAAGCTGTTTGCCCATAAGACTCTGCAGTCTTTCCTACACCAGGAATTTGTCTTGTGACCTACTTCCTCAACACTGTTTGCTATTGAGCAGGGACAAAACCCAAATGTCATTTCACGACGTAATCCACTGTCAAAATTGGCACTAGCCAGCAGGGCTGCTGGTGGTCACTCACAGATAACAACTGTGGAGCAGGCATAGCAAATGAATTTTTTCCACAGAATATGGGAAGTCAGGGTTGAAGAGTATTGGGAAAGAAGGGTGGGGGAACTTCTGCAGCCTCTGTCATGTCTCATGTATTCTTGAGACTGAAGTTTTCAGTACTTGTCAATGACTTGTCAAGCTGGTAGTCTTAAAAAACACGTTGTTAATTGGTGTCACACAAACGTGCCGTGCGTGTGTGTGTTACAGCAGTGGGTTTGTTGCTTTCCCACTTCCCCACTACCGGTATTAATAAGCACAAATATAGTGGTTTTGTAAGGTCTTGGTCTTGAGCACAACTGAGTTTCCGAGTAGTGACTAATGCTTTACAGAATCACAGAATTACTAAAGCTGAAAAAAACCTCTGAGATGGCATCAAGCCCAGCCTAGGACCTGACATCACTGCATCAGCCAGACCAGGGCACTAAGGGTCACAGGCAGGCTGTCCTCAAACACCTCCAGAGATGGGGACTCCACCACTGCCCTGCAAAGTTCATACCAGTCTGATCACCCTTTCCATGAGGAAGGGCTTCCTAACATCCAAGATAACCATTCCCTGACACAGCTTCAGGCCCTGCCCTCTCGTCCTGGTGCTGGTTGCCTGGGAGAAGAGCCTGACCCCCACCTGACTACAACCTCCCTTCAGGGAATTGTAGAGAGGGAGAAGGTCCCCCCATGAGTCTCCTCTCTCCAGGATCAACACCCCCAGCTCCCTCAGCCTCTCCTCATCAGACTTCCCCTCCAGACCCTTCCCCAACCTCGTTGCTCCTCTGGACCTGCTCCAGCACCTTTGTGACCTTCATGTTTAGAAGACAGGATTATTTAAATGTTGACTTTGGAATTCTGAAAACAACATTCCTTTTGTAGAATAATAGCCATCTTTTGACTGAAACCAAGCTTTGCAGAATAATTCTGTGTAAAATCCTAAAAATACATGTCTGTCTGTTTATAAAACACCTGGTACAGGAACTGAGAACAGGAATTTCAGTATTGTGCCAGGCACGTGCTCCTTGTGACATCAACAGCTTTACAAGCTTGTTTCATTCTAAGCCACACCAGGACAGTGTGGCAGGATGTCTGAGTGGTTAGGAGCACTGGAGGAAGGCTTAGTTAAGACACTTCTGTTGATATCCGTTGCCAGAGCCTAAAAAGTTTAATACAAATGCCTGAAGTAACTTTTGAAGTTTGTATCACTGAGTGAGATTCTTTGTTCATGAAGATTTTGTATTTTTATAGGGGAAAATATTTGCCCGTGGAATTGGTGGAGTCCTCATCCCTGGACGTGTTTAAGGACAGACTGGATGTGGCCCTTAGTGCCCTGGTCTGGCCGATGTTAGGTCAGGGGCTGGGCTGGATGAGCTCAGAAGTCTTTTCCAGCCTTAATAATCCAGTGGTTCTGTGAGAATTTTGGGATTCTTTAAACTCATCAATGCCATTTTCTCAGCAACTGAAGAGTTCTTTATGCTATCTATTAACATTTGTTCCTGAAAGCTTCTTTCTCTGCAGAATGTGTAAATATTTCAGACTTCATAGGTGGAACCCGCTGAAGAGCTATTCCCTTGGTAGGAGGTACGTGCCCATCTCACCTGCGGATGCTGATGGATGTCACTTAGTATCACATCTCCATTTTCACATCCACACAAAAAGACCACAAAACTTAATTTGCTTTTTGGCTTCCTTCACTGGCATCTTCTCTGTGGCCCTGCACCTCATTCTATTAGCACTGCAGCATGCCTGATTTAACATGCAAGGTGTCTGTAGGACATCTCCCCGTGCTGAGCAGATGGGAGAGGTGCCAGACGTCATGGACATGATTGGGTCTGTGCAGGATGTTATTATTATCATCACTGTGGTGTTACAGAAGGATGGTGGGGCAGCTGGGTAAAGGCCCTGGGTGACTCGTTGGTTGTCAGCAGCACAGCACAGTACTTTCCTTGTGCCTTTGAACACGTGGAAGAATGACGTGCATGTTTAATTGAGCTCCTTGCCCAGCAAGTCTGACGTGTCGTATCGTCTCTTACTTAGTGCCTTTGCTCAAATCTGTCTTTTTTCCCCCCTCCTTTTCTTGCATTTAATTCTCCTGCAATAACTGCCTCTTGCTTTTAGGAATTTGCTGCAGTGTTTTTTTGCTATGGATGCAACAGGTAAAAAAAAACAATCCTATGGCTTTTGCAGAAGTTAGATAAAATCTCATGTGGGTCTGATACCCAAAGATAATTACATCTTTTAGTAGATTTACACAACCCACTTTATTTCCTGTCACCTGGGGAATAATTATTTGCTACCTACCTGCCTTTTTGTACTGTTTTATCAACTATTTCTTTTATTTATGTACAATGGAACTGTTGGGACCAGTAACTTTTATTTCCTCCATTTATCAAAATATTTAACTAGCATACTCTAAGGTGAGTCATCATTAAATAATGGTTCAGGGCACTTCTGAGGTTAAGCCTAAATCATTATAGTTGTTTCTCTTGCTCCAAACCCCCCAGATCTTCCTCCTGGCTGTGCAGAAACCTTGACAGCTATGGGCTTAGGTCACACCATTTAGTATCAAGGAACTGTCAGATCTTGTTTTCTTTTTGCTTTTCTGCTCATTAGTCAAAGCAGATTCTCTGCTGCAGCGGGTCGGCATAGTGCATCCTAACCCAGTCCATCCTCGGGAGCGTGATCCCAGGATGACCCACCATACGGAGTGAAAATATCAGTGCTCTGTCACGGCACGCCAACTCTAACATCTTCCTGCACTCACTTACACAGCCTGGCAGGTTTGCAAGGGGCCTTTTTAGAGGGGCAGCCTCCCATTTGTTTTTTACCTTTTCTTTACTGAACGTACCTTGAGGAACGAGGATTTTTTTCCCCAACCCAAACACGCACGTAGCAACGCTCTCAATAGGTGGCCAGCAAGTTCTTTGCAGATGACTTAAATGAATCACACTCATCCATAATTAAAAGGTAAGTAGAGGGAATTTCAGCTAGAGAAAATCCTTTTTTCTATTCCCTTCAAAATCTATTTGTCACAGATACATGGGCTACACTGTTTTATTTCAACTTAACATAACTGCTAGATATCAAAAAGACCGCATTAAGTTGCTGAAACTTGTTGTTCTTCCACAGAGAAGGTCCACACCTGTTAACATTTGTGGGTTTTTTTATAAGAGACCATACAGATTTTTTGGGGTGTAAGATAGGTAGAGGTATTTTTTTTACAGAGATATTGCTGAAGGAACATTGCGACACAAAACCAAGCACAGCTGGGCTAGGAAATGCTAGAGCTGAAACCTGCTCTTGAAATACATTCAAAATCAGCTCCTGATAAATCAGCTCCTGATGCATGTTAATTATCGGGGGTGTGAGCACTGTTCATCCTCTTGGCCCTAGACTCATTCAGAATACTGAATGGACTGTAGGCAACTCGATCCAGTACAGAAAACTGAGTCACAAGCAGGCACTGGAAGGGACCTCTGGGGGACTATCTAGTCCAACCCCACTGCTAGGGTGGACTTTGTCTCCAAAGAAGGAGACTCCACAACCTCTTTGGGCAGCCTGTTCCAGGGCTCTGTCACCCTCACAGTAGAGGATTTTTCCTTTTGGAAAAATCTTGTGTTTCAGTTTGTGCCCATTGCCTGTTGTCACTGAGCACCACTGAGAGGAGTCTGGCTCCATCGTCTTGACACCTGCCCTTTAGATACTTATAAGCATTGATAAGATCCTCTCACACTCTTCTCCAAGCTAAACAGACTCAAGTACTTCAGCTTTTGCTCATAAGAGAGATGTGCTAGTCCCCTCACTGTTGGTGTAGCCCTTTGCTGCTGTCTCCAGTAGCTGTCCACTAGTTTGTATTGCTTCGTGAGTTATCCCAGTAGGGCACTGTTACCTGAGGCTCAGGACATGTTTATTCCAGCCTTCCTCTACCTTTCAGGCAGTTGCTCAAATGCCATGTTGGAGCTCTGGTAGTGCTTGCTGCGTTACTTGGGAGGACTTCAGCTGCTTGCCCAGAACTGGCACTCGTCACCACTACTTCTCCTTTTGTTCCTCCTCTCACAGCTTGAGTCAGACTGCTCCAAAGATCACTTTGTCATTGCAGTTCTGTAAGGAAAGGTGTCCTGGTCTGAGTTAGATCAGTTCCTTCTGTTCAGCCCCCTCTATCTTTTGTGCAATGCCTGCTTCCACATTGCCATTGCAGGGGTTCTGTTATCTATCAATTTTGTATATATCTGTAAATATTTAATTTTATCAGTATTTTCATTCAAGCTGCTTTAGGGTTTTTTTCCAATCCATAAGTTTCTCTCCATTACTTGATCGCTATTCCCCTTGGGGAAGGGAGAGGTTAGTAGAGGGAGTCTGTCGTTCTTCTAGTGATCAGCTCAGCCTTAACTCTTGAGAAAAGGTCCTTCCGTTTTATAAGTGAGGAACTAGTAACTTTAATGACAAAATATTAGGATTTTAAGGACTGTGAGTTGAAAAATGCTCTTTATCTCCCTGGTACGTAGGTCTGGTTCCCAGGTATGAGGAACTACCGCCACTGAATGCAGCTGTACAGCCTGTTTTCTGTCTTTTCCTGGATTTTGTCATGCAAGGTTCCTTTCACAGTGCAGGATGCTAATCCCGAGGTGGCTGATGAAGAACCAAAGCTACAAACTCTCTTGAACACACTCTGCTTTCCTCTTGTGCAGAGCTGGTGTTCAGCGCACAGAAATTCTTGCTGTAGGAAGTGGCAGGCAACTTGTACTAACACTGTAATTATTTTTTTTTTTAATTTCTTTTTAAAATTACTGGAAGTAATAATATTGCATTCAAATTTGGGCACTTCAGTTCAAGACAGACATTGAAGTGGTGAAGTGTGTCCAGAGAAGGTCAAGGAAGCCCATGAAGAGCCTGGAGGACAGGTCTTAGGAGGAGCAGCTGAGTGAACTGGAGTTGTTTAGTCTGGAGAAAAGAAGGCTCAGGGGAGATCTTATTGCTCTCTACAACTGCTGGATAGGAGGTTGTAGAGAGATAGGGTTTGGTCTCTTCTCCCAAGACGCTAGTGATAGAACAAGAGGGAGTGGCCTTAAGTTATGCCAGGGGAGGTGTAGAATAGACATCAGAAAAAATATTCTTCATTGAAGGAGTGGTCAGGAATTAGAACAGACTGCCCAGGGAGGTGGTGGAGTCCTGTCCCTGGAAGTGTTCAGAAAACAAGTACATGTGGCCCTAGGGAACAGAGTTTAGTGGGCAGGGTGGGGTTGGGTTGATGGTTGGAAGTCTCTTCCAACCTGAATGTTTCTCAGATTCTGTGAATAGCCCACACAGTTACAGGGCGAGACTAAGAGAAAAAATGGGATCCAAAATGTCTACTGTGAAGTAAATGGATTTTATAAAGACAGGTAAATGCCTCAACATTGAAACTATATATTTTAATAAATAATAAAACTATATATTTTAATAAATAAAAAAAAAAACCAAAAAAATTTGCTTTCCAGTAATTGGTAGTAGACAGCTGGTGCAGATACCTGTGCATTGTGAACATCAGTTGAGTAGCAACAAACTTTCACAGTTACTTTTTCCCATTCTTTAAGATAATATGTAAATAACCTTCTTTTTTCAATTTATTTTAAAGTACCTGAAGTGGGATTCATGTCTCTAGGTTTCAGCTGCCTAGAGGGGCTTCCTTAGAGCAAGCAGGGAAAAACAAGCAGTTCCATAACATGATTCATCTTATCCTGAAGAAGATGCCTGAAGTAGGTCAGATGAATCACCTCAGCAAAGTGACTACAACCCCCACTTAACTGCACAGGTGGCAAGTTCAGCAAAGGGCTAGACACCTCCTGTATTGTCATCTGAAATCAGGAAGATAAATCCTCCTCCTGGTGTCTGTATATTTGTGGGTTTGGGGGATTTTTTTCTTTCTTCATTTAAATTGGAGTTTGCTGCATCTGAATGACACACAGCTGGGAAGAAGAATCAGAAAAATATTGTCTGGCACATCAAGGTGCCCTCAGATACCCTTTTGTACAAACACCAGCACTACATTAAATTGCTTTTGATCACAGCATGATACATATGAAGAAGTCATAAAACCCTAGTGCTTGCCTATTTGAGGGAATAAAGAGGGAAAGATGAAGCAAGAAGAGTATGCCACGTAGCCAGGGCTTATTGTCAATATTTTTTTCAGGATCTATGCTACCCCATAGATGCACGTGGGCTCCCTGGCCATGGAAAATTCCCGTACAGATCCAGAGATGTCCACAGACAGCTGGAAGGTCATCCTAAAAAGCACACTGGCAAATTTAAAGTGATGAGTGAAGCACTCAGTATTTGGTAGGTAACTGTGTTTGATAGATAAGGTTAGGCCATCGCTGGCAGATCTGTGGTGCTTGCTTTGTTCACCGCTTCTCCCATGCTTCTGCTGGCAGACGGCTGAGGTCTAGAAGTATTGATAGAAATTAAGAATGAAAGGCAAAACATAATTCAGACTTGATTGAGTCAAGTCTATCATAGTATCATAGAATCATTAGGGATTGGAAGGGACCTCAAAAGATCATCCAGTCCAATCCCCCTGATGCAGCAGGATCACCCAGACCAAGTCATACAGTCAGTCTGGGTTAGAAGGGACCACAGGATCATCTGGTTCCAACTACCCTACCATGGGCAGGGACACCCCACCCCTAGATCAGACTGGCCAGAGCCTCATCCAGCCTGGCCTTAAACACCTCCAAGGACAGGGCCTCCACCACCTCCCTGGGCAACGCATTCCAGGCTCTCACCACTCTCACCGTGAAGAACTTCCTCCTCACATCCACTCTAAATTGACCCATCTCCAGCTTTGCTCCATTCCCCCTAGTCCTGTCACTACCTGACATCCTAAAAAGTCCCTCCCCAGTTTTTTTGTAGGCCCCCTTCAGATACTGGAAGGCCACGATAAGGTCACCTGGGAGCCTTCTCTTCTTGGATTCATCAGGCAACTTGCATCTTCAGCTTACATCATGCAACTGCCTGGAAGTCAACTCAGTGTTTTAAGTTCATCACGCTCTTTGACATAAGCATGAGAAGGAGTTGTGTATCCTTATCAGTTCCTGGTCCAGGTAAAACAATGATGCTCAACCATGTACTTCTCTTTTACAAATTCTAGAAATCTCGAGTCTGTACTAAATTACAAAGTGTCGGTGAAACCAAAGTGGGATCAGAATCAGTCCCTAGTGCTAAGATAGAGATTGTGGACTGTTTTGAGAAATTACCATCAAAATGGGAAATACAGTGACCTTTAAAATTGCTTTCTGACCGTAATAATCCTAAAGATCAATGATCTTCAGACTAACCTACTCCAGATTTTGAAATGGCCTCTTCAGGATTTCAAGCACTGTTATTATACAAATAAAGCAAACACAACCAACTCCAACCTATAAACAAAAGGTGGCAGCTCCAAGCAGCAAGTAGTGATCATGGACAGCAAATCTTCCGTGGAATTATGTCTTTAGTGTGCCAGATCCTGCAGAGCAGATAGAGTTATTACTAAGAGAGCAGGTAAAACAGAGCAGATACGCAGAGAAAAGTAGTACGGGCTAACACACGCTGCAAAGGGATTTAACAAGGTGACCGTACTGAGCCGGCCTTGGAGCTTGGGAACTCCATGCAACATCCATAGGAATTGCTGGTGGGTTTTTTTCCCCCATATATTCCTTTCTAACACAAATGAGGATTTTTTAGTATGATCTTTTAGTAACTTTTCAGCAAGATCTGTAGCGTAAAAAAAAGCTGGCTTACTCTGCTTGTAGAGTAAGTTCCTTGAAGAGATGTTTCTAGAGACAAACTTACCTTGACCAAAGGTTCCAGAAAGGATGGTTAGATCTGGGAAAGTTTTTCACCTACGTGGTAATTCCTTTTTCTAAACCAGAGAACCACATCACACGTCTGCTGAACACTACCTTTTGCAAGAAGAGCAACCATCTGCCCACAGGCTGTCTTCCAGTCACCAGCTGATGTGCACAGGGTCATTCTTTGGATGCTGAGCAGCTGATGTAGCTTTGTAAAGGGATTTCTGCGAAATATAAGAAAAGTAACTGGACATTTGCATCTCGTACAGATGTTACATTACAAATGTGGTTTGCAGGCCAAGGATTTATTGTAGATAGAATAGAAATTGTCAGAATCTAATCATTGCTATTCCACAAAAAGCATGCTAATGCAGTTAGAAGTGTCTACATGCATGATTCTTGTTTTCTAGCCCTTTGACTATTGCTGTGGTCCCCCCTGCCCAGCTCCTGTGGCTCTCATGTCCTCAGGCTGCTACAGTCCTATCAGACCTGTGTTACCTCTTACTGCCTCATTGGGTTAGAGCCCTGAGGATCCTGTGCTGTGCTGGGTAATTGCTGGTCACTGCTCCATCCGTGCAAACCTGCGGCTGTACCAAGCAAGGATAAAACAGGGTGAGACACACAAGTCAGGAAGGGACACCCACTTGGTTAGAGATGCTGCTGTCACAGCTCAGTCAAATAAAGCAAAACTACAGTGGGTTAAGAGAAGTGCAGACAGAGCAGATCAGACAAGTCTGAGTCCCGAGGCCGCTCGAATTCAGTACAAAACTGAGGGCATGGCTCTGGCTACGGCAGCTCTGCACTGCAGGGCTGTGTGGTTACAGCAGTGAGATGTTTTACAGTTGTTAAAATGTTTTTTTGTTAAAATGTCATTTTTTTTAATTAATGTTACAACAGAGTAGTGCCTGAGATGCTGTACGCACCATAGAAAATAATTAACAGGTCTTTACGCTTTGATCATTTAGTTTTGTCAAAACAGATGTGATCAAAGCAACCTCTGTCATTTGGACCTAGTTTTACACTCAGTAAAGAACCTGGGCATGTGTGTCGTCGTTATTCATATAGTAATGAAGACTACAAGGTTGAGCTGCCATCCCTGGATGTGTTTAAAGACTGTTTGGATGAGGTGTTGAGGGATATGGTTTCAGGCTGAACTTGTAAGGTAGGGTGGTTGGTTTGACTTGATGATCCCAGGGGTCTTTTCCAACCAGAGTGATTCTGTGATTAAAGCTAAGTCAGTTGTAAATTTAGATTTACAGTTATGCACCCAAACACACATAGCATGGTCTTCAGACTCGGAGTACGGGGGCGACCTACACTACCCTTTCTCGCTGTCTCAGGTGACTGGGCTTACTGTTTCATGACAGTCAGCTGTGAGTCACGACTTAACCATCAACCATCAACAACAGCATCGTGATGCAAATCTCAAAGTAATTGCTTTTGCTATTACTCCTGTGCTATTCTGAAATATTAAACCTGGTTTTTCGAGAAGCCAAGTACTTTTGAAGTGAGCAGTGGATTCAGGACAGAAGGTAAATATTTCCTGGAGCTAATTAATGTCAATGAACTTTAATTTTATGCTTTTACAAGGATTTAATATTAAAAGCTGTAGAAAACTGTAGATATAGAATCATAAAATTCATTGATTGGGAAGGGACCTCTAAAGGTCATCTGGCCCAACCCCCAAAACAAGCAGGGACATCTCTAACCAGAAGAGATTGCCTAGAGCCCTGTCCAGCCTGACCTTGAACAGCTTCAGGGATGGGGCCTCCACCACCTCTCTAAGCAACTTTTTCCAGGGATCCACCTCCCTCGGATTAAAGATCTTTTTCCTGGTGTCCAGCCTAAATACCTTTTTCTACCTTAAAACCATGACTCTTCATTCCATCGTTCCATACCCTTGTGAACAGTCTTCCTGAGTCTTCTTGTAGGCCCATTTCAGGTACTGGAAGGCCGCTATAAGGTCCCCCCCAGAGTGTTCTCTTCGGGTTGAACAACCCCAACTCTCAGCCTGTCTTCATAAGAGAGGTACTCTAGCCCTCTGAGCATTTTTGTGGACTCTTCTGGACATACTCCAACTAGTCCTTGTCTTTCTTATATTGGGGGCTCCAAAGCTGGATGCAAGACTCACCATGAGGTCTCACCATGGCAGAGTAGAAGTGCAGAATCACCTGTCTCGATCTACCAGCCATGCTGCTTCTGATGTAGCCCAGGATCTTCTGGGCAGCAATTGCACATTGGTGGCTTTTCAACCACTGGTACCCTCAGGTCTTTCTCCAAAGGGCTGCTCTCCAGCATGTCTTCCCCTAGATTGTATTGCTGTCTCTGGTTATGTATTTGGAACTGGAGATCCAAACTGCCATCACCCGTATGAAGGTCACGTAGCAGATATTTCCATGTGTTTGACCTAATGCCATCCTCAACGTGCCATACAGGTGTGAAATCATTTGTGTTTTCACGCTGAGATGCCTGCTTCTGCTTGTGTTCCTATCCATGGATCATTTACCCTGCTGTCTGCAGACGGACAAGCACTGCTTTTCATCTTAATAGGTTGTCTTGACAATGGTGGCAACCTTATCTGTGCATAAGGAGGAGATTATGACCCAGCTGTCACGTACCCGAAGAAATTGTCTGTCTCGCCTTTTCTGTGTCAAGAGACTATTGGCAGGAACATAATATTCCCTTCAAAATCAGTTTGTTCCTTTGCTGTTTTCTTCATACATTTTGTTTATCTGATTCCCTTCCTCCAAACAGTGTTCAGCCCCACAGACTGATTAGATCCTAATTCTTCTGGCATGCTGTCAACTTCTCCTAGCCAGAATAACTATTAGGCCTTTGCTTTTGCTACTCCCCTGCAATTTTGTTCCCCTCTCTGTGCTTCATGTCCTTTCTTTGTGATTTTCACCTATTTTGCCCGAAGCTGCCTTCTGACAATATGTTACCATCTCTCTCAGAGGATTTGTTCTTTGCCTGCCCAGGTGATTTACTTGTGTTTTCGCTTCCTCTTCACCATTACCCAGGCTGTTGGACTTTGCGTGTGTCGCTTCACACAGTGGCTTCAAATCCCCAGTATGCTGATGGTGTTTTTTTCAAATGACTGGAACTGCTCACAGATCTCACCTTGCCTATGTCCAGTTCTGGGTCCCTCAGTTCCAGAAGGACGCAGGACTGCTGGGGAGAGTCCAGCACAGAGCTACAAAGATGATGAAGGGAGGGGAACATCTCCCTGATGAAGAAAGGCTGAGGGAGCCTTCAGCTTGGAAAAAAGGAGACTGAAGCATGACCTCATTAATGTTTGTAAATATGGAAAGGATAGGTGTCAGAAGGATGGAGCCAGGCTCTGCTCAGGGGCGTCCAATGATAGGACAAGGGGAAATAGTTTTAAGATGGAACATAGGAGATTCCACCTCGATGTGAAAAAGAACTTCTTCATAGTGAGGGTGACAGAACACTGGAAGGGATTGTCCAGTGGGGGTTGTATAGTCTCCTTCTCTGAAGATGTTTAAAACCTGCCCGGACATGTTCCTGTGTCACTTGATCTAGATGATCCTGCTGTAGTGGGGGGGATTGGACTAGATGATCTTTCAAGGTCCCTTCCAATCCCTAATGCTCTGTGATTCATGTAGCAGCTGAGCACAGACCTCAGTAACATTCTTCTCCTACCTTTTTCTTTTCCTTTGTCAGTTAAGTGATGCATTTAGATTTCATGCCAAAACTGAATAAAACTAGTCCTTGGATTTTTGTTTTCGGTTCCTGTGTTTTCATTACTAGTATTGAGGGGGTAAGAGCACAAAACAGAAAACATGAGATAGTCTGCTCAATTGAAAGAAAACTGCACAGAGCAGGTACTGGGATGTGACAGAAATCTCATCCCCTGGTTTGTTGCTAAACCACAGAATCAAATACACAACCACATACCATTCAGGATCGGGTTTCTGATCCTTTTCATTATCCCTTCTGAAGGAAGACGGTGTGATGAAGGCAGACAGTAGGAATTATACAGCGGAGAGAGCAAAACAACAGTCTTCATACCCCCTGCACCTACCAGGAATCTAAAATGCTTACATGCAGGATGGACCTGCTCACCCTGATGTATGTGATGTGTTCATATTGTGCTGATTATGTTTTCCTAGAAAACCACATTTCTTAAACTGCTTGTAGCCATAAATTCTAGTTACTAGCACTCGTCCATGGTGGGAGTTTTTGTTGGGGATTTGAGGTTTTTTATGTTTAATTTTTTTTTTTAGAGTCTGGTTTCATGTACTCTGCCTTTCTAGTACAAACCATCTGAGTAGCCACACATGGGACCTTAAGTTCAAACAATATTAGTGAGCTTTGTACGGGCTTTTTCCAGCTTACCCATAAAGTGATTCCTCTGGGCAAGATACTCTGCTTCCAATCTTGGCAAGGAAAATGAACAGAAAGTAATTTTATCTTCCTGTGTACTGCTTTCTCTCTGTGGAATAGGTGTGGAAAGACCAGAGAAGGCTTGACCCCAAGGCAGGCACTGGCCCAAATTTGTAGATCATTAGAAGGCAAACTCCTTAGAAGACAAGAAATACTTCCCACAGCTTTGTGAAAAGCACCTTTATGAGTACTGGGTTAATATTTTTCTGCCATATTGATTGTACTGATCACATTTTGAAGGGGTTTATGTTTGTTGTATAAAAGAATGGAGATGACTTTCCCTTCCTTCCACATCCTTCTTGGGCATCCTGTACCTATCTGAACAGCAGGGGTAGCAGCCAATTGAACTTCCTTTCATCTCTCATTCTCCAAAGAGTCTTGACAATTTGTCTTGAATATAAACCTCAGTAAAATCAGCTCTATCTTTGTCGCTTTCAGGCTGGGCCTTAATAAACTTCCTGCAGAGCTTACTGCATGGTGAACATTAAATTAGAACTCCATAAACTTAATTTGCTTCAGTGCTTCATTTGCTTCCAAGTGTAATTCTTGATATTGATTTTAACTTATATTTAACTTTTATGGTGGTGGTCACGAGTACTTAAGAGGCTGCTATTTCTTTACTGCTGTGAAACCTGACTTGAGTGTTAGATTTCAGCTATTGGAGACAGCGATGTTCCTTTTCCCTGGAAGTCATATTAACCTAGGAGAAACAATATTTAAAAGCTTTCAAGACATTCTGTCTCCTGATGTGTGTGGACTAAAAGACATCTGTAGAATGGTGGCAATCTTTTTGCTGATCAAACATTTATTTACTCATTTTTCAAACTTGGGTATTATTCTTGGCCAACAGCATCCTCGGGTAGATCAGAAGGGGGGTGGTTAGCAGATCAAGAGAGGTTCTTCTCCCCCTCTACTCTACCCTGGTGAGACCACATTTGGAGTGTTGTGTCCAGTTCTGGGCCCCTCAGTTCAAGAGGGATGTGAAGCTGCTGGAGGGAGTCCAGCGTAGAGCAACGAGGATGATGAAGGAACTGGAGCACCTCCCTTAAGAGTTGAGGCTGAGGGAGCTGGGTGTCTTTAGCTTGGAGAAGAGGAGACTGAGGGGTGATCTCATTAATGTCTACAAATATTTGAAGAGTGGGTGTCAGGCTCTTCTCAATGTCATCTGGTGATAGGATGAGGGGCAATGGTTGTCAGCTGGAACATAGGAGGTTCCACATCAATCTGAGAGGGAACTTCTTCACAGTGAGAGTGACAGAGCACTGGAACAGGCTGCCCAGGGGGGTTGTGGAGTCTCCTTCACTGGAGATGTTTAAGACCTGCCTGGATGTGTTCCTGTGCGACTTGGTCTAGGTGATCCTGCTGTGTCGGGGGATTGGACTAGATGATCTTTCGAGGTCCCTTCCAATCCCTAATGATTTTATGACTCTGTGTTTCTATGATTCTTGATATGTGTCTCTTCTTACGTTCTGTTATGAATTACACCTGTTTGGCAACATGCCAGGGACTGCAGGGAGGATTCACTGCTGTTTAAAATGTATCTTCAGTCTTTACTCTTCCCGATTACAGTGTTAAGAGAACAGTTGTAAGGAGGTCTGCAAGTACTTTTCAACAACTGCCATCCATTGACTTTAACTTTTCTAGACTATTTTGGAAGTTTTTTCATATTGAAGGTGATTATTTTTTAGTCACCTTTATCATTTAGGGTTTCTTTCCCTGTGAACTTTAATGTTATCATTATACAGACATAGTTTGATTATTACAAGGTCACTTACGGTTAGTTTGTACCTAAGTGAGTCCACTCAGTGACTTTTTTTTGGTAATCCTCTTCTTTCAAATGTCTTTTTTTATTTTTAGTGTAGACCACTGTGTACTGTCTAGGTGCCAGCAGGTGTTGACCCTCCAACAGAATAGTACACAGGGCACAGATCCCCTTTGGCAGGAAGAATGGATCTAGTGACCCTTGAGCCAAGTAGAATTCATGGATGTGGCAAATATGTGGTGTCTTCGTGCCTAGAGTAAAGGCAGTCATTCTCTTGGCTCTCATGAGTCTCATTTCCTGGGGGTTGAACAACTTCAGGTGAAGTTACAACCAACTGAGAAATGTTTTCATGTTTTTTTCTTTAGTTTTCAGTGTTGGTAGTGTTGGACCTNCATCCCTCTTGAACTGAGGAGCCCAGAACTGGACACAATACTCCAGGTGTGGTCTCACCAGGGCAGAGCAGAGGGGGAGAAGAACCTCTCTTGATCTACTAACCACCCCTCTTCATGTTTGGCTTGAAATGACAGACGGAAACCCAAGCACAGAGAGACTGAAATACAGTTATGGTTTATGTTTCAAAGATCAATAATGATATCACTGTTGAGATTTTCATGACAAAGCAGGTGAAAACTGTTTCCACTAGAGAAAAGCAGATATTGACTGAGTGTAGGTAAATACAGGAAATGTGGGAAAGACCTGCTGAAGTTAATGTATTCTCCTTCACGATGCTGTGAAATTGTTGTAGCCATGCATAATCAGCAGAGTGATTCCATACTTCCTTCCAAAGCCATCCTGCAACCAGCCATCCTTCAGGCTGCCTGGAAATCTTCCTTCCTACCCTGTCTAATATCATTAATGAATATTATAGATTCAATACTTAATGACATTAAGACAGCCAATACTTCATCAGGAAAAATATCCAGCTCTCACAAGGAGACTGAAGCCATTCTAGAAAACGCAGCAGAGAGAAAATGTAATTAAAACTCTAACAGCCTCTCTTCTGACAATGTTTCCAGCTTTCTGCTCCTGTGACATTTCCTATCTTTATTCTCTTATTGACATTACTTGCCCATTATGGTAAGCATTAAACAGTGATAAAAATTTAAATTTGCTAATAAAGAGAACGAACAGAGTAGCGGTAAAAATAATGAAGCAATAGGAAGATACAAAAGTCCATAAAATACTGCGTAGGATGCCGTGGTGTTTTTCCTCCTGCTTGTAACACCTTTGTCTTTTGCTTGAAGTGTTTCGTGACCATTTCTAAGTGGCTGGGCAGGTTTTCAGTTGTTGCTAATCAGCACAGGTCAGTGATGTTAATTCAAACTTTTACTGCCACAAGACCTACCTCCAGAAAATAAATATTATGAGTAGGCTGGAAAAACCCAGCTGCTAACGTTGCACTGAAGTAGCAGCGCGTTTTTGCCATCCACCCGGCACACGCACAGATTTTAAAAGTTGGGGCTTTTCTGTAAAGAGTTCTACTGAGGTCCTCAGCCAGGAAATAAAACCAAGGAAACAAATTCTGCAAAACAAGACTCGTGAAGCACACTGCAATGAGCTTTTTGAACGTGCCTCTCGCTGACTAATCGAGAGAGAGCAGCAGTGCTGTTAACAGGTACATAGGGCTAAATGGTTTATAAGTCAAGACGACCCTTTGGGGACTCATGCCTTGCCTGAAAAAATTATGATGATGCCACTATAGGGAAAGCACTTGCCAAAACATCAGCTGAGGTGCAAAGCTCCAGCTTATCGTAACTGTAGCTGCTAGATGCTGGAGCAGCTCCTGAATGAAAACAGGCTGTAAACGATCATATCAGTCAGTTGGTAGATTTCTCCTGCCGTGTACAAGCTGTGGAGCTACTGAGAACTGCTAACAGGAGAGCCTCAAGCCAGGTGGATCTACTATAAATACACAGATATGAGAAAAAGTAGAAAAATAAATAGGCTTCAGTAAGAGTAAAGAATGCTTGACACACAGTTGAAAGGATGTTTTAATGACAGCTCCTAATGAAACAGATTTAAACTAGCTCTGCTTAAACTCTGTCTACTGGCAGTGCACCAGGAAGGTGTACTGAGCTGAGGAGACTTCTGACTGGTGTGGTGCCTCATTTCTAGCTGCCACTACTCCCTTCCCATTGTTACCAAGTGACTTAAGCTGCTGGCACATACTAAGCACTAAGTAGATCTTCAGGAGTGTAAAAGTTCCTACTGCTGAGTTCTCTGTCAAGAGGTAGGACACACTTAGAAGTTTGAGTATTGGTCTGAGAGGTAAATAGAGAGTGGTTACCACAAATTTTCTTATACAGTGGTAGTAGCAGTTCAACAAAGCAAGTGCTGTGCTGAGATCTGTTGAGATTATGGTTTTGAAGGACCTTTTGATACAAGATATAATTTTTTAAGGTAAATCCAATCCTAAGATTTCATACAGTTATGTGCAAAGTGTGACATAACTGAAAAGCCAGGAGAATGCAGTTATGCCTGATTAAATGGATCAATTTAGTTACAGAAATGTGGTGCATTTTTAAAAGCAGCTAATATTGTAAAAACCCAATTTCAGTATTTAAAATTCTTGCTAAAGAAAATAATCTTCTAACCAAAGCTACTGAATTCCTGAATATGCCATTTTGCTAATTCATCTTGTTAGAAACATCTTCCCAACCCATGATTATTTCTCACAATAATGTTTGGTTGAAAACCAAAAGTAAAATCCAACCTCCGTGTTCTTTAACATTATATCACAGTATCACAGTATTATCAAGGTTGGAAGAGACCTCATAGATCATCAAGTCCAACCTGTCACCACAGAGCTCAAGGCTAGACCATGGCACCAAGTGCCACGTCCAATCCTGCCTTGAACAGCTCCAGAGTTGGCGACTCCACCACCTCCCTGGGCAGGCCATTCCAGTGGCCAATGACTCTCTCAGTGAAGAACTTTCTCCTCACCTCAAGCCTAAATTTCCCCTGGCGCAGCTTGAGGCTGTGTCCTCTTGTTCTGGTGCTGGCTGCCTGAGAGAAGAGAGCAACCTCCTCCTGGCCACAACCACCCCTCAGGTAGTTGTAGACAGCAAGAAGGTCTCCCCTGAGCCTCCTCTTCTCAAGGCTAAACAATCCCAGCTCCCTCAGCCTCTCCTCATAGGGCTTGTGCTCAAGGCCCCTCACCAGCCTCGTTGCCCTTCTCTGGACACGCTCAAGCACCTCAATGTCCTTCCTAAACTGAGGGGCCCAGAACTGGACACAGTACTCAAGGTGCGGCCTAACCAGTGCAGAGTACAGGGGCAGAATGACCTCCCTGCTCCTGCTGGCCACACCATTCCTGATGCAGGCCAGGATGCCATTGGCCCTCTTGGCCACCTGGGCACACTGCTGGCTCATGTTCAGGCGGGTATCGATCAGCACCCCCAGGTCCCTTTCTGTTTGGCTGCTCTCCAGCCACTCCGACCCCAGCCTGTAGCTCTGCATGGGATTGTTGTGGCCAAAGTGCAGCACCCGGCACTGGGACTTATTGAACGCCATCCTGTTGGACTCTGCCCATCTGTCCAGGCGGTCAAGGTCCCGCTGCAGAGCCCTTCTGCCCTCCAACTCAGCCACATCTGCCCCCAGCTTTGTATCATCTGCAAACTTGCTGATGACTGACTCAATGCCCTCATCCAGATCATCTATGAAGATGTTAAAGAGGATGGGGCCCAGCACTGATCCCTGAGGGACACTGCTAGTGACCGGCCGCCAGCTGGATGTGGCACCATTCACCACCACTCTCTGGGCTCGGCCCTCCAGCCAGTTCCTAACCCAGCACAGAGTGTTGCCGTCCAAGCCATGGGCTGACAGCTTAGCCAGCAGTTTGCTGTGGGGGACAGTGTCAAAGGCCTTGCTGAAGTCCAGATAGACCACATTCACAGGCCTCCCCACATCCACCAAGCGGGTCACCTGATCATAGAAGGAGATCAGGTTGGAGAGGCAGGATCTGCCCTTCCTGAACCTTGGCTAAAAAGACAGATCTTAAAAAAACCATGAATTTGTAATGAAATTCTTCCCCTCCTTTCCAGATTTAATTGTAAGTCGTTTTACAGGACTCATTTACCAGCCATATTTGCTACTGATGACAATGGTGAAAGCAAAGGTTGTATAAACAGGTTGCTCTGGATCATTTTTTGATGTTGAAGTGCTTCTCTAAGAGCCTTAAATCTGCCAGGTCTGTGTGTTCCTCCATTTTCCACATTTTTCAGAAGTACGAGCGGATAATTGAACTGCATAATGAGAAACACAAAACCAACTCACAACATTAACAGTTAGAAATGCTTATTGCAAATGCAAACTGGAAACACGTCCAATTGATTTATTGTTGTAAATATGTGCAGTGGAAAGCAGAAGTGTTTCTACTACGTAAATTACCTCCTTCCTATGAGGTTTCCTTCTGTGGCACTACCCCTGATGTATCGCTATGCATTCGAGCCACCAGCTCCGTAGAAGTCCATTAGAAATTCCACTTTATATAATACATTTCACTATTATAGCAAAAGTCTTTACTCCTAAGAGTGAGCACTGTAATACATTTTTATGATGTAATTGTCCACAGCCTAGAGAGCACCTGTTAGCTAAACTTGATTTAGTACATTGCTTCTACCACTGGCAAAATGCAGCACCACGTAGTAAAGTAGTCAGGAAGCAAAGCCAGGAGCTGATTTGCTTCCGTGCGTGTGTCTCAGGTGTCTGTCACCTTTAACAATAGCATGATTTCATGGCATTATATTATTTTTCTCTTCTATTGAAAGAAAAATCTCACCTTGTGCGTAGCAAGGATACAAAGATCTATTTTTGGTTTCCATGTGGGTTTTAGGAGGAAGTTATTTCCTGAAAAGGTTGTCAGGCACTGGAACAGCCAGGCCAGTGATGGGGTAGAATCACCATCCACAGAATCGCAGAACATTAGGGATTGGGGGTGACCTCTAAAGATCATCTAGTCCAATCCCTCTGGCACAGCAGGATCACCTAGACCAGGTCACACAGGAACACAGCCAGGTGGGTCTTAAACATCTCCAGTGAAGGAGACTCCACAAGAACCCTGGGCAGCCTGTTCCAGCTCTCTGTCCTTCATTTTCTACCAGAAACTAACCAGACCAGTAGATTACTAACATCCTTTCCAGACCAATTCCCATAGTGAATCCAAAACACAACACTATTCTAGCTACTAGGAGGGAAAACTAGCCCTCACCTAGGTGAAACCAGGATGACAACCTAACAGAAAGCAGAACTGTTCAGGGAACCTAACTGAACTGAATTCGTCGTGGTTCAAAGATGGTTCAAAGGTTTGAATAACATCTCAGTCAGAGATGTAAATATTGTGCATCTGGGACAAACACTACAAAATATAAATGAGGAGTAAACTTAAATAATAATAGAAGGAAGCAGAAAACCTTCAAAAATGGTTACAGGAAGTGGTCAGGCAAAGAATCTCGGGCAGCTCAGAGGCAAACTCAGAGAACTACCAAATGTTAGCAAAGCACTATGTGTGAAGTACCAAAGTTCCCCTGTCTAATAGAAGAACCAGGGAAGGAGCGCTGTGTAGCGATGAGAAAGATGTTGAAGCTAATTGTATGTACTGGCCAAAGCTTGAGTAAAATGTTTTCACATATTGACTGTTAGCTAAAGTAGGATGATTAATAGAGGCAGGGTACACAAACTGCATCCAGCACAGCTCTAAACCATTTTCAAAGGTCTACAAAACTCTACCTCAAAATTATACATGTTCTAACAAGAGTTTTTAGTAAGAGTAATTTACTTAAAGATTTACAGAAAGGAGAACCAGCCAGCTGCAGGTTTTAAATCCTGAGCTCAACACAACACAAAGCATTACAGCTTTTCAGAGTAAAAGGAAAGTCAAATGAAATCCTCCATCGCTCTCCCTGATGAGGAGAGGCTGAGGGAGCTGAGGCTCTTTAGCTTGGTAAAAAGGAGACTGAGAGGTGACCTCACTGATGTTTACAAATATGTGAAGGGTGGGTGTCAGGAGGATGAACCTAGGCTCTTCTCAGGAGCACCCAATGATAGGACAAGGGCTAAGGGTTGTCAGCTGGAACATAGGAGGATCCACATAAATATGAGAAGGAACTTCTTCACGATGTGGGTGACAGAGCACTGGAAGGGGCTGTCCAGGCAGGTTGTGGTGTCCCCTTCTTTGGAGATATTTAATACCCACCTGGACATGTTCCTGTGTGACTTGATCTAGGGGATCCTGCTGTGGCAGGAGGATTGGCCTAGATAATCTTTCAAGGTCCCTTCCAATCCCTAAAGTTCTGTGATAAAATGACATCATTCACAAAGATATCACCACCTTTAATGGTGGATGGTTACTAAATGAGTCCTGTAGATGCCATTTATTCTGACTTTAGCGAAGCTTCTAATTTGGCCGCTTTATGGAAAATTACTAGTTAACCTAGAGAAAAAAGGTTGTTGTGGGAAGAACTTTATTACAAGTAAAAAATTAGAGCCAGCAGTAGTTTTTGTTGAAAGGGAAATTAGGAGAGTGGGGAGATCATTAATATCATTAATGACATTCTTCCAGGAAGAGCCTTAGGACTTACGTTGAGAAAATAAGAGGAAAATGTATCAATAATTTCCAGCACAAAAGTCAATGTCATTCTCCCGTCACATGTGTAATAGATTGTGAGGTGTCTTCTTATTTTATTCATGGGATGAGGAAGGGTTTCATTTGTTGTATGTTTATTTGGTTTATATTAGTTTTTTGTTCTTAAAGTTCAGTAATTTTGAGAGAAGCAAGAAGAAAACTTAGTGGCTTAACTGTGGAGCAATCAATCCTTCCTTAGAGCCTCTCAGATTACTGGCATAAGGCTTAGAGATGTCATTTACATTAAAAATATTTCTTCATACATTTTGAAATGTGTAATGAGGTAATTTGGGGTGTCAGCATTAATAATTTATTGTCCTATGCGGACTTAGGTCTTATAAGCCTGATTGAGATTAATGCACTTAAGATGCTTTGATGTTTCTGCATAGGTACATAGTGGGTTGGACAGCTGATAACAGGAATAAATAAAAGCATTGGATGGATGATCAAAAATCAAAGCATGACACTACTGCAGGAACAGAGTCCTTTTTCCCTTTCAGTTCATGATTGTTGAGAACGTGGAGAAAAATATTTGTTCTCCCTCTAAAAGCAGTGGTGTGAGTGAGTAGCTCAATTTTTTCCCTAATGCTGTTTAGAGGCTAAAAGGGTCAATGAGACTTCTTCCATCTTTCAGGCTGACTTTGCAAATAAATATCCTGCAGGTTTTCATGCCCTATATTGTGACTTCCATTCTGATGGGAAATGAATGGGCTATGTTTAGTCTGGAGAGGGGAAGACTGAGAGGGGACTTTGTTGCCCTCTACAACTACCTTAAAGGAGGTTGTAGCAGGCTGGTGTTGGTCTCTTCTCTCCAATTAATGATGATGGGACGAGGGGAAATGGTCTCAAGTTGCATCAGGGGAGGTTTAGATTGGATATTAGAAGGAAATTCTTTACTGAGAGGGTGATTAGATGCTGGAATGGATTGCCCAGGGAGGTGGTGGTGTCACCATCCCCGGAGGTGTTTAAGGAACAAGTGGACGCAGCGCTTAGGGATATGGTCTAGCGGTTAGGAACTAGGAGAAAAGGCTGGACTCGATGACCCTAGAGGTCCTTTCCAGCCATGATGATTCTGTGATTCTATGATTCTATGTGTTACAAATCTACAAGTAACAAGGTGGTTTTAAAGAATGTTTTTCTGTTGTTGCCAGAATGTTAGAGATACGGTCACAGCCCCCATGTGCAGAACGGATGGAGACAATCCATGCTAAGTGTATTAATGAATTGAGGAAAGAGAGAAGACATCATTAATAGTATCAGGGGAGCAGGAAGTGGTATCTTCAGGTGCTAGGCTAGCTAAACACTTGCTGAGCTGACTAATTGAAGGCTGATGGATTTTAGCAAGTTATTGTTAATGATGCGTAAAGGTTTGCTGAGAAATGCATCTTCTCTATCTGCCCCCCAAAAGAAAAATAGTAAAGTAACCATAATTGGAATAAGAAACTGTGGAGGAGGCTGAAGTGAGGGATGCTGTCAGCGAAGTGGTGAAGTGAAGATGGATGTCAAAGAAAGCAAAATGTAGTAACAGCAGGAATACAGGGCTGGCCATGAGAAGGAAGCTGGAAGTCAGAGGAAACAGCATGAAGCAGCATTAAAATCTGTTGCCAGCAGCCACACAGGTAACACCTGCATAGAATGAAATGTCATTCTCTGTGCAAATTATTCACAAACCCTCTGATTTCTGCTTCACCTCTAATTGCAGTTGCTACAGGTTTGCTTTCGCAAAAATAATAATAATGAGCAAAGAGGCTACTTCTTCCTTCTGCCAGGTGCCTTTTTCTAATGACAAGGATCCAGATCATTAACTTTTGCATTGGATTTTGCTCTCTCGTACACAGAGTTTCTCAATCTGTTTCACCAGCTTTTCAATAACTAGAAGTTACAGTCTTTAGGTGATGAATGTATTGAGGGGCTGATGTGCCAGGAAGACAACACAGAGGATATTTAACTGGGGAAAAAGCCATTGCATTACGGCTCTTTTGGCCAGGTGAATTGAGGAGAAGAAAAAGTGACACGCGTTTGGTCTAGAGGAGGCAGAGTGCTGCATCCTGCAGATGTGAAGTTGCCATTACATACCCTTAGGAGAAAATGATGGCCTGTGAGGGAAAGCTTTTGAAGAGGAAAACATCGAATCTGCAATTCTCTGTACTTCAAAGTTGAACTGTGGCTTCCTATGACAGTATCGTGGAGGAAGTAGTGCTGATTCACATTACCACAAGAAAAGCACTCGTAGAAACCCCGAGTTCTAAGTGCCTTTTTAGTGCACCTTGAGGTGGCAGCTCCATTATGCACACTCGCACGTGAACTATGGCCTCCCTCCTTTTTTCTGCTAATTTGCTCCCTGGGAAAACTGCTGTTACGAAATGTCTTTGTGAAGCAGTATAAAGCGTATTTCTTGTTCCCTCTTCAGCTGCTTGAGCACAGATACCTTGAAATCTAGTGCAGAATGTCTACGGGAATGGTGCTGCTTTCGTTGTCTGTGTTGAAGTGAACTGATCCACCTTGTACCTAAGCCAGGTATTAACTCTCAGTTACGGTCCTACAAACGACAAGTAGCAGTCTAAGCAAACACCCTTCCAACTATCCTTTAACATAGGCTGTGTGTTTGTGTGCACGATAAAAGATTTTCATCACTGGGATGCTGACACTTTATTGTCAATTATGTATCTCTCTGCTGAGCTGCGTTCCTGCTGAATTTTGTTTTAATACAGAAATGAGCTTTAATCAATAACTTGTCAAATTATTCATCGCTAATGGACTAGCCAAAGGACTTTGACATTACTCTTGAAATAAATTATCTGAAATACTTCTTTCTATTATTTGACCAGCTCTCTAGATTATTAAATAATGTTCTGTGAATAATTTATTCAACATTTTTCTGTCAATCTTTGAATAATTTACTCATGAATACATTATTTTTATTATTCAGCCAGCTATATTTCCAGCATGTGTGGCAATGTCTTTGCTTTGTAAAAGCACAGAGATCTCTGGAAGGAGAGATAAACTTTCACTAGCATAACTTAACTTCTTTGTAATAAGCATTCAGCACCTTATTTGATATACCCAAGTGTGTAATTAAATGAATCCATTTTCATCTCTCTCTCTTAATTTAACAAGTAGACTAGTACAACAATCTTTAACTCAATGATCCCTACTAGTTTTATTGAAAGTCTTGCACTGATGCTACCTTGCCTGTGCTTGTTTTCTCCCCGAGTCTTCAGCAATATTGGGTAAAACTTGAACTGCTTTAATTTGTGTGCTGAAGATAAGGAAAAGATTTACACTACTCGCCCAGTTCTGTTAGCCCAGGGGTTTTGAACATGACATCTACATAAATACACATCGCATAGGCACGGGTCTCTCCTATACAAACCCAAGTGAGAGGAAGCACCTTTTAAAAATGCAGTAGTGGCCCAGCAAGAGAAGTGCAAGGAAAGACTGAAGAGCAAGGCCAGAAAAGGTGTGTTGTGGAATATCTGTATCTCTTTACCCCACAGTTTTTCATTCAAGTGGCAGAAAATTGTTCCAAGCAGTTGCACTGGAGCAATGATGAAGTGAGATGATCTGAAGATGAACAATCCTTTCCCCTCCTAGAGCATCCATTCTGTGCTCCGTATCACAGAGGTGGGAGTGCAAGGTGAAATAGGGGAGCTCATGGCTGTGACATTGTGCTACCTCTTCTTCTGTCCTCCTGAGCCTGAGTGGGAAGCTGAGAGGCACTTTGGTTCCCCTGGAGCTGAAACAGCATTATATTATTTCACTACATGACCATTTGGGCTGGAAAGTGATTTTGAATAGGTGATGCTTGGCTCTTAAGAGTTGTGTGGCACGAGTAGATGCAGCCAGTAAAGGCAAATTAGAGGGCACAAGTAGCATGTGAAACCTAAATCTGGATGCAGTTTCTCTTCCAGCTTAGCAATTACTGGAAAAATAACCTGGTCCAGAGGCCAGACCCAGTACATTTTATTTTCTAAAAATTGTGGTATCCTAGACGTGAGAGAGATGAGCAATATGGCTTCATTTCTAGCAGAAAGTTCTAGTGAGTTTGAACTGGTATCCACTGGTCAATACGTTCATAAAGAGGTGCAGAATGGATTTAAGCCTGTCTTAATTCCACTTCAATCCCGTGTTTAGAAAGACAGGTCTTAGAAAGGTTGAGCTTGTGAACTGCCAAAGACCAGAGATTTGGCTAAATGCCGAAGGTTGCTGGTAGGACTGTCCACCTTCACTGGCACTTTCCCCTCTGACAGCAAAGATCCTTGATTTGCAGGCATGGTTCAGCAGCCTGGTTTGAACAGATGGATGCCTGAAACCAGGGTCATGGTTGCCACTCTGAGCAGTACTTCATGCCACCTTGCTAGCACAACAGTAGTATTGCCTTTGTGTCTCTTGCAGGTTAAAGAGTTAAGGACTGACCCAAGAAGTATGATTCATTCCTGGATTTTAAGAGTTTGAAGGAGGGATACTACTGAAGGTGACTGAAGCCAAACCTGGAGCTGCTGCTGTGCATTTGAGCCTCACTGCAGGTTTGTGTTTTAGCTTAACATGGAAGGGGGAGGTGCTGTCACCAGCACTTGGCTTAGTTGAAGGTAAATAATCAAGGGAAGTGCTGTGTGTCTGGACTTGTTAACAAGTTTAAATCTGCTGCTGAGGCAGTTGGCCTAAACACAGCATGTGGACTAATCTATCCAGATAAAGAAGAATAAGGAGTTGTATTTGAGAGAAACAGCTGGTAGGGAACCCTAGCCATAGGCACAGTCATAAGTGTTCTAGGGAGGGGTTACACAATGTGTGTGAAACAAGGCGAGGTGTGTGATGCAAATGGCAGAGGAGCCCACTAGGAGAGGAGCACTGATGGATCTTGTATTCACAAATTAAGAGGGTCTGGGTGAAGCAGTGAAGGTTGAGGGCAGCCTTGGTTGCAGTGACCATGAGAAGGTTGAGATCAGGGTCTCATTTGGCAGGAACCTATAGATACCTAGCAAAATCACAACTCTGGACTTCAGAAGGGCCAACTTTGGCCTTTTCAAGCAATTGCTAGGGGAAATCCCATGGGACAGGGTACTGGCAGGTAAAGGCCACTACTTTGAAGCCCAAGATCAGAGTATTCCAACAGGTAGGAAGTCAAGGAAGGGAGCCAGAAGACCTGCAAGGTTAGAGAGGAGCTGTTGGGCAAACTGAAGAGGAAGAAGAAAGTCTATAGATCATGGAAAGAGGGGATGGCTCCTTGGGATGATTATAAGGTTCTAGTCAGAAGACATAGGGACGCAACTAGGAAGGCCAAGGCCTCTATTCAATTAAACCTTGCAGGAGAGGTCAAGGGCAACAAAAAGGACTTCTTCAAATATACTGCAGGTAAAACTACACCTAGAGTCAATGTAGGCCCCCTGCTGAATGAGGTGTGTGCCCTGGAGACAGAGGATACAGAGAAAACAGAGATACTGAACACCTTCTTTGCTTCTGTTTGTACTTCTGGGGGCTGTCTTCATATCAGTCCCCAAACTGCTGAGGCACCAGAGGAAGTTGAGGCAAGAGTGGAGCCTGCCTTGGTTGATGAGGACTGGGTTAGGGATCAGTTGATCAAACTGTATGTATGCAAATCCATGGCCCCAGATGGGATGGGATGCACCCGCCTATAAAAAGAGAGACAACAGAAGTCATTGCTAGGACACTCTCCATCATCTTTTCTAAGTCATGGGGATCAGGAGAGATGCCTGGGGATTGGAGGATAGCAAATGTCACTCCAATCTTCAAAAAGGTTAAGAAGGAGGATCCAGATCACTATAGACCGATCAGTATCACCTCTATTTCGGTTAGGCTGATGGAACAATTTATGCTTGATGCTGTCTCTAGCCACAGCAAGGACAGGAGGGTCATTAGGTACAGTCAGTATGGTTTCACAATCATTCTTAACCAACATGATAGCCTTTGATGAGGGCATAACCAAGTGGATAGATGATGACAAAGCAGTGGATGTGGTCTGTCTTGACTTCAGTAAAGCCTTTGACACAGTCTCCCATAGCATTTTCGCAGCCAGACTGAGGCAGTGTGGTCTAGAGGATCAGGTAGTGAGGTGGATCATGAACTGGCTCCAGGATAGAAGCCAGAGAGTAGTGGTCAATGGAATAGAGACTTGTTAGAGGCCTGTATCTAGTGGAGTCCCCCAGCGGTTGGTACTGAGACCAGTCCTGTTCAGTCTATTCATTGATGACTTGGATGAAGGATTAGCATGCACTGTCGGCATATTTGCTGATGACACAAAGCTGGGTGGTGTCGCCGACACCCCTGCAGACTGTGCTGCCATTTAGTAAGACCTGGACAGGCTGGAGAACTGGGCAGGGAGAAATTTAATGAAATACAACAAGGGCAGTGTAGAGTCTTGCCTCTGGGCAAGAACAACCCCGGGTACCAGTATAGGCTGAGGACTGACCTGTTGGAGAGAAGTGTAGGAGAAAGGGACCTGGGGGTCCTGGTGGAGAGCAGGATGACCATGAGCCAGCAGAGGGCCAGAGCGTCCTGGGGTGGATCAGAAGGGGGGTGGTTAGCAGATTGAGAAAAGTTCTTCTCCCCCTCTACTCTGTCCTGGTGTGACCTCATCTGAAGTATTGTGTCCAGTCCTGGGCCCCTCAGTTCCAGAAGGACACAGAGCTCCTGGAGAGAGTCCAGAATACAGCAGAACACTTCCCTTACGAGGAAAGGTTGAGGGAGCTGGTTTTCTTTAACTTAAAGAACAGGAGACTGCTGGGTGACCTCATTAATGTGTACAAATAAGTGAGGGGTGGGTGTCAGGAGGATGGAGCCAGGCTCTTCTCAGTGTCATCTAGTGATAGGACAGGGGGCAATGTGGAACATAGGAGGTTCCACATAAATATCAGAAGGAACTTCTTCACAGTGAGTGTGATGGAGAGCTGGAATGGGCTGCCCAGGGGATTGTGGAGTCTCCTTCTCTGGAGAGGTTTAAAACCCGCCTGGATGTGCTCCTATGTGACTTGGTCTGGGTGATCCAGCTGTGGCAGGGGGATTGGACTAGATGATCTTTCGAGGTCCCTTCCAATCCCTGCTGTTCTGTGGTTCTGTGATTCTCTGTGTTCTGTAGAACAAGACAGTGCAGCAGAGAATCTCCTTATGGCCGTTGCTGCAGCTACCCACAGAAACATGGAGCAGAAGCAAACGACATGTTCTGTTATGGTTTTACCATTAAAATTTATCTTGGGGTGTGCTCATCGTTAACCTCTGTGTGATAACTGGAAGGAAGATGTATGATAGCTTTACTGACCAAATGAGATTTGCTTCTGTGTTCTCTGTTCCCATGTTGCCTGTTGAATCCTGTAGATTTTTTCTGCTTTTCTCCCCAATCTGTTCTGTTGTCAGGTTTTCTTTTTTCCCTTTATTTAATTACATCCTAACTTTTCTAATACTAAGTTGTTGCTTGGGCTTTGTTGTGTTTAATTTCTTAATGTCCCAAAGGTCATAAAGGCCTTAATTGAATTATTCATGCGAACACTGGGTAGGGAAGTTGCACACTGCTCTGTAGTTCCAACTGCTTGCTAGTTAACAAATAAGAACTGCTGTAAAGTCCAGTGAACTCAGGACTTCCTGCTTCTACAGTGTTGGTTATAGGAAAAGAGTAAAGGAGTTGTACCTGCTTGGGGAAAAGTACTGTTCCCCAGAGAGTGAAGGAACGGTTTATTATGGTTATTGTTTGGCTTTTAGTTACTATGAGTTTGTTTATTCTCCTTATAAGGAAAGCTATAAAAGCTAATTTTAATACTGCATTTTAGGGTGTTTACTGAGCTGCTTTTTAAAAATTTTCTGAGCTTGTAAAAGTATAATTATTGTATCCTAATAATCATAACAGACAACATTTCTCTTTCTCTTCCCAGTGTTTGATCTAAACTGCAAATTTCTGATCTTCTTGTCAAAGACAGAGCTGTTTTCTTGGGAATATTTTGAACTTTGATGAAAGTTTTATGACACTTCCAACAAAACATGCGGCTCGTTAAAGTTTTATAGAGAGAGAGCTCTATCTGCATTGTTTTGGAATTGTAAATATGACATGGTTGTCATCAATGAGGAGCTGATGAAATACCTGTTCCCAGGAGCATGTATCTGCAGACAGGAGGTCGGTGTCTCAGGTGAATACGTGCTTTCCCTGTCCCAGAGTACCAAGACATGTTCTCTTTTCATTCTGTTGCAATGATGATCCCAAAGGTCAAACAATGATGAAACTGGTGATTTATTTATAACATTTTGCAAGGCGTTTGCAGAGGAAACAAATTTTCTAGTCTTTAAATATCATATTCGCTTTTTCTCTTCATCCCATGAGGTACCTGGAGATTAGCTTCCCATTAGTTTTCTTCATACAGTTTTCATGAGTCAAAACTTACACATCTGTCTTAGGATCATAATGGATTAGCTCTGGGTCCTCGTTACATGAACATGAGCTGCAGCAGTGTTTTGTCACAGGATGTCTAGCTCAGACGACTGGCAGCTGACACAATGGCTAATTCTCCTTAATATTTAAGCCTCAGGGAGCCTTCCTGAAGCAAACAGACAAAAAGGCTGTAAATGTGTGTATATGTTTTACTAAGACTATTTCAAAAACTTACTTGACATTTGTTAGCTTCAAATCACTTGGTATTTCTTGCAGTTTTTCCTGATAATTGTGGAGGAGGGATGCTCCACTGAGTGAAACACTGCTCCCTTTTGGAAGCACTTCAGTAACTTGACTCTTAGGCAGCATGGGGTTTTATCATGTCATTATGAAGACTTCACGAACATATAAAGACATTACTCAGGCAAATTGTTTTTTTAAAGAGACAGTCTAATTAAAAATTAGAGCATTATTATTTAATGTTATCTAATTAGAACAGATGCTATTTTTCTTGCCTCCTAGCTGCATGAGGAATGCCTTACTCTTTCCCTTCTGGCTCTGTGGCAATGTGCTCACGCTCTGAGGAAGCAGAGCACTCTCAAAGGCCATGTGCACCATGTAAAGCCAAAAAGCAGTGACCCAGGTGAGTGAAGTGGATGGTTGAATGTGTTTCTTCTGGTGGTATGTGCACGTTGCATATTGGCAAGTTGTGCTGGTTTTGTGCTGTATTGCTGGCAGAGCTACAAAGCAATGACAAGTCATAGAATTGTTTTGTCTGGAAAAGACCCTCAAGGTCATTAAGTCCAATCTTTTCCTAGCCCTATCATCACCACTAGATTGATGTCCTTCAATACAATGTCAACCTTAATATCTACATTATTGTCTACATTAGATAATCACATTCTAATTGGAATCTATGTTGTGGGAGAGTTCCATATACAGAAGCGTTAGAAAGACAATAAACTTCTAAAAGATAAATTTAATAAAATGAGGGATCTCAGCAAGAATGTTCTAAGGAAAAGTAAACTCCACGAATATGATACAGCTCCTACTTAAGGAAATATTTTGCCATGGGTGTTGTATTGCTGAACAAAGTGAGAGACAGAAAAGTGCATAGCTACATAACTGATTTCAGATTATCAAGCCTAGAAGTAATCCTTGAAAAACCTGACCTGCGGTAATAAAAAATAAAAAAGAAAAGGAAAAATAAATAACATAAATAAATACAAAAACAAAATAAGTGACAATAGTTTGTGTATGTATGAGGAACACAAGAAAAGCCAGAAAAAAATCCAGATTAACTAATGAACAAAAATTTATTAACAATTTGGATGAGGGAATAGAATGCACTGTCAGCAAGTTTGCTGATGACACAAAGCTGGGTGGTGTCGCCGACACCCCTGCAGACTGTGCTGCCATTTAGTAAGACCTGGACAGGCTGGAGAGCTGGGCAGGGAGAAATTTAATGAAATACAACAAGAGCAGTGTAGAGTCTTGCCTCTGGGCAAGAACAACCCCGGGTACCAGTATAGGCTGGGGACTGACCTGTTGGAGAGCAGTGTAGGAGAAAGGGACCTGGGGGTCCTGGTGGAGAGCAAGATGACCATGAACCAGCAATGTGCCCTTGTGGCCAAGAAGGGCAGTGTAATGCTGGGGTAGATCAGAAGGTGGTTAGTAGGTCGAGAAAGGTTTTTCTCCACCTCTACTCTGCCCTGTTGAGAACACATCTGAAATATTATGTCCAGTTTGGGGCTCCTCAGTTCCAGAAAGACACAGAACTGCTGGAGAGAGTCCACTGCAGAGCCACGAAGATGATGAAGAGAGTGGAACATCTCCCTGATAAGGAAAGTCTGAGGGAGCTGGGTCTCTTGAGCTTGGAAAAAAGGACACTGAGGGGTGACCATGTTAATATTTATAAATATGGAAAGGATGGGTGTCAGGAGGATGGAGCCAGGCTCTGCTTAATGTCATCTAATGAAAATCTATCGTTATGTAGGTGTTTATGAGGGTTTTTAACCTCTGGATAAGTTTACAGATTTCCCTGGTAGTAATTATTACTAAACCCACAGAACATCCGTAAATCTACAGTGGAAAAATTACTACCCAGGACACTGTTTTTGAAAGGGAAATTTCAGGTGTGAATGACAGGTGGGTGAGTGTTCATGAAGAATCTTGGATTTACCATAGATCTTAAGGTAGGAAGCATTAACCATGAAGGTATTCAGGTGGACTAAGCATATGTAAAGCAAATGTAATTTAGAACAACTTATTTAGCAACTAGAACTGGTTACACAGTGGAAAACAGAGCCTGGATGTAATGTACATGAGATGAAGAGATGACAAAACAACTTCCAGACTTCCAGACTCACCCTTGCAGCTCAGTTAACTTACTGTCATTGGAGAAAACTCAGAAAAACTCCTTTTCTGAGTGTAACCACAGGCAAAAACCCAAACGAGGTATTAGAATTCATTAAAGACAGAATAGGAGGAAATTCTATGGCAAATACTATAGTGTGTGTCTGTAAACATGTAGTGAAGGTTTATTTGTGTTATCATGCTCCTCTCTCTGAATAGCAAAAATTATTTGGCTCTTTGAAACCTTCTCTTCTATACAAAGCATTTGAAAAAAAAGAGTGTGTACTATTCTAGAGAAGAAATAAATGGTACAGTTAGGGCTGAATGGTACAGAAAGGGGGCTTAGGATTCACTCGCTTGCTTAACTATTTACTGAATTGCGTTAAAAAAAATCTAGAGCACAAACATTTTTGCAGTAAGCACTGTAAAAACTTATTTTAGAAACAGGAATCTTTTTTACAAGGAAACTATCAATCCCAGCAGTGTTTATGATTGTTGGGAACTTAAGTAGGGAAGCTTGTGGGAACATTTCAGTTCCTCCTTAAGAAAGTTCCTCCTTAAGTAGGCGAGACGCTTGGCAAACCAGTCCGAAGTGCGTGGCTAGAGGAACTTGTCATAATTGGTTCCGGGGTTAATCTGTGGTGTAGTTAGAAATTCTGTTATCTCAAACTAAATTTCCTCGCATAGTTTCTCACACAAAGCACACAGGGAAGTCAGGCATGTGTGGTCTAGAGACCTATCACCTAATGCCACAAAGGCACCAAGCACCAACCCTGAGTTTGTTTATCACTGATGTTGTCAGCTAATAAAAAGGGAGGGCCATCCCCGAGGTCCCTCAGACAGACAGGCAGAAGAAGATAATGACATCAGATGGTGCCTCCATCGGACAGCTGTCTCCTGTGCTGCTTCCCGTTGCGGCGTCGGCAACCCTTAGACCCCCGTCATCACTAGATCCAACAGAAGCTGTTCCCTTTCATTTCATCAAAATGATGCACTGGAAGCATCTGAAAATTTACTATTGTTTCAATACCATAACCCCTGGTATTTAGAACCATTTTTTATTTGGTAAAATTTACTCCATAGAAATACGAAGGACAGGCTTTTGTAAACTGAGATTGTAAGACACAAAGCCATTAGTGAACATCAACACAAGCCTGCTGGAGTCATTTTTACCCTGTGGATAGGTGATCTAGGACTTGCTACTGGTAATTGGTACAGATATCCACTTCTAATGAAATAAATAAATTCAAAGCAGAAGATGCATTGCAACATCATTCAAGGGTTATAACACCTAGCTATTCAGATCTCTTTAAATAGTTGTCTCAAGTGCAGCATGATTGAAAAGCAGTACTTAAGGAGGAAAATTCATAGTGAACCTGTGAAATGTTTTAAAGCATGATTATTTTTTTATACATTGTTTTAGAATGGCCAGAGTTAGAAGGGACCTTAAAGACCATCTAGTTCTACCCTTCTGTACAGGCAGGGACACCTTCACTAGATCAGGTTACTCAGGGCCCCAGCCAACCTGGCCTTGAACTCTTCCAGGGATGGGACAGCTACAACTTCTTTGGGGTCCCTGTTCCATCATCTTACCACCCTCACTGGAAAGAATTTGTTCCTAATGTCCAACCTCATTCTCCTTTCTTCAAGTCTATAACCTTTTCCCCCTGTCCTCTCGCTGTGCACCTGTGTAAAAAGCCCTATCCCAGCTTTCTTGCATCCCCCTTCAGGTACTGGAAAGCTGAACCTCTTTAAGACAAGACGGGATGTGGCACTTAGGGCTGTGGTCTAGGTGATGTGTGGTGCCAGGTCATAGGCTGGGCTTGATCTCAGAGCTCTGTTCCAGCCTCAATAATAACAAAGAATCACTTCAATATTTGAATTACGTATGTACATTTCAAAGCTATTTGCTTTTTTATACACAGACCCATACCCTCACAGAATATTTTGTCATATTATATGGCACTTGTAGTAGGTAAAAATGAGATAAAAAAATTTCCTGAGCTGTACTAATAAATCTAAATGCTTTATTGGCCTTGCCTTTCCTTTCATTGCCTTTTTCTCTAAGGCACACTGGGAACAGTCTTCTTTTGTTTCCAAGCCCACAAGTCCCATCCATGGGAGTTTACGGATGGGTAGCTAATTCAGCTACAGCCTTGCTGCCTGTGCTGTACTGCTGCAGCCTTAAGAAGGCTTTTCCCCTCAGTCTGAAGGAGTTATTGAGAAAATAAATGAGGAGCTTCTTAACTCACTGTTGTAATTGAAATAACGTGAAATTACAAAAAGTCAAGTTGAAGTGCCGGGAACTTGCAGAAGTTTGCTTGCTAAATGCATCTAGAATAAATGCTATCTGCTTTATTTCAAAAGCCTGGCACAACCTTTGTATTTGGTCTCTGTGACCTTTTCTGGACTCCTAGTGATCACAGGGAACTGTTTCTCCAGTGTTCTGTATCTACTGCTCTGGACATGACTGACTAAAATCAGAGTGCAAAAGTATTACTAGAAAGATTACCCTCGTCTGTAAACGTTACATGGTGGGTGTGACCCAAAGGGGGAAAACATGTGAAAATATGAAAAGCAGAAGTAAGAGAGGTTGAAGTAACATGTCACAGCACAGGCCACCAGAATATATAGATAGTAGTCACAGAATCTATTCCGTTTTACCCAAAGCAGTGAGAATTAGATCACATGTCTCTGCCTTGTCCTCCACTGCCTCATACAGATGTGCTCTCAGAATGAGTTCACCTTCAGAGAGTCTGTGGAAACATTCCTGGACATAGATTCAGAACAGTTCTGGCTGGAAGACACCTTCAAGTCCAACATCTTCCTACCCCTTCAGCACCACTAAATCCTGTCCCCAAACGCTAACATCTACCCTTCCCCTTAACACCTCCAAGGATGGGGACTCAAGTCCCTCCCTGGGCACACTGTTCCAATGCCTGACAGCCCTTTGAGGAAAGAAATTCCTCCTCACATCCAACCTGAACACATGTTCCAAACCCTTTACTAACTTGGTAGCCACCTCTGGCACCTCTCCAGCCCTTCAGTGTGAGCGGCCGAACAGTGGATACAGTACTCAAGGTGTGGCCTCACCAAAGCTGAGTGGAGGGGAATGATCACCTCCCTGCTCCTGCTGGCCACATTATTCCTGATACAGTCCAGGATGCAGCTGACCTTCTTGGCCTCCTGGGCACATTGCTGGCTCCTGTTCAGCTGGCCCTCTATTAACACTCCCAGACATTCAGTGGTGCATCAACAATGCTAGAGTAAGTTGCTGAATGATGGTGTGTGAATATCTTACGAAAGACAAAACTGTATGAAACACGTCCTGTGGCACTTTTCCTCCCAAACAAGTGGACACATTAATTAAAATTTCAGTATGGTGCAATAGAAGCTGTCACTTGGACAATTTTTAATGCCATTGGAAGTGAAGAAAAACTTGTTGATATTTACTTGTGTGATCTGGGGACTCATTTCCACATGATTCAGCTTGCAAATTCATTATTAAAATTACTTGCAATGAATTGCTAAAGGAAATTTGAGTCATGATTTGGTCTGAAACAATTCTACATTCTTTTAATTCTTGTAAGGATCACAAAGGCTTAAATCACTTCATTAGCCTCAATGATCACAACAGAAGGGCACACAAATCTGCACTCACTGTGTAAAGTGTAGGACCCAGACTTGGGGAGTAAATCAGAGCCTGTCTGTGCTGCAATGACCAAAGCTCTGGCTGGGCTGGAGCATACCGAAGTTCTGATTTTGAACACATCTCCCATTCAGCTGGAGCCAGCAGTTAAGGGTTAGGGGATGGTAGGTGCTCCAAAACTGTCCATGCCCTGTCAGGGGATGGCAGGAAGGCAGAAACACACTGTTGGGACTGGTAAAGAATGTCCTGTCTCAAGTACTGTGTTCAGTTTTGGGCACTTCAATACAGAAAGAGCATTGAGGGGCTGGAGCAAGTCCAAAGAAAGGCAACAAAGCTGCTGAAGGGTTGGGAAAACATCTCCGATGAGGAGTGACTAAGGCAGCTAGGGCTGTTTAGTCTGGAGAAGAGGAGGACGAGGAGAGACTTTATTGCTCTCTACAACTACTTGAAAGGAGGGTGTAGTGAGAGCAGGGTCGGTCGCTTCTCGCTGATGACAGAGGATAGGATGAGCAGAAATGGCCTCAAGTTTGCACTTTTGGATTTAGAATCATAGAATCATTAAGGCTGGAAAGGACCTCCAGGATCATCAGGTCCAGCCCTCATGCCGACGTTTCACTATAACCCCTACACCATTGCCTCAAGTACTACCTGTTTTTTAAACACCTCCAGGGACAGTGACTTCACCACCTCCCTGGGTAGCCTGTTCCAGTGCCCAACCACTCTCTCAGGAAAGAATTTCTTTGGGTTGCTAAGCACTGGAACAGGCTGCCTGGGGAGGGGGTTAAGTCACCATCTCTGAATGTGTTTCAAAAATCATTTGGATGTGGTGCTTGGGGACAGAGTTTTGCACTGGGTTGTTAGAGATAGGGCAGTAGGGTTAGGTCAAGGTTGGACATGGTGATCTTGAAAGTCTTTTCCAACCTGAGCAATTCTGTGAATCTGAATAACATAGTTTGAGCCTTTGTGGACCCTCTGGCTATGCCTCCACAGATCATGCTTGGGGATTGCTGGTAATGCTAGCAGACACCAGAGCCTTTTTTAATAGATGTCTTTACATGCAAAACCAGTACAACTCACGGGGCAGTGAATGCTGAAGTTAATGGCACCACATCACTGTCACATTCTATATGGGGTGGCTACTTTCTGGCACTTCCCACTATTCTGCTGTTGGGAAGGAGACTGCTGAGCCAAAAGTTCATTTGGAGGGGCCTGGGGGACATATTCTTACATCAGAATCTTACAGCTAAAAGGATGAGATTGTACCATGATATTCAGGATTAAAACTTTACACATCCACTGCTTTGCTTCTGGTATTCTGAACATTTCTATGGAACTGGCTGCAAAACTCTTTCAAGAACTGTGGTCCAAAATATATTGGTGCAGTTATCTCTGTGAAGGCAAATTGAACACAACTTAGAAGGCTAAAAGGAATGACACAGCTGCTTCTTTTCTTCATTGTAATAGTCCTATAAGCCAAGGAATACACGTTTCAGAGAACAGAAAAGTTCACCATTTTCAAGTTTCTGTTATCCTGCTAATCATAATCTTACCTTTAGCCTTTAAGAGAACATCAGTCAGAACCACATTATTTATGTTAATCTTTCTTCATTGGAAAATGGTGATAATCTAATAAGAGAACCAGGAACTGTGCATGCAATCCTACAGCTAACTGGAGCCATTTTCATTTCAAAGTCTGACTATGTATTCCAGCAGGTTTTGCCCTCTTCGTTAAAAGGATTCTGGAGAGGGTTCAAATAAAATATCACTCTGGAAATTGCAGCCCATTATCAGAAGAAAAAGAGTAGTGGGTGAATTATCTTCTGTGAATCGCTGGCTTATCTCTATGAGACATATATTTTGCAATGATATCTTCCAGACTTGCTAAAAGAAGCCTGTGGTTCTTTGAGTGCCTTCTGGTCTGTTGTACCTGTATGGATATAGCCCTTATGCCATGCAGATGAGGATGGTGGGATGAGGGGAAATGTAAGCTGTGCTGTAAGCTGTGCCGGGGAGGTTCAGGTTGGATGTTAGGAGGAATTTCTCTGCTGAATGGGTGGGTTGTCAGGCATTGGAACAGCCTGCCCAGGGAGGGGAGTGAGTCCCCATCCCTGGAGGCGTTGAAGAGAAGGGTAGCTGTTGCACTGAGGGACAGGTTTTAGTGGCGTTGATAGGGCTGGGAAGATGCTGGACTTGGTAATCTTGCCGGTCTCTTCCAGCCAGAACTGTTCTATGATTAGCACAATACAATATTGGCTGCTTGTGTGGAACCAGTAAATATCTTTCACATAAAAATACTGTAACATAGTGCTCAGCTATGTCACAACAGTTTGAAAGCAGTACAAATGCACTCAGCAGCCAAGTGCCTTCTGTATTCTAGGAGGAATATTATTGCACTGCATTTATTAGTGTTTTTATAGCCTCATTCATCTATGCTCTTCAGCATCTGCTCAGATTTAGACCCAAGTATCAGTTGGTCTCTGTAACATGTAATGTGGCTCACACTGGCTATGCATCACAGTGAGCTTGAATTAAGTGAAGACAGACAATCAGAAAACTTCTGCTTTTGAAAATTCTGTTTGCAGAAGTCTATGCATTGTTCTGATTACTGCTGGCCAGTTTTTGAGTATTTCTGTAAATCTTGTTGTCTGCACAATCACTCCCTTGTCAGTAAGTTTGATAGGAAAGACGTTTGCCTTTGGCTGTAAATGAAAATGTGTTGCATAGAGTTGGGAGGGAGAGCAGAGAGAAAGGTTCAGGTTTGTTGCTGTGTAAACTGGGAAAAGACCCAGCCCTGAGAACAAATTTCTTTGGATGTACCATCATTAGGAGAGGATGAGACTTCAGAAAAAGAACCTGTTCCTGCCTTTTCTCTGAAAACAGAACCTGGTTTGAAGCTGTGCTGCTGCAGGATCAGGCACACGTAATACAGAAGACAGAGAAAAGTATAGAACACTAGGACAGATACATAAATGTCTTTTTACACTTAAAAGAGTACATTATATATTTTTGGTTTAATTGCAGTGAAATTAAATGAGATTTCTATTTTGAGTTATTATCTAGCATAAAGACTATTAGTATCAGAGAGTGATTTATAGATCTGAATGAGCTGGGCATTGGGACAAGAAAGATCATTACTGTGTCATTTACATAGGAACATATTTGTGAGAAAGGAACCTGTGAGTCGTTCCTCAATTAACTCTCCAGTTAGAAATAAAACCTAAAAGTCATGGACTCTAAAGCCTGATGATATCAAAAAGAGCAGCGAGAGAATTGTAGAGGCTGGTTTTTAGTGGCAGTTGTCACTTTTTTATCAAGTGAGACCAAGTAGCCTGATCACTGCCACCTGGAAAGGAATCAAGGTAATTGTCTCCACCTAGATGACATTTAAAACGAACCAAGCACCTTCATTCATTAGAGTCACCTGGAAAAAGAATTAGCCATGTGAGCTATAAAGGTGAGTGGATTTGGAGAAATTTTTTTATGTGCTTCATCAAGGGGGCAGGATGGCTGCTATGCAGACAGTTTCTGTGAGACATTCACAGAATAAAAAGGATTGGAAGGGACCTGGAAAGATCATCCAGTCCAACCCCCCTCCACAGCAGGATCACCCAGATCAAGATGCACAAGAACGTATCCAGGTATGTTTTAAACATCTCCAGAGAAGGAGACTCCACAGCCTCCCTGGGCAGCTCGTACCAGTGCTCTGTCACCCTCATCATGAATAAGTTCCATCTCATATTGATGTGGAACCTCCTCTGTTCCAGCTCACACACCTTATTGTATCTTTACATGCCACTGAGTAGAGCCTGGCTCTATCCTTTTGACACCCACCCCTCACATATTTATAGACATTAGTGAGGTTACCCCTCAGTCTCCTCTGCTCCAAACTCAAGAGACCCAGCTCCCTCGGCCTTCCCTCATCGTTGTTGCTCTATGCTGGACTCTCTCCAGCAGCTCCATGTCCTTCTGCAGCTGAAGGGCTCAGAACTGGACACAATGCCACATGTCTGACTAGGGCAGAGCAGATAGAGGGGGAGAACCTCCTAACCACCCCTTTTCTGATCCACCCCAGGATGCTGTTGGCCCTCCTGGCCACAAGGGCACATTGATGGCTCATGATCATCTTGCTATCCTCCAGGTCCCCTTTTCCTACACTTTGCTCCAACAGGTCAGTCCCCAACCTATACTGATACTTGGGGTTGTTCTTGCCCAGAGGCCAGACTCTACTCTTACACTTGTTATACTTCATTAAATTTCAATCAGCCCAGCTCTCCAGCCTGTCCAGGAGGTACGGAAACCCTGGCACTAGTTTGGGATTTCCCCCTTTATTTTCTAAGCCATGAAAATTAACTGTGGTCCCAAAGCCTCTGCTCCTTTCACCGGCTGTCGATACTGAACATCCATTTCATAGCTCACTAGAAAAAGATGATGAGTGGAGGTTAGCTTTTCTAGTTTTTTGTTTTCTTTGGATTTGGGTGGTGGGGGGTGTGTTTTTATATTTTTGCTCCCCTCTTGGTAGGCGGCACAGCTTGTAACACTGATTTTGGATTTGGTGAGCACCCCGTAAAACACATCCTTGCGAGGCTAACAATACGTGTCTTTTGTTGGGAGCCCTAACGGCTGCTGTTGTGTAACATAAGCCACGCTGCTGGAGCCTTGATCTGAAAAGGACCTAAAACTAAAGAGACAACTGGTATTTAGCTGAGCTATGTTGATGTAGAGGGATCGTGTGTTATGACCTCATAGACCAGAGGAGAGTGCTGATGGATGAAGCACTGCAGTGAAGTTATCTGTCACCAGAATTTGGGGTGCTGTCTTTAAAGGGAATTTTATTAGCTGTTTATTAAAATAAATGCATTGCAGACACACCTGAGCATGGGTTCTACTACCAGCTCAGGCAGAAGGCAGTCACTTTTAGTAGGGTGTGCAAGATTTGAAAAACAGGAGAGTCTTAATCCTTCGCCTGGAAGGAATACGTAACAGACAGAGGGTTGGTCTGTCTCTGCAAGTTTAAGAACTTTACAGTCATTTGGCTTTCCTTTTCATGCAGTTTCTCAAGACCACGAGGTCTATAATTCACAAAACAAAATGTCAGAACATCCTTTTAAGTTGTTTATTTTTTCCCCCATTAAGTTTGTTTATAAAATGAATCTCAGATTCTCATTGTGCTTTGAAAATGATTAAAATCAGTTCAGTTAAGTGTAACTCGTCACTGAGGAAGGAAGGGCTAGAAATTCCCTGATGACACTGGTGATCCTGTTACCCCATGTCTGCACCATAGCAGTCCTGAAATGAAGTCAGAAAGCCTTGCATCCTATTTTGTAAACCCAGCAATTAGGTATAGATTTTGCTGTTTTGAGATCCTGGCTACGTATTTCTGAAATGCAAGCTCTAGTGAAAGACTAAGGTCTTTCAGAACTATTGTGCTCCAAGTGTGCACAGGGTTCTTGCACGTTTCCTAATGTACTAAGCACATACAAGATGGAAATCTCTCTGAAAGCTGTTAGATTTGGACTCTTAGACACTCACTTCATTATCTTAGGCTTCAATGTATTGTACTTTTTCACTGTTACCAGGATAAACATCATCCATTGGCACAATGACATATCAATGCTGTTTTAAGATACGTAAGCATTTATGTGACTGTGACATCTTCCAACAAAGACTAGTTAAACACTGCCTCCTTTCTTCCCTGATGCTTGGTCACCACTAAATGGTTTCAAAAAGTAAGACCTCATGCATGTAGAGTGCCTAGTACAGGAGTCCTACAGTTTTGATAGGAAATGTGGCTGAGTTTTGGGCTGGCCAGTGTCTGAAAACATCATCCTGGAAAATTCAGTAGGCTGCCCAGGGAGGTTGTGGAGTCTCCTTCACTGGAGATGTTTAAGATCCTCCTGGATGTGTTCCTCTGTGACTTGGTCTAGGTGATCCTGCTGTTGCCGGGGGATTGGACTAGATGACCTTTCGAGGTCCCTTCCAATCCATAGTGATTCTGGGATGGATGCAAGAGGACTGTTATGGTAGACAATATTGCTAGAGATGGGTAGCCTCTTTCTTGGTTTTAATGCCATCAGCCAGATTACATCAGAGAAGCTTTCAAGTTTATTTGCAAAACCAGTAAAATTAGCATCAAACATCTGTACAACAGATGAGTTTATTTAAAATGTTGAAGATTAACTTTAGAAGTCCAACAGTTACACCATTCCAGTTTGTCCCCATTGGATGAAAATGGAAAGTCTGGATATATCCTGACAGTAGAAAATGCTAACCTGTCAGCCTCTGACAGAGTGCCCTTCTTTCTCACGTATTCCTATCATGGAAAGGCATGTTTGTGTTCTGATAACCAACAGGCACTCTGAGGACAGTCTCCTGGGATTCCGAATATAACAGTAAATTCCAGTTTTACTTTGATATTTTGTTGCATGACAGACACAACTAATAACCTAAGGTAGCTCTGGCATCAAGAGAGGAAGCCAATTCTCGACAGCAGATGTGGGGTTTGTAGGTAGGGTCAGATGCCATTGTCATTGTTAGCCTTTTAGGAATGTTCTCCCATTTTGTGAATTACCTCTGGTGTTTGGTTCTATCATCTTATTGCAGCTCAGCATGGCTTGGGCCAAACCTTATGCTTAAGCCTCTTGTTCTCCTTGATGATAGTTACTATTATTATTTTTAATGTGTAATTACTGACAGAGGAACTTAGTTTCTTTATTGTTCCCTCCTGCAGTTAAGCCTTTCTGATGAAATCCAGATTCCCATCTGGCATGAGCTAGTGCTGCTCTGTGAAAGTAGCTGTGGATTTACATCAGGGAAAAGAACAGTAATCACAAAATGGTGGAGGTTCCATAACCTCTTCGGTGGATTTGGTGTGTTCTGGTAAGGCCCATTCAGTTGGGATAAGTTGAGATAAGTACCACCATGGTGTTCCATGCATGAATTTGTGAGTTTCAGCTGAATATGGTAGCTTCTTGACTAACCAACCCACAGGAGCTCATTTGGGGAACTGTACCTGGAAAGCTGTCCAGCAAAAAGGAACTGGGGGTTCTAATAGACAAGTGGCTGAACACGAGCCAGCAGTGTGCCCAGGCGAGTCTGATACAAGCATTCTGGCTTGTGTCAGAAATAGTATGGCCAGCAGGAGCAGGAGGTAATCATCCCCATGTACTGGACACTGGTGAGGCCACACCTTGAGTAGTATGTCATTTTGGGTACCTCAGTACAAGAAAGTTAACAAGGTGCTGGAGCAAGTGTGGAGGAGGGCAACAAAGCTGACGAAGGGCTTGGAAAATAAATCTTGGGAGGAGCAATTGAAGGAGCTGAGGTGGTTTAGTTTGAAGAAGAGGAGCTGATGGGACACCTCACCTACAAATGCCTGAAGGGACGTTGTAGAGGGGTTGGTACTGGCCTCTTCTCACAGGTGATTAGTGACACAACAAGAGGGAAGACCTTCAAACTGCAGTAGGGGAGGCTTAGGCTAGGCAGCAGGAAATATTTTTTCACAGAAAGAGCAAGCAGTCAGACATTGGAACAGGCTGCCCAGAGAGAGGGTTGAGTCACCACCCCTAGATGTGTTTAGAGGTCATTTAGATCTGGTGTTGAGGGATCTGGTGAATTTGGTAGAGTTGATGGTTGGACTCGATGACCCTGGGGGTCTTTTCCAACCTGAATAATTCTGTGATTCTCTGTTCCTGCATGAGTCAAAGTCTACTTCGTGCTGTGCTCCCACCTTGTGTGTTGCTAAATGTATAACTTCTGCCTTGAGAGCAGTATTATTGATGCTAATGGAAAACATTCCCTTATGGGATAGTTTAGCAGCTCTGAGTCAAAATACATGCAGTTGAGGAATACTGTTCAACAAGTAGTTTGCTAAAGAACTTATTTCTTTGCTGCTCTGTTACTCTAAGATGAGAAGAACAGAATGGATTGCAAAGAAAATGGCATTGAAAACTTTATTTTGTCAAAAGCCTTTGTGTTTCAGTGGTTGAATTACTTTGGCAAAACATGAATGATTACCCTAGAAACAGGAGTATCATATTTAATACATTTGTGATTAAAGCCTTTTATTAGTATAAAGAACTTTGTTTTGGTTAGAAATCTTTACATTTAAGTCTGCTTGGCAGTTAGTCCCCATTTCTCTTTATTCTTGCTTCCTTCTCACTTCCTTCTTGCTTTCACTTCCAAGTTTTACATGTCTTGAAGGTGAAGACCTGTTCAAGCTTCCATGTTTTGATAACATGTTTTTCATGCCTGGTATCACTGACTGTCTCTTCAGTAACCTGTAAGCATTTTTTTGGTAATCTGTTTTTTTCATGGTTTTGTCATTTTGAAGAAATTACAGTTTCCCTGTGGATTGCCCTTTACTCTTTTTATCTACGCGAGGTATGTAGGCAATTCTCCTATAACTCAGTCTTGTGGAAGTGTATTTACCAGCACGGAGAAAGATGTAGGTAATGCAGTAAGAAATACAACAGCATTATCATGATAGGAAAAAAATCCAACATTAACTCTATTAATATTTTACTTGCGAAAGCGTGTGTCAGCAGAAGTGAATTTACCTTCTGAAAGTGAACAGAGCCGCAGGGTTTGCAAGTGTGTGTGTGTGTATAAGTGAATTTCTTTTAATTAACAGGCACTTCATTAAAGCTTGATTGTGCTAATATCTAGACGTACTTAATGCTAGCCATTACAGAAATTCAGCAATTATCACTGAAACTACCAGTCACATTTTGAAAATAGATAAATAATAAACAGAAATACCATTTCTGCCTTTGATTAAAACTCAATGAAGCATCTAATACAGCCTCTTGCACTTTATTTTACACTCTAGCAAATGGCTTTAAGAAGTATAATCAAAGCTCCTGTGCTTGCAATAATGACAGCAATCTTCTCTTCCATGCAGTGGAGCACTACAGCCTTGAATACTTACTCATGATCTCGCTTTCAGTGTGGGACCTCGGAGATACCATTGGAAGCATTTGATCTAGAATGAAAGTAAGATTTGTAAAAAAGATATACAGCTTGTAAATGATTTTGGTTTTTTATTTCTTCTGAGCAGCTTAACCTTCAGGAAACCCAGCCGCTCATAGATGCCACTTCTGACTTTGGTTTATTCTCAAGGAGAAAGGAAAATGTGACTACTGCAGCACTGTCTATCAATCAGATATCAGTCCCTCTAATATATTGCAGATTAGACCACAAGTCTTTTTTTCTAGGCAATTAATTGGTGTGCAAGTCCAGATGTAAGTCAACTTTTGAAAGGTTTTAAGAATTGAAGCTATAAACAGTGATACACAATATTTTTCTTAGTATTTGGTCCCTCTGCAGAAAACCTCCCCTGTTTGCATTTGATGGGGAAGTATTTTAGTGACTTTTACAACGAGGAAATGTGTGCAGAACTCAGTAAAGCTACTTAGAGCCAGGCAGATGAAGAATTTAAAGTCAAGTTCCTGGATGATTTATCCTAGTAAATCTTGTCTTTGTATGCAAACACACACAAAGTTCTGCTTTGCTTTGGAATTTTATATTAACTTCAGAGTTAGGAAGTCCAGCGAAAGAAAGTAAAAAAGAAGTAAATCTCTCTTGACCAAAGTAAGAGTGCGTGGTGTCTGCTTGCTGTAGTTCCTAAGCCTCCCAGCAATTTCATGCCCAGCTGGTTTGATTTTAATTGAAGATGATTTTTGGCACAAACTCAGTATATTTGGCACAGAGATGAAACGACCAAAGTAGACTCAAACAAACAAGAGACATGACAGCTTGTGGATCTTGGACACTTTAGGACATGTTTGCAGAGAAGGAAGGACTTCCCTTGTGATCTATTAATGTTTTTCCAAAACTTCCACAGTCTGAGGAATATAAACTATTTCACTGGGGACTATTTGGGTTGGGTTTTTTTCTTTTTTTGGATTGACATGTATATGGCTGTAATTTAACTGGTGATGCAGTAATTGTTGGAAGCTTTAGCCTCGGCTTTACAGTATCACAGTATCACAGTATTATCAAGGTTGGAAGAGACCTCATAGATCATCAAGTCCAACCTGTCACCACAGAGCTCAAGGCTAGACCATGGCACCAAGTGCCACGTCCAATCCTGCCTTGAACAGCTCCAGAGTTGGCGACTCCACCACCTCCCTGGACAGGCCATTCCAGTGGCCAATGACTCTCTCAGTGAAGAACTTTCTCCTCACCTCAAGCCTAAATTTCCCCTGGCGCAGCTTGAGGCTGTGTCCTCTTGTTCTGGTGCTGGCTGCCTGAGAGAAGAGAGCAACCTCCTCCTGGCCACAACCACCCCTCAGGTAGTTGTAGACAGCAATAAGGTCTCCCCTGAGCCTCCTCTTCTCAAGGCTAAACAATCCCAGCTCCCTCAGCCTCTCCTCATAGGGCTTGTGCTCAAGGCCCCTCACCAGCCTCGTTGCCCTTCTCTGGACACGCTCAAGCACCTCAATGTCCTTCCTAAACTGAGGGGCCCAGAACTTTAGGTCTTGTAGTGCTGCTTATCTCTACCACTTGTTAAATATTTCCATCGCTTTGCTTAGGGAAGTAGAAAACAAGAGGAGTGGAATTCACTGCGCACTAAGTTAATAATTTTATGTCCTCTATCTCTTCTGACGTGGTGCTATTTCCACTAGGCTGAGTAAGAGAATGGAGCCTCTATCTTCAGAATATGAACTTTAAAATTACGTCTGAGTTGTAAGTACTGAAGGGGAAGCAGAACCAGTTAGGCTGAGGGATGATACCAGCTTAAAGTTTTGTTATGCATCTGCAGTGGGCACTGTCTAAAACCTGATGAGTCATAATTTAAACACAAAGATTATTGTTTGTGATAGAACTGGGCTATAGAGTCTTTGTGTCTTGACAGCCTATTGGCTTGCACAGGCTTAGCAGATATACCTAAAGCAAAACTGTTTGACCTGGACAGTTATGTAGGGTGGACTTCCCTGGGCAGTAGTGGAGCCCATATCCCTTCAGGTGTTTAAGAACATACTGGATGTATCCTTTAGTGCTCTGGTTTGGCTGATGTGGCAATGTTAGGCCCTAGGCTGGGCTTTTCCAGCCTCAGTGATTCTGTACTAATGGTGGTTTTGTTCCCATTTGGGTTTCTGTCATTTATTGCAGTTTGGGGTATGTTTTGCTTTCTACAGAGTGGGGATGTGTTTAACATAATTTTTTTGTGTTGGCTGGTTTTTTCCCCCTCTATATTCCAGGCAACAAAAACAGCTCTAATATTCTTGATGCCTCCTGCTTGACTGCTTCTTGTATGTTGTCTGCAGGTTTTCATTTTTGAACCTTCATTATGGGTCCTGTGCTTTTTGTACTGTGTGAAGAAGCCAGAGGGAACAGAGAGTACAGTACGCAGTTGCCCTGGTGCCTGTGTATCTAGAAAAGAGAAAATGAAGACAGATTGCTAATGCATATTTTAATAGGAAGTTATCAAGATTTCCCAAATATCTGTGTTTTCCTTCCCATTTGTAACTGCACTACAATGTAGAATAAACTATGTGCACTACAAAGTACGTATTCTTTCACTTGATGGCAAATAACTAGAGATTCAAGTTTTCTGGGGGGAAGAAAAAAAGCTCTTATCTTTGTGTAAGGGATGCATATGCATAATAACAATTAATAACAGAAAAGGTGTTTAAAACAGGAAAGTCTATAAAGCTCTACAAAAAGTACGAAAAATGTTGAACAATAGAAGGTGGCTCTTGAACCAGATGCGGAAAGAGCCCCCCTCTCCCCCCCAAAAAAGGACTCTCTGCTACGTTTGCTGAAATGAGAATCTGAGTTACATGTACTCTAAAAATCACTTAAAAATCCAGAGCAGTTCCACACGGAGTAATGATTATGGTCAGCATTATCATTTTTTTGCTTCCACTCAGCTTGCTCTCAAGAGGGATGTGGAGCTGCTGGAGGGAGTCCAGTGTAGGGCAATGAGGGTGATGGAGGTGGAGCACCTCCCTTATGAGAAGAGGCTGAGGGAGCTGGGTCTCTTTAGCTTGGAGAAGAGGAGACTGAGGGGTGACCTCATTAATGTTGATAAATATGTGAAGGGTGGGTGTCGGGAGGATGGAGCCAGGCTCTTCTCAACATCATCTAGTGATAGGATGAGGGCCAATGGTTGTAAGCTGGAACACAAAAGGTTCACAGAATCATTAGGGAATGGAAGTGACCTCAGAAGATCATCTTGTCCAATCCCCCTGACACAGCAGGATCACCTAGACCAAGTCACACAGGAACACATCCAGGCGGGTCTTAAATGTCTCCATTGAAGGAGACTCCATAACCACCCTGGGCAGCCTGTTCCAGTGCTCCATCACCTTCCCTGTGAAGAAGTACCTTCTCAGATTGATGTAGCCACGCAGCCTGCGGCTCCTCACACGAAAAGAGCAGAGCTAGATCTCACCTGTCTCCTGGTAGCAATCGGGGCTCTGTTCAGTTTTCCCATGATCCGTGGCAATCTCTGCCCCTGTATTTCAACATAAGAACGAACTTCTTCCCAGTGAGGGTGATGGAGCACTGGAACAGGCTGCCCAGGGAGGTTGTGGAGTCTCCTTCACTGGAGATGTTTAAAACCTGCCTGGATCTGTTCCTGTGTGACTTGGTCTAGGTGATCCTGCTGTGTCAGGGGGATTGGACTGGATGATCTTTTGAGGTCCCTTCCGATCCCTAATGATTCTATGATAGCACTTCTGACAACACTAGGCTGCGGTACCACAACAGGTCTGTTGAGGAGTTGTGCTGTTGTAATTCCTGCAATATCTGATCCTTGCAAACTATCCTTTTCGAGCTTTAGGAAAACACAAACTTTTGAGATTTTGGTGAAAGTTTGCCGGGTACATTTTGCTCTCTACCTGAACTGCTGGTTAGCCCTCATTCTCAGTGGTTCAAAATTCTCTTGCAATGTTTATAAGCACTGGTGACCATTTGGTTGCCTCTTTAATAACCTCTTCTGCACGTGTTTTTCTACAAGTCATAAGCACGCCGTGTTCTGAATTGTCTGGGTAATAGCTGCTGTCAGGAATTACTCCACTCTCTTCCAAAAAGATAAGCAGAAGCAGTGGAGATTTTTCTTTAAACTTTGTGTTTTGGAGATGAATACTCTTTGAAACAAGCATTCTGTGACAGTTCTGAGTGATAAAGTTTTATGACACAATTTCATGTTAAAACAAAAGATGCAGACTACTTCTCTTTCTTTAGAAAAGCAAATAGAGTGGACTTGGCGTGAAGCTAGATTGGCAGAATCCCAAGTCAAATTATCCATGTCTAACTACCTGCCACAGGTTCCCCGACTTCCAAACAAACACCTGGAGCTACTTGCTCCTCTGGAATACCGTTACTGCTCTGCTCTCATTTCCATTTTCTTCTAAAAGTTTGCTTGTTGCTGATGCATTGAGAGGAATAGATAGAGGGAAGCACCAGTAACTGATGTAGGAGGGAAAACATCCTTGTTTGTGCATCTAGAGTGAAGTGTAGCGGTATGTGCAAACACCTGTCATTAGTGGAAAAATACCTTCTTTCATTTTCACACAGCTTTCAGTTGGTTATCAGAGAATGAAGTGAAAAGAGAAGAATGGGAGGGGAGCAATACAAATAACACAAAGCTAAAATCTGAAGTAGTTAGTCTTCTCTAAGCCTTGAAGAGCTTCAAACAGAATTTATTCGATAGTCTTAATGCGCTTTAAGTTATAAAATTAAAAAAATTCTAAAAAGCACTGTAATTCCTTTCATGTGGAAGTGCAGGGTAATTTGGCACAGTGTCACAACACAAATTTTCCCCTCTGGTTTATTTATTGTTGTAGGGTACAGTAATGTGATGTAGTGATTATGAAGGCACGTATATTAATATGTTGGGAAAAGGTCTGAAAAGTACGTGCTTCTACAGGTTAACTTGACTGCTGTAGGCAAAGAGTAGATACAGCTGAAGATACTTTTCAGTAGCAAATAGTTTTTGAGAAGGATGAAATAATTGTACTCTGTGGTAACACACAGGCACCATGAGTCTGAGCAGACACGCGGTGCCAGTTCTGATTTCACTGTTCTTCATTATTTCCCAGTATTAAAGTCAAGAGCTTATTGCTGATGAAAGTGAACGTCAAGCAGTGCCATGTCAGGTTTCTAAACTGCTCCCTCCCGATGAAGTTTCCTCTCTTTTTGTCTGTCTCGAAGAAAAAAAGAGTAAGTGGGTAGGAAGCTATTGTGCTGTCAGTTAGGAGGAGGAGGCTGAGCTCCATGCAGGGTTTCTGCTAGTTTGCTGCTATTAGGATGCTTTTACTAGTCAGGTAGGGGAGGTAGGCTTGACATCAGGGAAACGGAGACTTGAGGAAAAATGAAAGATTAATAAAACGTTGTCAGATACTCGGATGTCTGGCTCTTCAGGAGCAAGATGTGTGGCCAGCAACTGGTAGACAACCAATAAGGAGGGGTAGGATGATGAGGATGATAAAAGTAAAGAATGCTGCTGCTTGTTAAATTGCTGTCAGACCTCAGTGGAATATCTTGCTTCCTAATAACATTTGTTATTTTCTCTACCCACATGCTACAGCGAAGAATCTCAAAGCAAATTTGTGGGATCCGTGTTAGCGTGTGTTATACACCAGAAGTTGTGCTTGGCTGAAATAAAGACTTTGTTTGTGGGGTATTGAAAGTCTGCCTTCAGCTGCAATTTTATTTGTGTTTCCTGGGAAGAAAAGTAAGGATTTTTCTTCTAGTACAGAAGCTTTTAAGTAGTCAGGATGATATATTTACAATGTAAACCACATTCTATTGATTTACTAGTGACCTGGCAGTGCTGGGTTAGCAGTTGAGTTTGGTGATCTTAAAGGTCTCTTCCAACCAAAATGCTTCTATGCTAAAGACACATCACTGCATGCTGATGTTTCCTGCTGCTACTAGCCATGTTGCAGGAGAAATCTGTTGTCTGAGGTCATTGGCTTCCAATATTAGAAGAGCATAAACAACATACATAGAGTAACATATATATATATAGTCATTAATGAGCATAATGTTTGGATGACTGACATTTACGTGGTTTTGAGTGTCAGGCTGATAAGCTTGTCAGTCTGTGAATGGGGAACAAATCCTTTAAAAAATTGCATTTGCTCTTCCATGACAGTGGGTTTGGAAAACAAAGTACATAGACGTATGAGCTTAGAAAATTAACCCAAGGCTTCTGTATAGAGTCATAGAAGCCTAGAATGTATTAGGCTGGAAGGGACTTCAAAAGATCATCTAGTCCAAGAAGCAAGGACATCTCCAACTAGAACAGACTCCCCAGAGCCCTGTCCAGCCTGACCTTGCTGGCTTCACGATGGGGCCTCCACCACCAATCTAGACAGTGATCCACCACTCTAATATTGAAGAACTTGTCCCTAATGTCCAGACTAACTCTACATTTTTCTATTTTAAAATCATGACTCTCATCCCATTGTTCCATGCCCTTGTGAACTGGTCTTCTCTAGCCTTCTTACAGACCCCTTTCAGGGATCAGAAGGTTGCTGAAAGGTTCCCCCAGAGTCATCTTCTCTTCAGGCTTGAACAACCCCAGCTGTCTTAGTCTGCCTCTAGGAGAGGTGGTCCAGCCTGTTACATTATTTTGTGGCCTAAGGTGAGTCATCTGTGCCTACAACCATGCTTGAAGGGATCAGTTGATCAAACTGGATGTACACAAATCCATGCGCCCTGATGGGATGGACCCGCAAGTGCTAAGGGAGACGGCGGAAGTCATTGCTAAGCTGCTCTCCATCATCTTTTCTAAGTCCTGACGATCAGGAGAGGTGCCTAGGCAGGGGGATTGGACTAGATGATCTTTGAGGTCCCTTCCAATCCCTAATGATTCTATGTCCCCACCTTTCCAGTCCTTGGCTATACAGTTGGATGTGCATAAAGGGTGGGGGACAGGGAGAGGACAGTAAGTGAATAGCACTTCCTTTTCTGTGTGAGCTGAAAGGACAGAGTAAGCACATGTGAACATTCTTCTTACAGTTTTGTTTATTTTTATTTTAAATCTTCAGGCCACAGCTTAGCTTAGCTGGTTCATTTTCATTTGTGTGACTTTGAATTTTATTCTTCTAGTCGTATGCACTTTCCATACTCTTAGCAACTGATGCAGAATCTTAGATAATCTGCTGCTGCTGTCTGGACCAGAGTCCATTATGACCAGAGCCTGAATAATCAATGAATTTCATAAATTCTTGTGTGTATATTGAAGTGTTAGATATTAATCAGAAAGTAATATCTTGTGAGCAAGATAATATTAGTTAGCATTCTGTCAATCATTTCATGTTCCGTGTATTCTTGGAACCTCATATCAGAAGAGAGAGCAGCTACCTGAAGAGCAGAAGAGTTCTTCTTATAAAAATCACAGAATAAGACATTTAAGGATTACAAGAGTGTTGCAAATTTATTTAACAAAAGCTAGTAACTTGATTGTATGTAACTAAAATGTAACTTCCCAGAACCTTCCATCAATTCCATGTATATTTAAATTGGAATGAATCTGCAAGTTTGATCAGCTTTGTTCCTCCTCTGTTAGTCAGCATTAGAATGTATTTCCCATCAGGGCAATATCTTATCCTCTTCCTAGCTCTTGTTTGGTTATTACTTCTTTTGTTTTCTGTGCAGAAGTGCTGTATTTCAATCTGACTGTCTGCAAGACGGACCGGTGTAGCACTATTGAAGAGACTAGATAGCCCTGATTCTTTTAATCTCAGTGACAGGTTGTCTTTTCAGTGAGCTGTGAATGCATTCACCACATGCTCTCACTTTACTTGAAATACAGCTTTCACTTAAAGATTCTCCCATGAGACTAGTCACTGGAATATACCAAAATGACTTGTAAGAGTCCTGTTTCTAAGATAAGACAAGGAGGTACTGTCATTACATTTGTTTCTTATATTGGATGTTAATTAAGCACCTCTGCTGGTATAATTGCAGTAAACTACAGATGTGTGCTGCAAGCATATGTGTTGTATGTGAGCATAGATTTGTAATCTACTCTGTACTGAGTACATTGCCGTGTGTAGCTTTTAAGTTAGCTTGAGTTCATAGCACATGGGAGTTCATGTTAACATCAAGCTCTGGAGCGGTATTTGAAAGCTGAAGTAACTAAAATGAATAGAAAAGTGAGACAGATTAAAAGATATGCCATACCTGGGAAACATTCTTCAGGAAAAAAAAAAGTCTATATTCCTCTAGCAGGGTATAGTTTGGGGTGGAGGTCATTAAAGGGGATTAAATGACCCAGCAGCAGCAGGAATCGCCTTTTCCTTTAGTGCAAATAAGTAGATTCCTGCAGTCATGGGAAAATAGTAAGTGGCTGAACTGGAGTAGATTCTGATTGTAGAAACACTGTTTGGTTGGTATTGTTAAATTATGGTAGACATTGCCTGTTGTGACAGAGAAGGACTTTAATTACCTCAAAATAGTTATGAATATTTGATCTAGATAGACTTGAAGCAATACCATGGCATAACACAATGGCATAGGAAGCCCAGCTTCTCCAGTACACAGCTAACTCAAGTTATTCAGTTAAGAATAAAATACAGCTATGAATAATTCTAGCATAGTTTACTTTGAGTTGCTTAATTGTTTGAGTGAATCCTAGGTGGTGATTGGAAGATAATCTAAACAAGGAGAGGATTAAATGCTTTGGTCACTCCAGAATTTTCATGCAAATAAGGCTGTTCCTCTTATAGTCTGTTATTTTTAACAGCTTATTGTCCATTAATATTGGTGGAAAATGCATTCCATGGAGCATGAACGACCTTGGTGACCCTTGACCAGATGAGGAAGAGAGCTGGGAACATACTGATTTTCTCATTTTTCAGTATAGCAGCAATGCTCCAGTCTTTGTATTGTTTACAGATTCCACAGGCCCCTGTTTCCCTCTGCTTTCAGCATGGTTTTCAGTTCTGTTTTGCAAGTACTTTCATATTCTGACTTTTAAAAAACTATCTATTTCTATTTAAAGTCCATTTCTATTTAAGAGTGTATGCTCTGAGCAGCGGTAAAGATGTACTGGCAGTGTACACTTCTGGTGATACAGATGTAAATGGATAAAAGTTCCCTATAATGAAATTAATTTTCCTGTAGAGGGGTATTCTTACCTAAAAGTCCTTCCCTTCTTTTTGTGCAGACCTGACTGGATGTGATGGCTAGAATGTAAGCATAGAGTTGCACCTACTGATCGGGCATAGCTGAGTTGTTGAGATGCTAACTAAAAGGATTCATCAGCTTTTCTAGCCAGGACGTAAGTGTAATCTTGTGGTTATTCTCCTCTTATTCTGCAAATGCTCAGTACAAAACTGTACAACTGCAAAACCAGTCTAGAGATAGCATATAGGTCAAGGGCAACAAAAAGGGCTTCTTTAAATACATTACAGGTAGAACTAGAACTAGAGGCAATATAGGCCCCCTGCTGAATGAGGTGGGTGGTCTGTAGACAGAGGATACAGAGAAAGCAGAGATGCTCAACACCTCTTTTGCCTCTGTCTGTGCTTCTGGGGGCTGTCTTGAGGGCTGTTAGGGACAGTCATCATGGGGGGATTGGACTAGATGATCTTTCGAGGACCCTTCCAATCCCTAATGATTCTATGATATAGATGCCACAAAACAGGAGAAGCAGAAGGAGTAGAGTACAAGGGGAAAATAATAAGTTTTCTCCATTATCTAAGATTTTACTTTGTTGTTGAATAGAATTAAAAGATTTTGAGACAAGTGATTTGCCATCAATAAACTGGAGAACTAAAACATGTAAAAAGCATCATGGTGTGCCCTGACGAAGGCCAAGTTAGTATACACAGATGATGAGGCTTTTGGTTTTTAGGAAGGTTATGATTTCAAAATAGCATGAATAACACATGCAGTTAAAATACAAAAAATAAAACCCACTTTGTCAGAAGGGAAATTCAGAGCTGACACTTTAATTTAAGTGGTATTTCATCTTGAAGTCTGCTGGTTAGTAATAAAAGTATGCTAAATTATTAACTAAATGTAATAACTAATTATATTACTATCTTCCCACTCGGAAATACTTGTAATTATCTTTGCTGTCAGAACAAGCAAAGAGACACACAAAACTTGAGATTCAGAGTTTTCAAGGAAGAAAAACTTAAAGAATCATAGAATGTTAAGGGTTGGAAGCTACCTGTAGAGACAATCTAGTCCAACCCCTCTGCCAGAGCAGGATCACCTAGGACAGGACACAGGTGTCCATCCAGGTGGGTTCTGAAAGCCTCCAGAGCAGGAGACTCCACAACCTCTCTAAGCAGCCTGTTCCAGGTCTTCATCAACCTCACAGTAAAGAAGTTTCTCCTCATGCTGTGGTGGAATTTACTATGTTCTAGCTTATACCCATTATTCCTTGTCCTATCATTGGGCACCACTGAAATGAGACTGGCCTGTTTTACTTGTCATCTACCATGCTGACATGTAGAAATTAACATCCCTCACAGCCTTCTGTCCTCTAGACTAAACAGCCACAGTTCTCTCAGACTTCTCTCATAGGAGAGATGTTCAATTGCCTTAATCATCCTTGTAGCTCTCCACCAGACTCTGTCCAGTAGATCCTGGCCTCTCTTGAATTGGGGATCTTAAAACTGGATAGTTTGATTTGACCTGGCCAGTGGATTTGCAGTGCACTTGACTACATCTGATTGTTGCAATATCTGTGAGAATTCATGCTGCGTTGTTGTGCAGAACTTCAGAAGGTGAGGTGAAGGCCCCATTTGAGAAGCCACAGAGTACACTGGCCACATTTCCCACCCTGCCCTCGTGGGTCCACGTGCGCCAGAACAACAACGTGGCTTTTGGCGAATGACACCTACTCGGTGTACCTCCACAGTGGTTTAGGTTGGTTTGTTTTTTCTTTAAGGCTTTTTTTTTTTTTAGTATAGATGACTTTTATCTTCTTTCCTAGAAGAGTTGTTAATTGGTGTTATTGCTGGAATGACCTAACATCATCACATTGGCCAGGCAAGGGCACTAAAGGCCACAGCCAGTCTGTCCTTAAACATCTCTCCAGGGATGGGGACTCCACCACTGCCCTGGGAGGCCCTGCTGGCCACACTATCTCTGATACAAGCCAGGACCCCAATGGCCTTTTGTGCCACTTGGGCACCCTGATGGCTCTTGCTCAGCTAGTTGTCAGCCAGCACTCCTAGGTGCCTCTCTGCCAGGCTGCTCCCCAGCCACATTTCCCCCAGTCTGTAGCCCTGCTTGTATGCCTTTAACTTGTTTTTTTCTGGAAGCTATGTCTGGCAGGTTTTTTTAGAGAAGGGGGGGAAGTAAAAGAAATTGTGTGATAACACAATCACATAAATTTTTAAGCTAATTCTATTATTCCTTGCAACTATAATTTCACAGCGATGGAGATGCGTTTTTATATGAGGTTGCCTAGAAGAGCTTAATCTCAGATCAGTACCAAATCCAAAGCAAAGCAGTAAACATGCTGGTTGAGGTTATCCAAAATAAAAATGTTAAGTGTTTAATTCCATTTTTACAGCTCACTGATAGTCAGAATGGAACGTTAGGGCTGAGAAAAACCTTAAGCTCCCACATTTGAGTTACAACCCCATTGTTTTGAAGCTCTCCAGCCTAGGCTCATTATCATGTCACCAGGCTGCCATGCTCACATACTCGTAAGGTCCAAGATTTTCTCCTGTGTTTTGAGAAGTTCAACATGTTGTGTAGGTAAAGACTCTGGTCCTACACCTAAGGGATTCCTTTAGATTTAGAGGTGCCTGCCAACATGAGCTAATGTTCAAGAGGGATGTGCAGCTGCTGGAGGGAGTCCAGCTTAGAGCCATGAGGATGATGTAGGAACTGGAGCACCTCCCTTATGAGGAGAGGCTGAGGGAGCTGGGTCTCTTTAGCTTGGAGAAGAGGAGACTGAGGGGTGACCTCATTAATGTCTATAAATATGTGAAGGGTGGATGTCAGGAGGATGGAGCCAGGCTCTTCTCAATGTCATCTAGTGATAGGATGAGGGGCAATGCTTGTAAGCTGGAACATAGGAGGTTCCACATCAATATGAGAAGGAACCTCTTCACAGTGAGGGTGACGGAGCACTGGAACAGGCTGCCCAGGGGGGTTGTGAAGTCTCCTTCTCTGGAGATGCTTAAGACCTGCCTGGATGTGTTCCTGTGTGACTTGGTGTAGGGGATCCTGCTGTGTCAGGGGGATTGGACTGGATGATCTTTCGAGGTCCCTTCCGATCCCTAATGGTTCGATGTGTTATTTGCACTTCACGCAGTGAAAACAGGTCACACAACAGGAATGTCCAGAGCTGTGTGGTAAAGCTACTGGGTTATTTATTTTTCCATTTTGCTTTTTCTTTCAAATAGCAGCTTCTTTAAGTGGAGAAGGCTCTGCATTAAGAGCTGTTCTATTTAGGTTAATTGTACCTCTGGACGTATTTTGAAGTATCATGTAGGTGGCAGTTCAACCTGTGCTGGATGTTGGGAAAGATGTTCTCCTTTTAGGGTAGAATATCAGTAAATACTTCCAGGAAGCAGCCCTTTGCTGTTACCACTCTTCAGTCAGATCTCCTTCTTGATCCCACCTGGGTTTTTCTGAGAAGTTAAATACGTGTGATGGGGAGGAAGGGAGCAAAGCAGCTCCCTTTGAGTTGTGAAGTGCAGCGTTAAGGCTTTTTCCGCGTAGGGACTTCCTGGATTCCTTAAACATATGGATGAATCCCATTTGTTTTACAGTGAGGACAGGTGAGGAATGAGCATTAGCAGAGGAATTATTCTTATCCTGGCTCATTACTGAGTCTCATGTCTGAGCTGAAGAGATCACCTCTTCAGAAACTATCAGGCTCAAAAGGTACTTCATTAGCCTCTGTGCTGAGATTGCCAACAAGTACCAATTAGTTCCAGGAGGTGTTTGTTGCTGTAATGAAATCCCTTCTCTGATAGAAATAGTAATGATAGTAGGCGAGTGCTGCCTGTGCCGGGCTTGCGGAGTCTTGCGTGTAGTGTCTTGGCTGATTGTGTGGTGATTTTGTAAGTCCCATTACATGCAGATCTTCTCCACCTGTGAAGTGTCAGTCAGCTTTCTGTCATTGATAGCTGCTTCCTGATTAAAGTTGGTTTCTTAATTTCTGTAATCTTCAGTGTTTGTCTTTTCTATCGCTGCAGCTGTACTAAACAAATTCTGGTGTCTAGCTGGTCTCAGACTCAGGTACTTGATCTGGCTTCACAGAGTATTTCTTATTAAATATGTACTTATTCCTTCTATATTGAATTTTACAGCATTTTGTATTCCAGTGCCTGTGCATTGCCTCTTTGTTTTTCATTTCTTCTCTCTGCCATTCCAGTGGGCCTTTTTCCCAGCAAATACATTTTCCTCCAGAGTTAATACAAATTACCAATGAGATGTCAACGCTTTGCCACTTTATTGTTCAAATTTACCCTCTTTCCGCCTAGGGAAGATATTTTTCAAATCTGTGCCCGTTCTGATCATTGATCTTGTTAGTCCATTAGAAGAAATAGCTTGTGTCCTTTTCATGTGCATTACTTGTTTTTTAGCTGATGCTCTAAAGTCACTGCAAGTTCACAGGCTGCTCTGTTCCTTGTTACATTTTCTGGGAATGAGTGTTCACTAAATTATCCTAAAGCCATGGGACTGCAGTGTGCCCAGGTGGCACCAAAGGCCAATGGGATCCTGGCTTGTATCAGCAACAGTGTGGCCAGTGTGGGTTGGGCTCTTTTCCCAGCAACAGGACGAGCAGGCAGAGTCTGAAGCTGCATCGGGGAGGGTTTGGCTGGATGTTAGGAAGCCTTGTGGAAAGGGTGATCAGACCCTGGAGTGAACCTCCCAGGACAGCGGTGGAGTCCCCATCCCTGGAGGTGTTTAAGAACAGACTGAAAGTGGCATTTAGTGCCATGGTCTAGGCTGTGGTGATGCTGGGTCATGGTCTCAGCTGGGTGATCTCAGAGGTCTTTTCCAGGCTCAATAATTCTGATTCTGTAACTGTCACAAGGTAGATTTGTAGCCGTCTCCTAAGGCTGAAATTGTACTATGAGAGGAAGAGTTAACTTCTTCAGTCTCAGATGTAGAACAGAAAGTTGTTGTGTATTGCCCAGGCAACTTGGTGTGTTATTTCTTTTCCTGAAGCAAGAGCGCTCCTGCAAGGAGCACCAGGGAGAGGAAGTGTCCTCTGCCCTGCTCTTTTGAAGGGTGGGATAGGTTTGCTTGCCCCTCCAGACTGTTCTACTGACTCCTACCCAAACGCCAGCCTCACAAAGCTAAGGTCTGATAATTCAGCATCCTGTCTGAACAAGACAGTTGGTGTGAACAGAAAATGTAGCCAAGCTTGATGATTTGTAGGGGAGAGAGTAAAGTTGGTGTTGGAAAATACTACTAACTAACAGCACCTTACTCTGTCAGCTTCCAGAAAAGTCTTTGAGTTTTTATCTTGTCCCAATTGTGAAGTATCTAGCACACGTTTTGAGGAGTGTGTTTTATTCTCCAGTAGGTCTGGCTTGGAGCACCCTGAGGGTGATGTGTAATGCCACTCACCCAAAAGACCATTTGTTGCTTGATGTTCCTCAGTGTGGTCATGCTCCATTGCAGAAAGCATGAGTTTGGATTTACTCTTGCTGGCAACTGACGTGCAAGTCTTCTCTCTTATTGATGAAGCATGTTACAGCGGCTAGATTCTGCTTAATGAAGGATGAGAATTTGGGAACACAAGTGTTTTGGGAAAAGAAATGAAAGACACCCCCAAGCTGTTACCACAACAAAGGGAAGTGATTAGATTTGTGGAAAACGGCACCTCTGCGATGCAAAGAGCACAGAAATCTGGTGGATAAAGCCTTATGCAATCTGACCTGTGTCTTGAGAGGGGATGGGATGACCTCCTGAAGTCCCATCCAACTTAAATTTATCTATCAGTTCTGAAACTGTATTCATGTGTCTTAAAGTGAAACTTCATTTCAATGTGCATGGTCATCTAAATTAATAAGAAATCATCTAAATTAAGAAGAAAAAGATGAGAAAACTGACAACAGTGTCTCATCCCTTTTATTACTGAATACGCTACTTGGCCCTAAAATTTCTTTAGTTAGTTCTGAAGGTACAATTCCCGTAAGGAGTTTCTTCCCCTTTTATCACTTGATTTTACCTTTATATATTCTGCCACTATTTAAGCAAAAATACAATCTATCTTCTCTCTTAATAGCGTGAATGAGGTTTTCTTAAATTGCTGCTAGTCTCACAAGGCAGTTATGGTGTATGTATCCTTTTATTTTAAATGCTCTTGGTCCCAGAGTAATATTTGTTTGAAAATTAGATATCGGTAGGTGGGACTGAAAGTTGTAAAAGTGATGACAGTCAAGGAATAGGAATTATGACCCAGCCAGTGTCCTATTGGTGAAGTCAGTATAGGGAGCTTAAAGTAGTGTTTTACAGACACCACTTCTGATTTACTTGTGTACGGAGAAGCTCTGCGAAGAGCTGGAGACTGTGGGGGCAGGAAGAACTTGCTGGATTGAGGCAAAGACTTGATGTTTTGATGTTTTTTTGGCTTTGGGAACAAGTAGCATGCTTTAAAGCAAGATAACTGCTTTCCTTAAGAAACCAGACAGTGCTTGGAGGAAAGGTGAACGGCTGTGTAAATTGGAAATGGCCTCCAACAGTTTGCTTAGACCAGATATATTTAAATTTTTATAAAAATAGCAAAAAGTAAAGGGCGGGGTAGGGGGGAAACTCTTCTGAGCACAGTTTCTTTAGCTTTGAGAAATAAAGGTTTGGGAAGTGCAAGTGGAAATTTTTTAATGGTCAATGAGGTTAACGAAGGCTGGTTTAACTCCTTTTAAAAGAAGCCTGGAGAGGAATGTCTGACGTGGGCAGTGCAGGAAATATCTGCTTCTCCACACACAATCTGTGTAAGTGACTACAACAAATTTCGTTGCCCTTTAATGCTAGTTCAGGCATAGTTGTTCCTTCCTTCCTTCCTCTCTGGTGGTGCTTTGAAATTCTGCTGAGTCTTGTACCATGTTTTTTCAGGTATATCTAGTTCTTAACTGAAAGTGCAGTGCACCATCAGCCTTCGTGGTCTGGTTTCAAAACCAAAGCAAACCATGCACTGGGCAAGCTTTATCTGTGATTCTGCAAATCACGCAGCGTGTCAGAGCAGAAAATACTTGTCGGTGAGAAAAATACTAAAGGAACAAAGCCACACAAGTAGTGGTGCTTGGATAACACTTTAGTGACTACAGACTTTGCTTACTAGTGTAATAGTTATATAGCAATATGCATACAGGGCAGACCTTCTCAGTCCTAGTATATATTAGAGAATCATAGAATGCATTTGGTTACATGGGACCTCCAGAGGACATCTAGTTCACCTACCCTACAACAACCAGTCAGCTTGTTCTGTAAATGAGAAGCAGCATAACATTAGTCATAAGTAAGCACAAGTGTGATGCATTTTATACTAGTGAAGAATATTCCCCTTGCAGAATTCAGAGAAATTTCTATTTGGATTTATGAGGTAATGAAGTTAAATTGTACTTAATTCATCCTATTAAAGAATGAAAACTAACTGCTCTGCCTGCTGTAAGCTCTTAAGTGTGACCTTGTATCTCCATGAAATTGTTGCAATATTAAGGGTTTGGGAATCCTCATTGTTGGGTTTTGTCCCCTTAGGCACTTGACATTGAGGCCTGAACTGCTTAGCCTGGTCTGGGAGACTTATGACATCCTTGGAGGCTGCTCTTGCTCTTGCAGCTTGGCTGCTAAACTAACAGCTGCTGGATTGGAATTTCTCTGGGAAATCCTAGGATTCTCTTTTCAGGTGACAAGCCTGAATGGTTTTTTTCCTGCAGTGCTTTCTGAGGTGACTTCTGATGAAGTGTAAGGTCCTGCATCTGGGTTGAGGCAATCCTAGGCACAAGTACAGACTGGGCAGTGACTGGCTGGAGAGTGGCCCTGAGGAGAGGGACCTGGCGGTGCTTGTGGACGAGAGGCTCAACATGAGGCAGCAGTGTGGACTCGTGACCTAGAACTCAAACCGGATCCTGGGCTGCATCAGAAGTGTGGCCAGCAGGTCGAGGGAGGTGATTCTCTCCCTCTACTCTGCTCTGGTGAGACCCCACCTGGAGGACTGTGTCCAGTTCTGGAGACCTTATTACAAGAAGGATGTGGACGTGCTAGAGTGAGTGCAGAGGAGGGCCACGAGGATGATCAGAGGGCTAGAGCAGCTCTCCTATGAGGCCAGACTCAGAGTTGAGGCTGTTCAGTCTGGAGAAGAGGAGGCTCCTAGGTGACCTTATTGTGGCCTTCCAGTATCTGAAGGGGGCCTACAAAAAGGCTGGGGAGGGACTTTTTAGGATGGTGGGTAGTGACAGGACTAGGGGGCATGGAGCAAAGCTGGAGATGAGTAGATTTAGAGGGGATGTGAGAAGGAAGTTCTTCACCGTGAGAGTGGTGAGAGCCTGGAATGGATTGCCCAGGGAGGTGATGGAGGCCCCATCCCTGGAGGTGTTTAAGGCCGGGCTGGATGAGGTTCTGGCCACCCTGATCTAGGGTTGGGTGTCCCTGCCCATGGCAGGGGAGTTGGAACTGGATGATCCTGTTCTCCCTTCTGACCCCAACTGACTGTATGAGTTGGTCCAGGTGATCCTGCTGTGTCAGGGGGATTGGACTGGATGATCTTTTGAGGTCCCTTCCAATCCCTAATGATTCTATGGTTCTATGACCTCCATGTCACCTCCCACTCTCTTGAGTCTCATTAATATTGGGTATCAAGATAATTTCTTGTAACAATTTTGGTGCGGTCTGTTATTTTAATAGAAATTTGTTAGGGCTACCAAATTGTAACAGGCTAAGATTATTTCTTATAAATATTCTGTAAATTTAAAACAAAAAGGTCTCACGGCTACAATTTCAAAGGACAAATTAAAAGAGGTTGTGTCCTCTTTTCAACATGGGTGTACCCATTAAGTACTGAAAACTGTCTACACTAAGAAACAGTTTTGAAACTCATTTAGTTTTTAACCCTCGGAGTTTTACTAAACTTCCTTCTGACAGAGAGATGCTTTTATGTTTTAATTTCTGGGAACAGTTTGCTCTCCAACACCCAGAGAAGATTTCCCTAATCATAACATAGACCTAAATACACAGACACTTTTCATCACTAATACATTTCATTACTAATGAATTAATTAGTGCTGTTCTCCAGGGGGGAAGCATTTTTCCAAGTTTTAATGTGGATTTCTTTGAAATTCCACAACTCTATGGACGGCACAGCACTAGCTATGTGGGGGGTTTATTGGGGGTTTTGGATTCATTTAATTTCTACTTTAGCTTAAACAGTATGTGTCACACACTCAAGAAAACTAGCCTGTCATTTCATCAGTCATAGGAAACTCTCACCATGCTCACTGATAATAAGATTTAAGTGAAAAGATGAGGGCCCATTTTCTTGACACTTGTTTTATTATTTGTTTTTTAATAGTATTATAGTTATTATTAGATGAATGTATTTCTCTTAACCAATAAGCTTATTTCACATAGAATCATAGAATCATTAGGGATTGGAAGGGACCTCAAAAGATCATCTTGTCCAATCCCCCTGACACAGCAGGATCACCTAGACCAAGTCACACAGGAACACATCCAGGCGGGTCTTAAAAGTCTCCAGTGAAGGAGGCTCCACAACAACCCTGGGCAGCCTGTTCCAGTGCTTTGTCACCCTCACTGGGAAGAAGTTCCTTCTCATATTGATGTGGAACCTTCTATGTTCCAGCTTACAACCATTGCCCCTCGTCCTATCACTAGATGACATTGAGAATAGCCCAGCTCCATCTTCCTGACACCCACCCTTCACATATTTATAGACTTTAATGAGGTCACCCCTCAGTCTCCTCTTCTCCAAGCTAAAGAGCTCCAGCTCCCTCAGCCTCTCCTCATAAGGGAGGTGCTCCAGTTCCTTCATCCTCATTGCTAGACCTATGCTGGACTCCCTCCAGCACCATTATTCTATTAATCAATGTGTCGTACGGAAGAGTACATTAATGCTAAGTTCTTGTTAAAAACTGTGGAGAAAGGTAGCAAACTGAGCTGATACTACATGGAGCTAATTAAAAACAAACAGCTGAGTAGTATAAAACATGATGAGGATCAGCTTCATGGAGTATACGCTCATCTGCCAGAGTTCAATGTGTGTTTGTGTCTGGTCTAGTGAACTAAAACCTTGTGTCAGGCATTTGAAAGATGTGAGAAACTGCTGAATGTAGTTTGTTCTTTTGGCTCGCTGTTAGAGTTGAGCTGAACACTGCCTTACCGCTAAACAGGCATAGATGAAGAATGTTTACTTCTGCTGATTTTGAAAAAATACTAGAAAATGGTAACAGATGGCTTAGCTGCTAAAGGCAAGTAAAAATGCAAATAATTTGAAATTATATGAAGTTATGGTTAGTGGTTACTCATCAGCTAAAGCAGTTTATGTTGGTACAAAAGCAGCTAGCATATTTCCCTGAGGAGACAGATTTTTCCCAACACAATCCTTGTAAACTAAAGTTCTTCTTAGTGAAATAAATCCAACAGTAGTATAAAATCCAAAGATCCTTCTAAAATAAAAATAATTAGTATTGCAATTTATTTGCTAGACTAGGCAGCTAATATGGCTTTTACAAAGTAGGCATTAAGTGTGTTTTCAGAACCATTTCCAAATTATATAGACTGACAATATCAACAAAGCTGCTTTATTAGTTCTGTTTGGGCCCCGTGGCATCATTAAAACCACTGTTCATCTACAGCTTGATTCTGTTAATGGCAGATGGTGAGCTAATGCTTAGTTCCTATAAGTTATATATGACTCCCAGGCGATGTCCGAGCCCCTTGCATGGCCTATTGAACGTTCACCCCTGTAACTTATGTCAGAAATGAACGGGCTGCTTTAGTTATGTTTTTAATTTATTTTTTGGTGCACTTTATTATGTTTTAGTAAAGAATAAAAGCAAGAAACCAAAAGCATTAATTGTAGCTGTGAAGGCTTGCATCCCAAATGCAAGACATAGTGACTTCAGTAGGTTGTTCATATTTTAAGTCAGAAGCATGAGGTCCCACAAGGGCAGCGTATGAGGGAAAGACGGGAACAAATCCTGTGGTGGCAAGACAGGGATCTGTAGTCAAACTTCACTTTGCAGTGGATTTTCTGTAGAGCCATTGCAAGCGACTGACAGAGGGTCTGTAGTGGCAAAGCTGGCATTAAGTAAGGTGTAGAGAACAGCTTTGTGGCTGTCAACTAAAATGTAGGCTACGCATCTGGTCAGAGGCACGTGTGGCTGGTAGAATTGGAACCTTGGTGATTTCTTAAATAACATTAATATTAATGCTATACTTCCATCAGTTTGCTTCTGCTACCCTGCCACATGGTTTTCCATATTTCACAGTGCACACATCATTTGAGTTCTGAGGAAGATTTGCTTAGTCAAAAAGTCAGCCGTATTCAAATTATTCATAAGGGAAATTGCATCTTAGGCAATTAAAATGTGTGCAGGGTAAAAGAAAATGTTAATTCCTGAAAGGGAAATGTGGATGCTCTGTCTACAAAAAAATGTTACTACAAATTATTTTCTGTTACTGAGCAGCTAATAGTAAAAAGAAACTTGTTTTAATCTGAGAGGAACCATACAAGGGTAGGGTGAAAAAGAGTTAGTTCTATTTACATTTTTGCTTTTGTTTTTCTGCTTATGATGTAGACTGTTCTATGTCTAACCTTTCCCTCTAAAAAAATGTGTTACTTGTCTCAGGGATGGCAGTGAGTTTTATTTTCATGTGATTTGATATGCTAAATATAACCGGTTTTGCACAAATTCATGTCTCTGAGCTCACCCTGCAGTTAGATGGATAATGGGGAAGGAAAGACTGGTGTGATTGGGTTTTGGATTCTTAAATGATGTTCCCCATATGATACTGGGGTTAATTTACTTGAAAAAACGTGAGGGACGTGTGATAAACACTGTACCCTCATCATCAATCTCTGACGATTTACAAGGGAGGGAAATTATCTGGGCCATATTTAAAATCAGTTAGGGAGAATAAGGTAGTACATTGTGAGTATCTTTTGCCCCTTCAGAATGTAAATAACACAAATTGGATTTTGCTAGATGCACGTCTAGTCACTGATGTGCAATTTATGACCCTTGCAGTGAAATTGGATTATGAGTTGTCTTTTCCTTATAAATGAATAACCCCTATAATAATTCCTTTCAAGCTTCTGTTTTAATTGAAGTTTGCAAGCTTGCACTGATGAAGTGGAGTAACTGAAAATATCCTCCCCACTCCAAAACATGATCATCAGTTACTTCTCTACTTGTAGAATCACAGAATCATCATGGCTGGAAAGGACCTCTAGGGTCATGGAGTCCAGCCTTTTATCCTAGTGTCTAGCCACTAGACCATGTCCCCAAGCACCACGTCCACTCGTTCCTTAAACACCTCCAGGGATGGTGACATCACCACCTCCCTGGGCAATCCATTCCAGTACTTAACCACCCTCTCAGTAAAGAATTTCCTTCTAATATCCAATCTAAACCTCCCCTGATGCAACATGAGGCCATTTCCCCTCGTCCTATCATCACTAATTTAAGAGAAGAGACCAACACCAGCCTTGCTACAACCTCCTTTTAGGTAGTCATAGAGGGCAATAAGGTCTCTTCTCAGTCTTCTCTTCTCTAGACTAAACAACCCCAGCTCCCACAGCCTCTCCTCGTAGGGCATGTCCTCCAGCCCCTTCACTATTCTTGTTCATTTTCTGGCCTCTGAAGCTGGGTTTGTTCCTTCCTGATGGTTCTGTAGCAGAGTAAAGATTTCCTAAGTATCTGGAAAATCCTAAATGCTTATCTGTTGTGCACAATCTACAAAAGTCCAGAGCAGAGAAAGGGTAATGATGCTTTTGGTTTGCCTGTGGCATCTCTTGATGGCTGGGTGGGTGGGCACAGACAGGATGACAAGGAAGTAGGTTCTTAACTGGGAGGATTGCTCCCAAGCCAAGGGGAATCACTGGGTGAAAGAAAAGACATTTTCTCTCTGTTTGTTTCACTTTGTTTTTTTTTTTTTTTTTGGCCAATTTGCAACCTACCTGCTGGTGTAGTTTTCAGCTTTTTGAACCTGTTCAGTCCGTCTCTGCATCAAATAAAATATTTAAGGCCATCTCATGCCATCATTTTGCAGTTGGAGTGCTATTGGATTCTGTGGGGAATTATATTTTAGAAATGAGTGGCAAAGTATGATGTAAAATAATAAAAAGATAACAAAGGGACAGAATTAACCTCATCCATGACCAACGCTAATGAAATATCCATTAGTTAGCAGCACTACACAGAGCGTGTGCTGGGCAGTGCTGGGCATGCCTCATGGGCAGGCACAGTGCCCTGATCTCGGCACGGTTTTATGTCTTTAAACGAAGGAGAACTGCATCTGAGGAATGGAGTCCATGACCTACCTTGTAGTTACACTTTGTCTGAGTTTATGAATTAACTCTGTAAATGGCAGGTATTTTTCACTGAAATGCAGTATTAAATTTAAGCATTTTAATAGCAAAATAAAGAATATCTAATATTTGTAGTTTGTAGCTGCAGCTCTGTCTCAGGAATATACCCATAATCATAAATCTGAAAAGAATTCCGCTTAGGGGTAACGTGTTTCTGTGCTTGGAAGCATTACTGTAATCTCCTCCAGTGTCAATTTGAGGTACAAAATCAAACTGAAAGATAAAGAAGAGAGTTACTGTGTGATTTAAAGAGAGTCTAATGTTGTGAGCATGGGTTTTATTAAATCTATAATGTATTTGTAGAAATTTATCATTCCTGAATGACAGAGATGTTTCTCTTTAACAGTACTTTGCTGTTACAATCTCTCTCCTACTGTATATTCCTCAAATTTAAGACCTTTGGTTTGCTTCAACTCTGTGATCTTACAAATTATGAATGCAAACCTCTCTCCAGTCAACAAATTCCACTCTTTTGATTCTTCAAATGGTTTTCCCGTGTTCTCTTTTGAAAATGCCCTTCTTGATGTTAGAAAGGATTTGTGGGAGAGGAGGTAAGGGGCCTTAGAGAAATGGCTGCAAACACAACAAAAGCTAATAAAATGTCAGAGTTCCTGTGCAACTGGGTCTAGGTGATCCTGCTGTGGCAGGGGGATTGGTCTAGATGATCTTTCGAGGTCCCTTCCAATCCCTAATGATTCTGTGATACTGATCCCTAACCTGAGTAAACTTAAGTTGTGAGTGTGTATGTAGCAGCTTGTAAAGTTCTGTGGTCAAATGTAGAAGAGTGCTGAGGAAATCTTGATGTCTTTCTTCTGTAAACAGCACCTTGTTTAAATGTGTCTGGAGCCTGTAGATCAATGTGGGAGTCCAGCTGTGTTTACTGCCACGTGAAGATAAACAAACATCCAATAAAAACGTCTAATCTTGGCAAAGTAAACTATAAAATAATATACACAGTTGGGAAGAGGTGGATGTGGCTGGGTGAAGGCAGGTACATCTGTCAGTAAAGACACAATGGTGACCATTACAGAAGAGAGCACAGGAATTAACGTGTTCCTAGTGAGCCCTTGTGGGGCTCATTCTTCACCATTCCTTATAATGGAAATACTGGGGTACTTCAGCCCTAAAAAGTAGGAGGCCAGGTCACTTGTTTTTGTGCACAATTAATAGGTAGCATCAAACAGACAGACCCCAGGTGCAACTGTGAGATGCTGTAGTATTTATATTCTAAAATGTTTGAATTAAATATTGTATTTCACTACACACATATGAGTAGAACTTTAAGGGAGGCAGCTTTCAATCATTGGATGAAAAATAAATTTTACGAGTTTCCCTTTCTTGTTTTTATTTTATTTTTGATGGCTTTGTCTGTAAAGCTGGGAAATTATCCCAGTCAGATGATTCATCAGTATGTTTCAACCTTTTCTCACTCATCTGCACTATTTGGAGTTTATTTTGCAAAGTTAAAATGGGAACTTGAAGTGTTCAGTCTTGAAAACACTCATGAAACACCTTGAGTTTTCTGAAAGCAATCAAACCAACCCAAAACCATCCGAAGAGAACAGACTTGTTGAATTTCACCCAATTAAAGAAACTATGTTTTCACAATTTAAAGTCTTTGCTAAAATGTGTAATATTAGATGAGAATTCGACCTTTATTCATCCACTCGTAGCAGCCCCCCTTTACAACTATGTAGCCACTTCTGTACATATTTTTATGAAATATTTGGGATTCCCCATACTCTCAAAGTACTGTAAAATGTATGTTTATCACAATGTGCAATTTCAGGGCAACACTGAACTCTTCAATAAGCACTCTGTAATCAGTTATGATCTGCATGTTATAAAAATGGCCTAAAAATGCAGTATCTGTTTAATACTTGCTGATATCAAATATAATGAAGCAAGAAATACTCTGACAATTGCAATTTGGATGTTTGCTCCAACAACTACTGAAGCAAGTAATAGCCTCTATGTTCTCTTAGGTGGATGGAGGGACATGGCACCAAACAAAGGAATAGTCCAGATTTCTTGCTGGTATCGTGACACCAGGAACATGTAGCTTCTGATCTCTTCTTTTTCTCCTTCTGACCATTTTGGTTTACTTTCTTCTCTTTGTTTTTTCCCTTAACAGGTACTGCAAAATGTGAGAGTGATTGGGACTGCAGCATGGACAAGTCTTCCAAATGGTCTCTACACAAAGGTATGACAGAAGAAATTGATTTTCACTTCTCATCAATATTTCGAAATTGAAATGCATATTTTGCAGTCAAAGGAAATGCATCATCCTGGATTTTTGTCAGTATTCCTGAAACAAAGTGTGTTAAAAGCTACTAGCATGGAAGTTTCAGCTTAGTGATTTACAGCTTATAAATGGATTTCTTTCTCTGAGAGCTGTCAGTCAGTGAACCATGTACCGTACATAGATGATGGGCATCGGACTCACTGGATGTGGGGATTTTGGCGTTTCTACTCAAAAGTCTGAGGCATGGAATAAATTTTGACTGGGGCTTTCAGGACCTGTCACAATTTGCATGTCTTACTTGGCTGTTACATTAGGTGTCTGTAAACTAAAATGAACTGAGTATCCCCTTCGCAAGCTTGTTTTGTCATTGCTGGTAGAATCTGGAGTATAGATGAAGCTGGTTTTGTGCACCTGATAATAGCTCATCTTCAAAATTCAGCGTAAGAAAAGTAACTGGCTGTTTCACATATCCTTGTTTTTCATTTTTACCTGCCTAGCAGCAGGTTTTATCAGCTGATTCACAAAGCTGCTCTGATCCCTCATACCTCCTGCACTTACAAGGATGAGCTCAGGTAGGAAGAAAGACTCTTCGGACCTCCTGGGAGACTGTTTTCTAGCAAGTACTGACACTGTTCTGTTGATGTTGCATGTCTATATTTGTCAAACTTTTGGCTTTGATATTTGCATTTAGATAAATGTTTCTTTTCCCAGAATTAGAAGTTAAAATTAAATTCTGGGAAAGGCAAGACTAAAGTAGCTCATACCAGCCTAATAAGACAGCTGAACAAGATGCATTGCCAATTCCATTTATCTATCAAAGTAATTTTCTTGAGAACCCTGTGAAGCTTTTCTTAAAGTTATATCCAAAGAGATGTGTTAAATCTCCTGGAAAATTTCTCAAGTACATGTCCTTATACTGGAAGACATCACTCGTGCTTATAATGCACTTTTTGACTGGGGAGTTAAGGAGTGTTTTGTGTGTGTGTATATCTCTAAAATTGCATATATATATATAAATATACATAAAGAAAATAAACACAAGTAGTAACAAGATGGACTGGAGGGAATGTGACAGAACATACAATCTGTTCTCAAAATGTTGCTTGTCTAATTGTTCTTAAAATACTCTACTGACGGAGAACTTCCCACCTTACCTTAAAGTTCTATTTGTTCAGATGCCTTTCATTGCAAATTACAGTAATTTCCAGCTTGTGTTCAATACAAATCTGTAGTTCACTTATCTAAGCACTGCTTGCTTGACATTCAGATATATGCTCTAAATAATTATGGCAGTTATACCTAGCAGTGTGTATAAACTCCTCTATGTTTTATTGATGTTCCACAATGCATGGATGTGCATATATCCTCCAGATCTGCTTGTAGAATACTGTTGTGAGATATTGTCCAATGGTAGACCACTAGGTCTGAGCAATTATTGTAACACAAGAAGACCGAATTGAAGCACAACGAGAACGATACTACTTCTATTATTTGTACCACTTCCTTTTTTACCTCTTTAAGTCTTCATATTGTTTCCAAGCACACTCGCTCTTGAGGTATGTACATTTATTTTCACACACTGAGTAAAACATGTTTTAGTTGCTAAGCTTAGCTTGGAGCAATCAACTTCTTTATGCTATAAACCAATTCTGGGCAATCTTAACTTTTCAAGATACTTGTTTACATATTTCAGGATGCAGTTGCCATACAGTCTGGTTTTATTTATGTTAGAATTTGTCTCCGTCCTAAGTGCGTGCCACTAATAAATGGCCATAATGAGTTCTCTCATTATGGGACCTTATTACTGTGCAAGATGGGCTCTGGTGATGTTACAAACAGTCTAGAAGTGAAACTCAGATTCCAAAAGAAGCAGCTGAAAGACATTACTCAAGGATGTAATAATTGGAACTTCATTTTCTACTTTTCACTAGTTTTACTGTATGAAGGTAGCAAAGTGTCCACATGGACTGGCACCAGCAAGGACACAAGGGCTGTGCTCATTTGTTATTTGGAAATTGGATTTAAGTAATCATGGTGGATGAAAAATACCACCAAGCGTTCCCTTCTTATCTCCATTATCTCCACATATAATACTTAAAGTCCTAGTGAACAACTCACCAGAGGAAACCGTGGATCTCAACAGTCGAGTCAAGCAGAAATCCTTTTGTTTTCCCTACTATTTTAAAGCAAAGTATTGAAAAAAATTGTCATTTAGCAATGCTAATTAAATTAATCTCAGTGGGCTGGGCTGAAGCTCTAAGCATAACAGCTCTAAAGAGGAATGTGTTAGAAGTAAAGGATAGAAAGAAAGGGAAAAAGGAGGGAGGAGAGAGGAGACAACAATGGGGTGGTTGTCTGGTTGGTATGCAAACCCATGGGACTGGAGTTAGTGTGCACTGAGTTATGAACTAAATGCCTCAAAGGATGCCTCAAACAAGGTAATATCCAGCTCTCATTATTGTTTCTACTGAAAAAAGAAAGTATGCACATCTCTTGGGGACTGTATAAATGCCAGGAAGATTGTCTTTCCCCAAATTAATTGTGTAAAGCCATCTTTGAGCATTGCAATACGTCTAGCAGTCCTCCACACCAACTCCTCTTCCATTCTTTTTCCTTTTCTTTCCCTACCTTTTTTTTCCCCCCCAGTAACTGGATTTTGGAAGGGGTTTCATTTTAGAGGAAATAGAGTATTGATTTTCCTTCTAAATTTGAATAAAAAAATATCTTTAGATTTCCTAGAGAATGCAAATTCTGTCTTCATCCCACCTTTATCAAAGAATGGAGAGTACATTGCCACCTGTTCTACTGACCTCAATAATGTTCTGCATCTTTATGCCAGCTAAGCCACAGCTTCCATCATCGTTGCTCCCTGTAGTAATTTCAGTGCTGTTTGGGTACATGAGAGTAGCTCAACAATTGACTGAACAGCAGTTTCAGAGCAGGTTCTTCATCTTCTCACAGCTGCTTCTTTTGTCACTCAGCATTTTTGTCTTTTTCCCTCTTTTGCCTCTCATCTGAGGATTGCCAGTCTGGTAACCTGAGACTGCTGAATTCACAGAATTACCAGGGCACTAAGTGCCACAGCCAAGCTGTCCTTAACCCCCTCCGGGGATGGGGACTCCATCACTGCCCTGGACAGTCCATTCCAGTGTCTGATCATCCTTTCTGTGATGAAGGGCTTCCTAACATCCAACCTAACCCTCCCTTGGTGCAGCTTCAGGCCCTGACTTCTCATCCTGTCACTATCTGACTGGGATTAACGTCTTCAGGAAAAGACGATGGAACGACATTTGTGTGTCCCTGTTTATACCAGACGTGCGTATGTACTGGATGCACAGTACATATATACATGAGAGCTTCTTGGAGTAAACCATTGATACGGTTCTCCAAGTATTTCCAGACCACACATGCACTTGTATGAAGTCTGTTCATAGTATTGCTATGCTCTTTGTTGTGGAACCAGGGGTGAGACAGCATAGAAGCTGTTTTTAGCCATAATATCAATTTTGCTTTTTCTGATGCCTATATTCTTCAAAATATGTTCATTCCATATAGACAAAAAGCTTTAAAACCAGATGTGTGAGTACTTACTCTCTGATGCAACGCGTTGAACTGCAGGTATAGAAGAATTAAGAAATCCCTGCTCTTACACATTTCTGTGGAAATCATAGTCACCTCTTTATAAAACGTGGCTGTCAATAATAAGGGAGATAAACTCAATAATTTGTGATGTACCATTGCATTAGCTTTATTCACAAATGAAGCCTCCATAATAGGTGATGAAATAATTGTAGGTGTGTGAGAAGTGTTTTCACCTGTAAAATTATGTGGCTTAATTTCTGAGATATGAACAACAGTGTGCAGCATGCTAGACAAAATGTCATTTATTTTTCTATATTCTAGGTGCTTTATTCACTTCCTTGTGGTGAGAACAAGGTTTCAACCCTGAGTAATAAGCAAAGCCAACTCACTTGTTCACTGAAAGTCCTGCTGTATTTGTAGAACAATAGGTAAGCTCTTCAATTTCTAATTTAATACCTGCCTATACTCACAGGTACAATTGGGGGGGGAAACCTAGCAGCACTACAGGCTTGGGGAGGAGTGGCTGAAGAGCTGCCAGACAGAGTGCCTCAATGCCTATGAGTGTTAACAGAGGGTTGCCTGAACCAAGAGTGTGCCCAGGTGGGTAATAAGACCACTGGCATCCTGGCCTGTGTCAGGCAGAGTGTGGCCAGCAGGAATAGGGAGATGATTATTCATTTCTGCTCAGCTTTGGTGAGGCCACATCTTGAGTACTCTGTCCACTGTTGGGCCTCTGACTTCAAGAGGGACATTGAAGGGCTGAACAGGGGACAGCAGCTGCTACCAAGCCTGTAAAGTATGTGGAACAGGTGTCGTATAAGCAATGGCTGAGAGACCTTGGGCTGTTTAGCCTAGAAAAGCGGAAATGGAGGGGAGACCTTCTTGCTCTCTGCAGCAACTTGAAATAAGGTTATAGAGAGGCGGGGGTTTGTCTGTTCTCCCCAGTGGCCAGTGACAGGATCAGGAGAAATGACCTTAAGCTGAACTAGGGAAGGTTCAGGTTGAATGTCAGGAGGAATTTCTTTCCTGAAAAGGTTGTTGGGCTCTGGAACAGCCTGCCCAGGGAGGGCAGTTGAGCCTCCATCCCTGGAGGTGTTGAAGAGAAAGGTAGATGTTGCATTAGGGGATATAGTTTAGAGGTGCTGATAGGGCTGAGGAAAAGTTTTTGGACTCTATGATCTTGAAGGTCTCTTCCAGCTGAAACTGTTCTATGGTTGTATGAAATGTTCTCATAAGTGGATTTGAACTTTAGAAATCAAAATGATGTTACTTATTTTGAGCATACACTGCATCAAGCTCTGATTTTTAACACCACCTCCCTTTGTTTGTTCTGACTGATCATAGTTTATTTCATATCAACCTTTGGAGAAAAAACAGGAAGTTCATACAACTGGGCTTAAAAGTAATTGTAGGAAAGGCACAGTCACAGAGCGAGCAAGGACTCTGAAAACACTACCTGTAACAGAAAAAGATGTTTTCTTAGTCCCTTTATTTGTAACTAGTGTGTTTGCATCTTCAACCTGCTGCACTCAGTTTAATGTTCTTTTCAACATCAAAAGAGTATTATGCTCTTGTCCTTATTTAAATTCTAAAGCCAAGTATACCCCAAAGTGATGTTTTGGGGTTTTTTTATTGTTGCTTTTGTTTCAATATTTCATTTGCACAAAGCGGTAAGTAGATTAGTAGGTGTAACGAACACATTTAACTCTGAGTATCTGCAACATTCTGTTTATACTTCAGGTTTAGTAGCCATATAACAGATGAAACACAAGGCTCTTTCATGTGTACCAAAGAGTCCCACGGCAACCACCAAATGTGAAATACCTTTGAACTGATTTTTTTAGCTATGCTGGAGTTTTAAATTGTGAGAACGGAGGCTATTCTTGAATTCCCCATCCAATCTAAATGTTGCAGTGTCGTGTCAGAAAAACTGCATAATTGCAGAAGAACACATCTGTCTCCACTTTCTTGCCGGCTTTTAAATGTAATTTTGAGTATTACAAAGGGGGGGGGGGAAAGAGGAGGGTATTTTCAAAGTCTGTGTCTCCCAGCCAGTACTATAGAGATGACTATAGCTCTGTCAATACCCTTCTTTTTGGTTTCTTGTTGCTGTGTGAAAACGCTATGGATATAAAAGTGAAAATTCTCAGCGCAAAGAATAGAACACTTTGGCTACAGGGAAATGGGAATCATTAGGGATTGGAAGGGACCTTGAAAGATCATCTAGTCCAATCCCCCTGACACAGCAGGATCAACTAGACCAAGTCACACAGGAACACATCCAGGCAGGTCTTAAACATCTCCAGAGAAGGAGACTCCACAGCCTCCCTGGGCAGCCTGTTGCAGTGCTCCCTCACTGTGAAGTTGTTCCTTCTCATATTTATGTGGAACCTTCTATGTTCTAGCTGACACCCATTGCCCCTTGTCCTATCACTAGATGACTAGTTAACCAGGTATTAGGTAGATATGCTATCAAAGGAAGGAAATTCCCCCTGTAATGCAATGCTTTACAAAGTACAACACTTTACATTGATTCTTAAGACTACAGGGTCAGTTTGGGTCTTTTAATTATTTTTTAATTTTTTAATCCAACAATGACAGCACTAATATTAGTTTTACACAGGGATGCTCAAAGTTACTCTGATCAACGTCACATTCAGTTGTGTTTCTGCTGAAAAGTGACACTCCACCATATTTCAGGAAGTAATCTATGTTCTCTATATGTATCTACACGTACATACATGTATAACATCACATCGTTTGGATACTGTGCGTGAAAGTTTACGTTCACAGGATTATTGCTAAGTTATGATTTCATGCTCAGATTTCAACATACATTTAAAAATCACAATTTTATGAATTCCAAAGAAGGGTTATAAATGTTACTTCTCATATCTCATTTAATGAAGCAATCTTGTTTCTTTTTTGCACAACTATGTTTAAACACGAGTGAAAGAAAATCATTTATTTCACAATATATAGTGAAAAGTGCAACCATTTACTTGAGTTTTACTACCTTTCTGTGGAGTAACTGCATATGGAAAACTAAAGTTAATTACTTTTTTTATTAATGTTGCAAGGACTCTGTTTGAAATAAAAACAGTGTGACCCGTGATGAATGTATGAGGTTTCTTAATTATTTTTTTAAAAGACATGTATATCTTGTTCATGCCTACACTATTTCAGGCACTATATGAAATTTAGGCTTCTTTTATTTATTTTCTTGGGGCACATCAAGAAACCTAACCATGCAAACTTCCCCTAGTAATGTTCATTCCTCCATACCTTCAGCCTACCCCATATTTCAGCTAATTTGGTGAAGTTAGAAAATCAATTCTGTTTTACAAATACTAATGCTGTGATCATTATCTTTGCTCTAAGGGCTTACATTTGAACACAACATAATTCAGATTAATAATGCATATTTAATAAATGCTAACATAAGTACCAAGGAAGCACTTTGGTTTCTAAATGAATCTCAGCATACGGTTGTAATATCTAATCAATAATTAATTATAAGCTAGTTGACCCAATAGACTTCTGCTACTTGCACGGATTAAAAAAGAAGAATCTGGTAAGAAGGTTGGAAAACCAGAAAATATAATGTATAATCTCTTTTTGTTCTTTTTGTACTTTATTTTTGCTCAGGCAAAACATTAAGACTTACTCAGTCTGCAAGAGTCTGCGCAACTAGATGCATAAAATTAAAAGGGGACGATGAATCCTAAACACGGGGCGAATTTACCAACACGGTGCAATGCATACGTAACACAAGATCTGTTCAGAGAATTGTCTGGCTTGGAAAAGACCTGTAAGATCATTGAGCCAAACCATTAATGTGACTGCTGAGCTCACCACTAAACCACATCCCTGAGCTCCATATCTACATGACTTTTAAACATGTGCAGGGAGGGCAATTCAGCTTCATCTCTGAGCAGCCTGTTCCAAGACCTCATGACCCTTTCAGTTGAGAAGTTTTTCCTAATGTCTAACCTAAACCTCCCCTGGTGCAACTTGAGGCCATTTTGTCTTGTTCTATTGCTTGTTACTTGAGAGAAGAAATCAACATCCAACATTCTACATCCTCTTTTCCCATAGTTTTAGATAGTGATGAGTCACATCCAGCCAGGGACCTTGGATACTTTGAGTGCAGTCAGTAGTGATGCAGCTTTTATACCTGCAATGGTCGCTGAAGATGCATAAGGCATCTTAGTTTTGTGTTGGGTGTTAGCGCCAAAGTTTGCTAGCAAAGCTGATGGCAACAACAGTCCTTACAAGGTGGGATGAATGATTATCTGCCAATAGTCAGTGCTGAACAGTTCCAAGTGGCTTGCACACAGCAGGAACAACATCCTAGCAACAGTGCACTGAGATAACCTACTAACCATATAAACTATAAGAAAGACTGAAGAGTGTCAAGTCCAACCATCTCTCTGCTGCAGGGCGGCTGTGCAGCTGCCTTTTCATGGCAGATTGCAATGTTCTGACTGGTGACCTTGGTGGAAGTTGAATTGCAGACCTATAGTTATCACCGTTGCTGGAACAGCATCTTGCTGTCACTGTAACTGATTGTTGCAGTTTGAGAACTGCTAGAACCCGTAGAAGTGCTTTCATGAGGAAGAAAAGTTTTGTCGTGTTCTGGGGGACCTACTCCGGTTGCACAGGTCACAGGACCTCCCCCCCCCGGAAGGGTCTGTGCTGGGACCTGCCCCGAAGGGTGGGCTGGGGGGAGCCTATAAAAAACCGGAGCAGAGTCTTTGGGGAGCTTTTCGCGCCTCTTTTCACGGGCTGTGGCCCTGAAGGGAGCGCCCCCCCACCGCCCCGGGAAC